>OY754302.1:36959478-37563452 GCA_963573255.1 Chironomus tentans | reverse complement strand
ATTTTAATTTTAATTAAATCTAAATTAATTAAGCAAAAATCAAGACTGATATTCGGTATGTTATTGCGGATTAGGAATAAAAAAGCTTTTGCGTTGCACTTGTACAATTGTTGGTTAAAAAATCTTCATTTTTCTGCTTAATTAAAGATTCATAAGTGAATTTAAGTATGCAGAATGATAAAAAACCATAGAATGTACAGTAAATGAACCATAAACAGTTGTCTAGATGTCTAAAAAGTGGAAAAATTTTGTGAAAAAATTTCGAATTCCACTTTTTGTACAAGTGCAACGCTTCTAAAAATCCAAATATTTCATTAATTAAAGCATATAGAAGAACAAAATAAGTTTAGAAAGGTAGATTTCAGTGTCCTACATAAGCATATACAGTCATTGGAACGTCTAGATAGCTGAATTTCGAGAAAAATTAGTTTAAAGACGAATTTTTTGATAAATCACATCTGTGGAATCGCCCATCTCCTAGATTGTAGACATAATAATAAATTTGAATTTTTATTTGCTCAAAAAGTTAAACCTCCCAATAAACGCAGATATGTTTACATAGACACTGCCTATCAAATATTGATTTTTTTTACAATCCCTTTAAAATTGAAACAATATAATAACAGCAACTCAATCTTGATAACTTTAAAAGCTCTTATTCCTCTCCATTTGTTATTCCGCTCGTGATATCGACTTCAAATTGAGTTCTGTTATTGCTCTTATCATAAACGTCAAAAGTTAATACTTTACAATGAAAGTAGGGATTTCTGGGTTTCTTAGGAAAAGTATTGACTGTAAATAACAAATGCTTTTGGCATTAGAGATTATCGGGAATTAAATTAAGCTCTTTAAGTTAGTATTTCGAATTGTTTCAATGATTTAGACACTTACTTGTTTGTCGAACATTTTTATTGAATCAGATCAACAAACAGTTACTTACTTCCATTTATTTTCAATACTTTAATCTATATGAATATAGTAAAATCGTTTTTAGTCCACAATAGTCAGTAAATTTAATTAAATACGTACTTTAAAAAAAATTAATTTGTTAATTATAAATTGTAAACAGAAGGGAGTAAAGCTATGTTCGTCAAACTTAACGAAAGAATTTTAAATTTCAAAAATCCGTTAATTTGATAATTATTGTTAACAACAAAATTTAATTATTTATTGCTACTAAATCTAGTAGAAGTGTAAATAAACATAAACAACAGTCAGGAAGCTCACTGCAATCAATAATTTACAATTAATTCAGGAAACATCTTTATCACATAAAACAGATAAACAATTTTCTGACATCAACAAAAACAGAGATATGGTGTGAAAATAATTATATTTCCATCATATAATCGTGTATTAATTGCAATCATTAGTTCAATAGTCAATGTAAACAATCAATGTAGCATTAAATCAACTTTCTATATCCATTCTGATCAAATTATAGCGGAAGTGAGAGAAGGATGTCTGTTATTAAGGATATAACGATAAATAAACAAACAAATAAGCGTTTGAGTTGTGCTAATCAAGAAT
Source organism: Chironomus tentans (assembly GCA_963573255.1). NCBI lineage: Eukaryota > Metazoa > Arthropoda > Insecta > Diptera > Chironomidae > Chironomus > Chironomus tentans. The sequence continues at coordinate 37,561,922 of OY754302.1, read as the reverse complement.
TACGAAAGTAAACACAACTGCTTCTGTGCTCTGCTTAACAATTCAACTTTGTAAGTGCTTCTTCATATCTCTCGCATATTTGACATTCAATTTGAAATCGATCAGTAATTGAATCACGATTCACGTTTACAATTTCTCTCTTCAAACTTTTTTTTCATGATGACGACAAGTATTGCTTTTTACCAGCTTTTTATATCACATGATTACAAGGACGTCTTTCATCTTATTTCACAATATATTTCTAAATGCTTCTCTTTGATAGATTATAGCTGTCGATATAAAATGAAAAATTCAAGAACTTTTATTCCTTTCGAGAAGTTGAGATGAAAAAAAATGGGAAACAAATTGATTGCCAATGGCAAGGAAAATAAAAAAGGATTTTTTTCTGCCAACCTTTCTTAAATATGCTACGGTGTCGTTTGATATTGCTATGGGCAACAGACAACCATTCAAAGTGATCAAAAATATCTTCTAAATGCTCTCGAGGGAATGATGTCCACAACAACTGACAACAAATTTGTTTCTAGGTAGAAAGTTTTCTTTTTTGATGTTATATTTAAATTGGAAGAAGAATTTATGAATTTAATTGACAATATACAGGAGAATGAATGTTGATGTGCAGCTGAGGATGCTTTAATTTTATTAGAATTATCCAATAGAATGCAAACTGAATTTTTAAGATTATAACTTAATAATGTAAATAAGGGGCATGCAACTACTTTCGTTAAACTTAACGAATAAAATTTAAAATTTTAAAAACCGTTAAATAAGTTTTAGAAAAAAAGCTTAAATTTGATCTAAAAATTCATTGTATAAACTTATTCAATACGTAGAATTTTGATTCCACAACAGTAATCTGTCAAATTTTCACTTTATGTTCTCACAAAACATTTCAACATCATTGAATTCAGTGAAAAATAAATTTTATTACAAATTGATCGATGTTTCAGATCATGAAATAATTCATTTAATAGACATGAAGTGGAAAATTATGAAAATCAAAAAGGCAAACATCAAAAAAAATATTGAAAAGATAAAGTTTTCCGCACAGATGAGTTGATTATGAAATTGATTCATGACTTATTCATGAATTGCTGATTTATTCAGAACAGATCAATTGGAGAGAGGTATGGTCCGAAAAATTAATTCCGGATCCAATGATTGAGAATTCTTATGGGAAAAAAGACACAAACGTATAAATAGAGTCACTTTCCTTTTTCAATTTTCATCATTTTTATGTCCACAAATCTTTTATCGTACATCATTCGGATGTCCTTATCAGATTATTTGGGAATAAAAAAAGGCTCTAATCGAATTTAGATTATAAAATTATTATTGGCCATGAAATGTCTAAACACGCGGAAAAGTCATAAAATGTAATATACTGCAAATGACATATTTTTTCTCACATGTGTGCTCACAAAAAATTTTTTTTGCCATTTTGTATCCATTAAATTTATGAAAAATGTTTTAAACAAGAAGACTGAAAATATGCCATAATAAAATGTTCATGTCTGGGGGTTCTGAAATATTTGGTATTATGTAGGTGGGGGTTGTGGTCGGAAATTGTAAATTTCTTTGTTTTATTTTGTGATATAAATTATGATTTTAAATTTACATATTTTAATTTTTATTGATTGACTTGATTGAATCGTCTTTTTAGAATTTGAGAGGCTGGATACAAACCCCCACCTTAACGGAATATCCAAAAACCGTCTGAAAAAATTCCCGACCATCTCATGTCATCCCCGGAAACACCAAATTCCACAAAACACATTTTCTCTCTCTTTTAATGTATGATACCCAACATCAATCAATTTAAATTGAGAAGGAATGTCGTGTCCTTGTATATTTTTATGTTCATGTGAGTTTGATACATATTCATGGATATGTCTATATGCGAGTCTCAATGCTAAAAAGATTCGTCTTCAACTGATCGATATAAAGAGGAACATTCAGTTGTATTAAAATTTTGTCATCATTTTATTCTCCTTTAATCTCCATTGATGATCATAAAGTGAAAATTGAATATCATTGGAAAGTCTTATTATATCATTTATAATAATATCGAATGTCTCTTAATATTATCGAAAGTGTAGTCATTTGAATATAGTCGTTTCATTTTATATCGAATTTTGCTATCTAAAATGGATTTTATTGAAATTTAAGCTTTTGTTTGATAATAAACTGGGTAATTGAAGTTTACAATCCTGATGATAATCTAAAATGAATATAATATTGAGCATTAAGCATTTAATTAATATATTCATGCATCCGCTGACGAGAAATTTGTTGAAATTCTTTTGTTTTATAGAAAACTTGTTGATTGTAGACAGTAGAGTCTACTTAATTCAATTTGCAAAGTTTTCAAAATTTAATGAACATCTTTTTCTTCTAATTTCAAACTTTATCTGTAGATTTTATCAATTAATTATTTTCATTAAGCTTCTTGCTCTTTTCTCAGAGAAAGTTCATTAATTTGATCATTAATGAGCTGAATCAATACTTTGTCGCCATTTTTTTCCTTATTTTTCGAAGGCGTTAAATTTAAATTCGAAAATGATTTGTTTACATTTTAGTATGCAATTTTCCATAAATTTTGGCTTAAATGCACATCTATGAACTTTACGAATGATTGAACAGTATCAATTAAGTTAAATCAAGTCTATTTGGATAAGTTTGTTCCAACAAATCTTATTAAGTAACTCAATAATTCTAATTTCTAAATTCAAAATTTTTCGAACACAACAAAATTTGTTTGAAAACAAATACAAGTAAAAGTGCAGGAAAATTTCAAATATTTGAAAAAATAACGTCTTTTTTAGTTTATTATTTTGTATTAAGTGTGGATATAAGCAGGATCTTGAGTATCTACACCATGACACTTTCCTCATCACCATTTTATTGTCATGCAAATTTTCTCCACAAATTTCTTTAAAATAAGTTTTATAGGAAGTGCTTAAAATAAACATGTGAAGAAATAACAGGAAAATAAAACTACACTCATAAAAATTTTTTAAAAACTGTTTTTTAAAAGTTTTTAGAAGTCACTTTAAAAAATATTTTTAAAATATGAAAAATATTTTTAAAATTTAAAAAATATTTTTAAAATATGAAAAATATTTTTAAAATTTAAAAAATATTTTTAAAATATGAAAAATATTTTTAAAATTTAAAAAATATTTTTAAAATTTAAGAAATATTTTTAAAATTTAAGAAATATTTTTAAAATTTAAAAAATATTTTTAAAATATGAAAAATATTTTTAAAATTTAAAAAATATTTTTTAAATATGAAAAATATTTTTAAAACTTTGTTTTTAAAGTTTAAAATTTAGAAAGATGATTTTTATATTTTTTCAATATATATTGATAAATTGTCATATACATTCACATGCTTCGGTTGTCTAGTGGTTAGAGTACTACTTGGGCTACCATCCAATAGGTCACTAGTTCGATCCTCACTTCGAGCAATTGTTTTCATATTATTATTTTCTAACGATTAAAAAAAATTCAAAAATTTAAAAAATATTTTTAAAAATTTAAAAAAATTTATTAAGAGTTCAGTTTAAAAAATGTTTTTAAATCTTAAAAAGGTTTTTTAAATCTTTTCTATGGGCGTATGAATACTATAATAATAAGACTTCTATGTTATGCACAAGAAAGAATTTCATTGAGCTCAACGATATGCTTTTAAATGATTACAGAAGCTTTCCATTGGTTTCATATTTTCCATCATCTACACAATTTTCTACCCACAATACGAGCAACATAAATGACAAGGTGAAAATTGCTTGTAAAGTCCACATCAGTGTGGGAATGTAAAGGCATTGAGTAGAGTGAAAATATTCATTTCCATATTCAGGATAGTGAACAATTCTGACGAAACTGATAAAGAAGAGACTGAAAAGTGAGATTTTCTGTTTTAGAAGGATTTTACACTCAATTTATGGCATTAGACAAGTGTTGTTTTCTTTTCCTATTTCCAAACAAGAACAGAAATTTATGCGATATCATAAATTAGCTTCGTTCCTCTTCCTTCAAACAAACAAGTATCGTGTTTTCACTAAAATATTTCATACTCACAGGAAAGAAGAGATTAGACTATCAAAAGGCTTTTTTTCCTCTCTGTTGATGATAAGTAAGGCACAAGTTCTCTTATACTTACTACTTGTTTATAGGATGAAACATCCGTTTCCGAATATCCTTCATTGGGTACAATATGGATATGAGATGAGATAAAAAAATAAAATTTACATAAACAGAATGATTGTGCGGATTTATGTATGCTAGGGTTGGCTATAGGCGCAATGTATTCTTGTATAATTATGGATATTTAACAGGTATACCCAGGGGAAATACAAATGACCAGAAATAGATGCAATTTTGTTCCTTTTTTCGTTTCCTTCCAAAAAAATAGAATCTAGTTATGTATTACTTATATATTTAAACTCCCGAGTGACCATGAGATTTGAATTGCTACGAATTGCCCACGTGGCTGTCATGTAATTCTCACGGTCCCATTGTCGTCAAGGTGAATTAACAGTGTTAAATGACAATCATATGGACGGATATATCTCCCTTGTCCTTGACATATCCCAAAATTACTGATCGAAATAAGAAAAATTAACTTAAACTGTAACTTAGGGAAGAGTCTGGAGCTGTCTGATAGATTATAAGCTGCAACGAATCCTAAAATTCGATTTTTGAAGGATTTTATTTGTAAATGGCATCTAGTGGCTCAAGACTATACCTTAGATATCAATTTTTTCATTAATTTCACTCGAGTTTCCAACAGACAGAACCAATAACTGAACAAAATGAGATTGACATATTAATTCCAACTAAAAATCAGCTACACAAGAGATATGTCACACATATGAAATATCACCATAAGATACAGCATAAATATAATAAAGACAACGATAAGACGTCTACTATCATCATAAAAATTTGCTATACCTGTCAATATGTATTGAGATTTTTTTCTTCATTGACTTTCTTCCGTACACATGTTTCAATTTACTAATCCACCTGTGTGCTTATACCTTAAGTACCGTGTGTCACAACTGATGATAATTTATTACATTTTCACCATCTTCTCACCTGCTATGCTCATTTTCTTACTGATTAGGGAAAAGTAATCAGTAAAGTATATAAAATTAATTATCATCTCCATTTAATCAGCATCTAGACGAATGAGGGAAGTTTGAATGTAAACATACAGCATAAATAGACTATTAATCTTTGCCATTATTACTGCCTACAGTTTTATTGAAAGATGAGAAACTGAAAACTTTTCTATCAACGCAATCGATAGATTAAGATATTAATCTGTGGCTACAAATTTTGTTCGGAGAAAAATTGCTTATGTTTTTCTTGTAAACAAATATATCCATGTATGCATGTAGCATGTAGCAAAAAAAGAGCAGTCATGATATAAAATTCAGGAACTAACCACAATAAAAATATTATGGCTGATTCTTGGTCGCTAAGTTCTAGCTTTAGGTATCAAAAAACCCTGCTACACTTCTGCCACATAGTGTTAATCATGAACGTACCCAAAGGGGGTCCGAATTTTGAAACTCAATATAAATGGAACCCATTTTAAAAAGTAATAATTTTTTCAAATTGACTACACCTAAATAACTATGAATCAAATAAAACTTTGAAAAAAGTTGATACAATCTCCTTGAAAAAAGAGTTTGAAAACATCGAACCCCCCTCTGGGTACGCTTATGGTGTTAATCAAACGCGTAGCCAGGAAAGGATCCAAGGGGTCCAGGTCCAATTCTAAGACTGAAATTTGCATGGAGAATTTTTTTGAACCCCTCCTAAAAATTAAAAGCGTATAAGAAAAATTTTAGGACCCCTTCCTTTGAGAAGCCAGAACCCTCCCCCTCAGGAGCATAACCAGAAATTTTTGACGTTTTTTGACCCTAGTGACCTATTTCCATCGAGGAGGTTGTTTTAACCCCCAAAAACACCCCCTGACTATGACACTATCCCCTTCTTTGAAAATTTTCTGGTTACATCTCTCGCATTAATCCCCATATATTTGTTAGAAACGTGAAGCGCCAACTACGTCTGAAAAATTTTATTTTCATTTCATTCGATGTGCATGCACGAAAGCATAACTGACATCATAAGTTTTCCGATTGGAAATTTCAAATTCCTCAAGCTCTTCTATGTTTTGTGTATTGTTGTGTTATTTTTACCTTAGAATTTGCATTCAGGAGAAGAGAACGAACATATAAATCAAAGGTAGAAAAGTTTTATTTCTTAGGTGTATGAGAATCAGATTTATGGAAGCGCATACTTTTTTGTAGGGATTCAAAATATGAATTCTGAAATGGATATCATTGCAGTACAAAATTTTTTTGTTATGTATGGAAATTTCATGCTGATTTTTTACTTTCGGAGTATTTTTTGGAGGGTGAAGCTTAAGATGGACTTAATTAAATTTTCTGTCGAACGGGTATGGACCCCCAAAATCCTACTTACCTCAAAAATACAATATGTACGAGGATAATTGATCATTAGCTTCATTTATCCTTAATCTTCTTTGAAACTTTTCTACGACTTTTTAATATTCACGACGAAAATTTCTTCATTTTCACTGAAATCTCGGAAATCTTTAAAAAAAAGTGTCGTATCGCTCTTCAAGAAAATGTTGAGAAAATCGATAGAAAAAATACACAAAAGACAAATAATTACGTCCTGTTTTTCACAAAACAAGCTAATAACCATGAAAATACTTTTTTCTCTTCTATCCGATCAGCACACTTTCAAATGTTGCCATCACGACGCCATGTTGAACAAATACCCCGATCGACATACATTGAAATGTTGACCATATTGCTGCAAACCTGAAAGGATACTTTGCTTCCACCCTCGCTACCACTTGTCAAGTTTAAGGGGGTGTTTTGGGTTTTTTTTAAAAAGATCCTAGCAAATTGAATATTTTTGGACGAGGGGGTATTTTGACCCCCCTGGTTACGCCCCTCCCTGTGGTCAACATTTCAACTTATGCCGAAAGGGTATTTAGAATCAAGTGACAATCAATTGAAGATTTTAAGGATTTTGTTAAGTAGTCAGTCATCACATGATTCCAGGGACGTAACTAGAAATATTTTGAGAGACCCAACCCTGGTGGGCCTGGATTTTTTTCTAATACTTTTTCAATTTCTAGAAGGGTTCTTAATAAAATTCCTTTACTAATTTCAATCTCAATGGGGTCTAGATCATATCCTACTGTCTATACTCCTACTTGGTTCTATGCTTACTGCTGAAACGGCGAATGGCGACAGCATTTGAAGGTGTGCTGATCGGGCTGTCTTTCTACGACATGAACTTTATATGAATGAAGATAATTCTTTCCATGTGTCCAAAACAAATCAGTTCGTTTATTGCTAACAATCCGCTTTACCTTTTTCCATATTTTTCTTTTTCTTCTACCCTCTTCATATTGATATTTTTTAAGAACATCTTTTCTCATAAACAGGCATGAGAGAATGGAAAAAATATATAAAAAATAAATAAGCAAAATCCGATTACGAAATTGTTGAAGAGAAAACTATTATTCTTCATTATTATTTTGAAGTATTCAAAAAAGTCTTATTTTGTTACATATTTACCTATGGTAGGCAAAGAGATATAAAAGTCCGTTAAATTCTAAAAATTTGAATTTAAATTTCTTGCAAATTTTTGCGGGAAAATTTAAACCCTAAAAATACGTTAATTTAGAAATAACATAATTTGTTATTTCCACTTATTAGATTACTCAAGCCACATAATTTCAAACTTATTTCAATCCTTTTTCATTATATAATGCTTTAACATTAAGAAAACTAGCAATTGATACAGTTTTCCATTAATTTCATTGATTTTTCCAAATAGTTTTTTCACGGAATTTTTGTTTACATTCTGTTACGAAGAATATTTTTTGAAGAAAATTTACAATTGTGACAAAATGACTTGATAAATTAAGTACAGATTCATTGCAAAAGATAGAAAACACAATAAACTTATGTTTAATTTCATAAGTTATCAAAAACCAATAGAATTTTCATCAAAAAAGAACAAAATATTTTTTGTTTACAAAAATTTTGTAACGGACAGAGTTCTAAAAATAAGGACTTCTAAAAGTAGTACTAAACGAGATTGTTCTAAAAATAAGATCCGTTTGCCTACCATAGATATTTACTATTACATAACTCTCAGTAATTGACAGATTTTGGTTTACAATATGTCAGTAATTAAAAATTCTTATGCAATTCCATCTGAACCTTGAATACTTTTTTAAAATTTAAAATTGTTTGAGCTTACATGAATGGAATGAATGTTAATTGGATTTTTGCATGAAATTCTTATGAAATTGTTCGCATTGCTATTGTGCATTCATAGTAAAATTCAATTATTCTTGTTCCTCAATGCGTATTAATTGAAATTCATCTCACATGAAAATTCCTCAAAAATACCCTAGAAAATTGAAAACACCAAAAATACCCCCCTGCATGGGCGTAATCAGGGAGGGGTTTTGGGGGTCAAAACCCCTACCTTTTTTGTAAATTTTATAGGGCTTTTTAAGATAGAAATCCCAAAACCCCCCTTAAATTTTCCCTTTCACACTAAAGTATTTCAAAACCCCTCCCTCAAAAAATTTCTGAATACACCGCTCGATACAAATTTTCTTCATTTTACTAAGGGTTATTTTTTAAAAATTTAAAATCCCTTCTTAAATCTTTACGTCCATACAAACTAGTTTCATTAGGGGCGTATTCAGAAATTTTTAGAGGGGGTTGAAGTTATTTTGTATGGAGGGGGAATTTAGAGGGTTTTGGGGGTTTTCCCCTAAAACCCCTAATAAATTGAAAAAAAATCCCAAGGAGAGTTTTTAACCCCCAAAATTCCTACTGAATACGCCCCTGCAACCCTGGGTCTAACATTTCGAGGGGGTCCAAATTTTTTCTCATACATTTCTACTTTTAGGGGGTTCAAAAATTTAATTTAATTTAAAATTGTAACTTCGAGGGGGGTCTGTGCATTCTTTTTTTAAATTTTAGTTCTCTTTATATTCAAAAAATTAACTAAACTTTGCAAACTTCATTAAGACATGAGTTAAGCAATCCTTAAATTCCCAGCATTCTAATTTGATTTCACTGCTTCAGCTGAGATAAAAGTTATTCTTAGCACAATCTACATCATCCCCAAAAAAATTTTTTAAACAACCCCTAAAAACCTACAAAAAAAGGTTTTAAAAAAAAAATCATAAAAAAATCTTTAAACAACCTCGGACAAAAAAATGCAAATGGAAGTGAATTATCCATTTATTTACAATGATGTTGAGATTCTCTCATTTCTAGTCCATTCATAAGATACACATTGTACTTTTAAGTTAATTTCACTTTCCCTTCGCAAAGCAAATATTTTCTCAATGGATAAAATTTTAATAAAGCCTTTTTTCCTTCCTCCATCGAGGCCAGAATTTTTTCACGACATCGACAAGCCTCTTATTAATAATTAAAACCCGGCACCTTATTTTAGAGGCACGAGAGCTTAAACAATCTTTAAAAAATTTCTCCTACTTTTGTCGAAGAGCTTCCATAAATCATAAAAAGTTTTGTGAACGAAAGCGACATTTTCACAAAAAAAATTGTCACTTTTGTTTTATGCTACATCCTAGAAAAAAATCAATATGATCTTGATTTAATGGCAATATCTGACATATTTGTGGATTCTCCTTAATTGGAAATTTTCTTCTCGAATTTTCGTTTACCAAAATATTTAATAATAGACTAAGCATTTGAAATGATCAATATTCTTCATTGGGGGAAATGGGAATGAACTGTATAATGTAGACTACCAAATACACTCTGTGGAAATTTGCACATAGTTGTTGACTTCTCGTTCAATGTTCACCCAAAAGGAAGTGACAACCATATATTTTCCATTCATTTACATCCTATTCCCCATCATCCCATAAAAATGTGTTTTTTTGCATAGAAAGGAAAGGCACTGCGAGAATGAGTAAGAGAATAGTAAGGAAGTAATTGCTGTTGGGTGACTAAAGCGCATTTTTTAAATTTTTTGTTAAACAATTGTTGATTTATGATATAATTATGGATTGTTTAAGAGATGTGTCAATGATTCGAGGTAACATACCATGGGGATCAAATGGGATTGGACCCTCACCTCAAGATTGAAATTTGTATGGAAAAAGGTTTAAAATACTCCTGAAAATTGAAATTTTATTAGAAAAAAAATCAGACCCCCTTTTCCAACTCGAATAGTTTCTAGCTACGCCACTGTGACATGTCTATATGCTGCTGATAATTTGACTGCAGAGGTGTAGTCAGAATTTTTTTCGAGTGTAGTGTTTTAAATTTGTTCGTATAGATGGCAAAATTTAGGGTGAGTTGGAATTTTTTCTAAAAAAACCCTAGCAAATTGAAGTAAATTTCCATCGAGGGGGTATTTTGACCCCATCTGACTCTTTCACTTGTAAAATACATAAACTAAAAAACATTGATATTTAAATTGTACTAACAACGAAAATCAATCAATTTTAAGGTTAATGATTACAACCCCAACCTTTAAAAATACATGAACCTCATTCAACATAAAAATTCTCAAATTTTTACTCCATTAACTGTTGAATCGCTGAATTGCAGTCTCATATCCACCCAACCACCATTCAAAAATGAACAAATTTAAGTCGATGTCTCACAAAAAAAAGCTGTACTAAAAATATTCAAATTGTTTAAAAATAAACTTTTCTCTGCCTTTAAATCAGCATGTTATGGATATAAGTGTATGGAGAAATTTTTGTATTTTTTCTTTTTTTGTAGAACACATGTGCTTACTACTTATGAATCACTTTTCGCCTCACATACCTAGCTGAATGTGTTTTCCAGATATATTCTTTCTTTCTTTTTTTGTTTGCATAAAATTGCGGGGCAGAAATAAATCAATAAAGTAATATTTACGGCAACAGAAGCAACAACAAATGAGTTATAAGGATAATGCTTGATAACAGTGAAAATGTGTTGTGTATTTAAATTTACTTCATTTTTTTATATGTGTTATGATAAATGTCTGAGGATAAAGCTGATGTAAAGGCAAAGTCACAACACCCATAAATATGATGTAACACACACACAAAAACAATGAAGAAACCAGCAATTCATTCTCACATCCGCTTTTCGACAACAAGTTTTCTACTTTCAAGGAAAGCAAAATTCTTCAGGAAGCGACGCGCAATAAAAAAGACTTTTCTTTTTGTCATGTACACATATGTATAGCTCATAACATTATTATTATCACTCATCATGACGAGAGCAACATTTTGAGAATGTCACATGGCCACATGGTTGTGTATCGCAACTGTTGATTCATATGACATAATTATCACATTGATGAAGCTTTTCCAAGCTCCTTCCATCCGGAAATGATTAAGTCTTGGATGAAATGTTCACATGATTGCGTAACTTAATTGAATTTAGAGATGAAACAAGTAACTTATTTGAGGGTTCCAATGGGACAATAATACAAAAAAAGGGAAAATAAATAAATTTGTACGTGTCAGGAACGAGGCGGAAAATGAAAAACTATAAAAGAGCGCACGTTTTTGCTTCTCTCACAAAATTGTACATTATGAGAAACGTGATCGAAATTTTTTTCCTATCGGATGCTGTGAATTTTCCACAAAGCTCTCATTCTCTCGCGCACGGAAAATTCTCTCTCTCGACTCTCTCGAATGTGACAAGGCCTGATTCATATTTCCCCATTGTGCTGTGGCTTTTAGATAAAAATTTATTTGCAACATGTTGCGCGGCATCACAAAAGAGCGAAATATTTTTTTTTCCTCTTCGTTTAGTTCTTGCGAACAGTTCTGTACGACAAAGGAGAAAGAGAGCAAGCAAGTGAAGCAAAAATATAAATTTTTTTTCTTTCATTCCTTTTTTTATTTCGTACCGAAAAAGGGAAAAGGAAAAAAATGTTCAGTTTAATATTTACCGCGAAGCGATTAAGAGGATCGTGCCGACGTGCTACGAATATCAAAAGAAAAGATTTAATTAATTTTTTTCTTAATTTAATTTTTTAAGCATTAATTGTGTGATTGGATAGATAAGGATATGAGACTATGAACACAGTTATGTGAGGACAAGTGCTAAAGAACTGTTAATAATAGCCAATAATAATTTCTGCTTAAATTAATAGTGACGTTTTTATTAGTGTGCATAGCAAAAAAAGTCAGTAATTGTGAGATTCTCTTACAAATATTATTTTTGTATAAGAAAAACAGCCTCGACCTACGTTTTGCTATTAATATTCGACAGATCTACAATATTTTCCTTAATATCTAGCCAAGGGGCATCAACTTGAGGAAATTTGATTAATTTTCATGGAAAAGGCGTTGAGAGAATTGAGTTATTTGTTCTGGAAATTTATTTACGTTGTTTTCGTGTTTATTTTTGAATAGAAAATGCTTAATTTTCTTGGAAATTTGTTTTTTGGATGGCTTGGTGTCATAAAAGTTGGTGTTATATAAATAATTTTAGACACCACTAAAATTTGCAATGAATTAATTTGTGGCAAAAATGGTAATGTCAATAAGAATTATTGAATAATAAAAATCACATATTTGAAGTATTCAAATGAATTTTCAACCAAAACATTCATGAAATTTTTAATTAACCTCGTCAAAAAATTAAAATCACTTTTGCAAATTTGATATTAAAAAGTATTAGAAAATAACGAAAATTTTCAATTTTAAATTTCAACACAGAGAAAATCTGTGAAATTTTTAGACATTTCTAGAAAATATTTCAGACACACCCGAAAGAAAGCAAAACAAAATTTCATTTAAAATTCAAAAATTTTTCTGTTAATTTAAAAAAATTTCGTTTAAAAGGTTTTTATAATAATTAAGCATTAATTTTCAAATTTGTTAATTCTTGATTTAAGAATTTTTGAATTTTAATTAAATTGTCAGTATGAAATTTTTTTTCTAGTAGTTACATTAATGTAATGCCAATGCAAATCCTTAAAAATGATATTTTTCTAATTTTTTGTGTCACAATCCTGAATTTTCACACTTTCACTGAATCATAAGCTTTATAATATGACCATCAAAATTTCATGAAAATCAGGCTCTATTTTCTGTACCTTAAATCAACTTCTACTCTTAGTAAGTCCATAAAAATTCAAGAAGAATAGTCGACTTTTCATAATTCTAGGCTGTCCATCTACGCCCAAAAGCAAGTTTTGCTCAAAACTTGATTTCCAACTAATCATAATCTATTATAAATTTCATAAATAATTATTCCAAATAAACAAAACATTATCACTATTTTTTTCGCATAACTGAAATTCCTTCACATAATAAAATTCCTACAAAAAAAAGATTCTCAGCAAAATTCAAAATTCAAAAGTAAATCAAAAGACAAAAGCCATTCCGCCAATATTATATTAATAAAATTCAAAGCTCAAATAGCTTTTCCATAAAAAGAAGAAAAAAATTTCCTCCATCAAAGTTTACGCCCATTGGATATTACATAAAAATTGATTTGTGGTTCGAGTAAACTGTGAAAAAATTCAAGATCATAAAAATTAGAAATCAACTTTATGACATAATAAAAAAATAAAATAAAATGAGAATTTATTTGCATGAAACTATGAATATCATCGCCATAAGGTGAATACGTTGATGCTGGATAGGCAAAGGAGGAAGAAATAAGAAAAGTGTAAAGGAAGGAAATGAGGAAAACTGCACAGTGAATAAGAAAGATGCTCGTAAAGAGCCTGTCGGGGAAATTAATGTTCATGCAATTTTTTTTGCTCTATAAATAATAAATTGAGCTAAATGAAAACCTTTCATTCCTCGCCTGTTCAACTTCAGTTCTGCTATTTGTCAATAATAGTTTGCTAAAATATCTACGGGAAGATAAATAGAAATGAAGAACAATCAGTGAATGACAGTGCTATTTTGTGTAACTCTCCCTCCTCATCACATTTTTTACATCCTCTTATCAATCAATTACAAAAATTTAATTATTTATACATTTCCATCAACAAACATTCAAACCTTCATTTTAATTAACGAATGATTTTCTTCGTGGCATTGAATTCTACAAATTAAATCAAGAAAATGATTCTTTTGAGTGGTAGAAATGTAATTAAAAATTCAAAGCAATCTCAAATGAATTGAAATGAAAAAGAAAAATTGCTTTACGGAAAATCAATTTCAATTATAAGCAATCAAAATTTTGAGAATCAGGGGTTGGGGCGTAATGTCTACAATTTTCTATGGGTTGTCCCACTAAAACTTTACATTTAAACATGGTAGAAATTAAAAAATTTTATTCAATGAATGGATGTGCTAAAAGTATTCCACCTATCCTACCCTGATGCTACTAACCCTACCCATATTGCACCTTCCTCTACCTTGTATTTACCGAAAATTGAATCTGTTTATTCTGATAGATTGATCAGACAAGATGTTCATCAGTTAGATATATTGAAAGCTGCGTGAAAATACTTTTCTAGGAAAATTAAGGGTTTGAAGGTCAATATGTCCCATTGTGTAACACCCCCCCCCCCCTCCTTACTCATATATAACTTGCTCTATCCCTAGTCCGCCTATCCTACCTCACTGGTAGGATGCTCTATTATAAGTACAGAGTAGGGTAGGGTAAAGTACCCGAATAACCCTAGATATGGCCTTATGACCGGATAAAAAGCGGTTTTAGGTTCAAATCTCCTGTTAATTTGCAACAAAACTCAGACACTTATCAGAAGTGAAGTACGAAGGCATAGGTAACCGAAATTGGCACCTGCCATATCCAAAAATAGGACGAAAAATTTAAAAATTTGTGAATTTTTTTACAATTTTTCACATTTCTACTTTATTTGTAGCAAAATATAGAACTCAACCCCCCTTCACCCATTTAGAAAGTTCCTAAATACAACCTTTCTAAAAAAACCAAATAATTTTTTAAGAATCTAGGCAGTCGTGAAAATTTATTGAAGGTTTTTGCGTCATAAATTGTTAAAATGTAAACCAAATCAACCATGAAATTCTTGATAATATAATTTGTGGTTATCTTTGTCTATTAATGTTCAACTAGAAGCGAAAGAAGGTTGAATTTTTACCACACACATTTTAATTGCGCCTTCAAAATATTTGCGTTTATTAAATTTGAATGTTGCTAATTTGAAATTGTTTCATTAATTAATAATTTAAAATAGAAAAGTTATTTTTTTCTGCATAAAAGATTGAAAAACTTTTCCAACTCTTCAAATTTTATGCAATATTTTTTCTATATTAAATTTTAGAGATCAAAAGCTTTGAAAACTTTTTATTTATTCTTTTCAAAAAGTTAAAAAAATAGTTTTTAAAAAAAATTTCTTTTGAAAATTTTCAATTTACTTTAACAAGAAGATTCTTCTAATAAAAGATTGTCTTCATTGCATTTATATTCAAGTGTTATGAATCATATAAGTAAAGTGGAATTTTTGAGATCAAAAGAAGTTTTAAAGAAGAATTTTGTTGCTAGATTAAATTTTTTGTAAGAAATTACTGTCAGTTATCAACTGGATACCACCAACTCATGGCAATTTATATATTTGTACTAGGATTTGGGGTCGTTCACTTATGATTACTGGATTTTGGGGTAGGGGATGCAGAGCTGCCAAACTGTGGAACACAACACACAATTCTCAATTTTTTTCTCTAAATTTGAAATAACAAAAGATAAAATTATTATATTGACTCAATTCCAGCTTTTTCGTGCCTAGTTACGCTCATAATTCTAATTTGCTGCTTTAAATCTTTAACTTTGACCTTTTTGAGATTTTGAATCCAAAACAGTTACATTTGTAATTAAAAATATTTTGTCACATCCAGTTGATAACTCTTTGTCATTTGCTAAAAGATTCATTCAATGACATTTGAAATAAATGAAATAAATTTCAGATATAATATTTTTCCTTGATAAATATTTCTCATCGAATAAAAATCACTCAGTTACAACCTATAACACAGTTCCCAGTAAATTCATTAAATTTTCAATTTTCATCATGCTCAAAAATTCCATTAGACACAAGATTCAAAAAAAATAATTCAAAATGACTAAAAATGATGTCGCCCACAACTAATAATACCTCAAAATTTACGGTATGTCAAATTTATCCTCAGCATAATTTCTACTTAAATTTATTTCCAACTCAAACTGGTTCTTGTTGATTTTTCTACAAGTTTAGACTTTCAAACCATAAATTCTACCCTTGTCATTAAAGCGTGGGTATTTTTGGTTTACTGATATTAATGTGCTGTATTAAGTTTTATCAAATTTATTATCCTGAAAGTCAGGATCAATAAAGTGTAACTTTACGCTTATAAATTTTGCCATGTGATTTAATGTGAATGTGGAAAAAATTTGTTGACGCAAAAAAAGTTTGTTAACATTTTTTCTGATGAAAATTGTAATGAAATTTTTCTAAATTGATTTTAGAAAAGTGGAATTGATTAAACTTTTTTTTGAAAAAGCTTCCATCAAAAAAAAATAAATGTTTTTAAATGATTTTCAGATTTAATTTTTGTAATTAATTTCTTATTTTTACGAGAAATTTTTAATATAACGGAATTGAAAAAATTGAGAAATTTAACATCCAAAATGTCTAGAAATGTTATTAAATTAAATTTTGAGCTTACGTTCTAGATTTCTGTTTAAAAGTATATGATCGTTAATTTTTTATGTTTTTTAATTTTCCTGAAATATTTTATTCAATTAACTTCATGGCTCCTTCGATAATAATTTTTTATCTCCCTTTCAGGGGCGTAACGAGGGTCCATGGCGCCCGGGAAAAAATTGAAAAAGCGACCCCTAAACAAAATTTAATTAATTTTATATCAAATCGGTCGAGCAAAGCGAGGCCGCGAAAATTTTTTGGATTAAATAAAAGATCTTTTTAGATTTTAGAGAAAAAAAATGTAAATTTTTGTAAAACTTCTATCTATTTGTTTTAAATTTATTGAATTTTGCGCCCCCTAATCCGCGGCGCCCCGGGAGAATGCTTCACTTTACCCACCCTTGTTACGCCCCTGCTCCCTTTTGACCTGGTCAAAACTAAATCTAACGAAAAACTGGCATGCTATGTTCGGATATAGTAGAAGCAGGTAGATTCTACATTCTAACTAGACCCAGATACTTAGACACTTAGTCACTGTCTAGGACTAGATTTTCATATATTTTGAAATTGATATGTAGCGAATTACGAAATTTTAAACCTATATTTAATAAAAGTATAATTTTCCCTCATTAATGTGAACGTGTCTGAAAATCATTTTACAAGATTCAAATTCTAGAAATCAATTAAAATTCAAATTCCTGTAAAACGATAAAATTCAAATTCTAGAAAACCGTTAAAATTCAAATCCTTGAAAATCGTTAAAATTTAAATATTTTCTAGCCGTTAAAATAAAATACTAGGAAAATTAAATCACCCAGGTTAATACTTTAGACCTAGATTTCTGAGTATCTGGTATCAGACTTGGCATTTAAATGTCTTAGTATCTGAAACCAGAAAGTACCTAAGCATCTAAATATCTGCTTAAAAGATTGTCTAAAGCAAAACTTAAATATTCTGTCACAATTTTTTTGGTTCAATCAAGCTTTCGAGTAAAATGAATCAAATTGTTGCTAGGTAATAACTAGATCACGTGGCTCAAGCATTCAATTAAAACTCTGAATGAAAAAAAGATTTAAAAAAAATTAAACAATAGAAAAAAAATATTCATTGAGTGCCACAACAAAGAAGTCGAAACAATAAACAGAAGATAATAATCACATTGCATTAAACAATTATTTTACTCATTTTCATAATTCGTTCCTTTACATTTCAAAACGAGCGAGCATAAATGCTGAATAAAAAGCTCCCATTTCATTTCTTTTATTTTATGCCATAAAAAGCGAATGAAAAGTCGCTGTGGAATTTTAATATAGCTAAGAAAAATGATGAATAAACAAAGCATTAAGAACGAAAGTGTGCAATATTAACATTTTTTTTCTCTTTCATCCGTGGAATTATTTAATGTACAAAAAAAGAATATTTTTAGATGGGATTTAATGTAAATGATATTCTATTCTCCGAAGTAAAGGAAGGAAAATATTTGCGGATGAGTTTTTAATTTTCAACCTTTGCACTTTTTAATCAAACATTTTACAGAACTCAATACTCTCAAGAGCAAAATTTATTGAAAAAAGATGCAATGCTCTGCAAAATCTTTAAGTATTAATTTTACGATTTTCCTCACAATCTGGATGAGTCAGGAAAAAAGTCGATTTTCTTTTCTTGATGATGATTATTTCTTTCTAGAGGCAAGACAGATTTATTTACTCAATACAATATCTGAAATGAGAGTAATCTAATACAGACAATTTCTCAGATTCTCTGGTTTTTGTTATGTTTAACTGAATTCATGAATATTTAGGATCGTGATAATGGTGTCACTCACTTGTGACGTAAGTTTTGTGGACTTCAATTCTAGTTTTTTAAAATTGAAGTTTTTTTTATTATTAAATAATTAATTTTATTTCTGTATATTAAGTATTTCCAAAAAAAATTCAAAATACATATTCTTGAGGTTGGTTTTTAAGGAGCCAGACTCGAAGTCTTTTCGTCTTTAAAATTGAAGAGTTTTCAACAAAAATATCAAATATTCAAAGGTCAATCCTAGAACCAAGGGTACGCACATAGTTAGAAATGATGAATAATTATTTTGCCACCTAGAAGCCATAAATGCACAAGCTTTGTGTTTGCTACTAATTTTATAGCATATTCTGTAGAGAAATATTTTCTAGTTCAGTAAGAAAATTACAATTTTCATCAGCAAAAAGTGCAAACAAATCATTTTCTATGCACTTTTCTTATAAAAACTAATTATTCTTAGATTTTTTAATTAAAAACTATCATTATGGGTGTAGCGGTAATTAAAGTGCCACTAAAGAATGCAACAAGTAATTAAAACTTTATATTCATTTTAAAATTATGTTTGAATTTAAAAAAATATTTCTAATTTAGATTTTATTCTTTTTTATTCGCAATAGATTGCTTATTGATTCTTATTACAGCAATAGTAAACAAAACATATTTAAACATAAAACATTCTCCCACAATTTAAAATTTAAAAAATTCGAATTCGAAATTTATAAAATTCGATTTTGAAATTTAAAAAATTAAATTTTGAATTTTAAAAAATTCAATTTCAAAATTTAAAAATATAATTTCGAAATTTAAAAAATGCAATTTTGAAATTTAAAAATTCGATTTCGAAATTTAAAAAAGTTGAGTTCGAATTTTACAAAATTTAATTTTAAAGTTTAAAAATGCAGTTTTGAAATTTAAAAAAATTGATTTCAAAATCAGATTTTTTAAATTTTGAAATTGAATAATTTAAAATTTTAACTCAACTTTTTAAAATTTCGAAAACGAATTTTTTAAATTTCAAAATTGTATTTTTTAAACTTCAAAACTAAATTTTTTAAAATTTGAACTCAAATTTTAATAATTTCGTACAATACATACTATTGCTGTAAAATTCTAATTCGAAATGCTCGAAAATTTTGTATTCGAATAAGTTTTGTTTACATTCTCACATGACATATTTTTCTATCAATATCGATTTCATGTGATTAAACAATATTAATGATTGTTAAGTATTTATCAAGCATGAGAAAAGCTGTTAGAGGTATATTGATCCTGCAGATTCCTTCTAACATTCTTAAAATGCAGTTTCAATATTTTTCGAATTTATTTTTAAATTTTTATCAACAAAATTTTAAAAAAAATGTAGGAAAATTCAAAAAATTAACGATAATTTCTGAAAATCTAGCTCTTAAATTCCACTTAGTAACACTCAGAATTAATATGATTTTTAAAGCTCATCTTTCCACATTCTTCATCGCAACCTAAGAATCCTTGTGTATACATAACCCTCGACGTGGAATGGTATAAAGAATTTCTTTAATAAAACTCTCTATGAGGAAAATATGAAGAAGATTAAAAATCTGAAAAAATGTGAGGGATAACTTTACAACTGCTGTCTAAAAAATTTTCAAACAAATTTCTCTAAATGCTTAGTATAGACTAGAATATAAAGTCTTACAACACAAAAAATGAAAAAAAGTGCAGAAGAAGAGCGGAAAAATGTTTTTTTGCAGTTAAAAATTTTTTCATCCTCTTATGGAAAAGAAAGGAAAATTTAAAAAATGTTCCCTTTTTTGTATGAACATCAATGAATGTAACATCATAAATGCTACCCTGCTAAAGAATTCCTTTTAATTTCTCTTCAATACAACGTACATAAACATAAATGTGGTGTATGATGCATAGCCCAAAAACAGCAGCAACATCGGTTTTTGGAGGAGGGAGAAGGAAGACAAAAAGTGTGTGGAAAATTTTTGTGATGACATGACTTATATCTATGCTTATATCTATATCCACTTAGATATAGCATTCAAAATTTAAAAAAAAAGTGTGTGGAAAAGCTCATCGCAATAAAATAAAGCTACAAGGTGGAAAGGGCATAAAGGAATTTGTTTTTTGTATGTGCAAAAGCAAGCAGTGAAAAAGATTCCTTTTTTGCTGTAAAATCACAAAGTTTACATGTCAAAAACTGAGATTAAGCCAAGAGCAAAGTTTCCTTTTTTAAATAAAAATATTTGCAAATTACCAACGCGTTATATAACAATACGCTCATGGATATTGTGTGTAAAATAAAAAAAATTTAAAAAAAAACAAATGAAAACGATTTAAAAAAGTAAAATGACAGAAAAATTTAATTAAAAATTTAAAGAAAGTCCTCGTGTTATAGATCGAGGGACTTCAGCGCATTTTTGTGTTAGCGATCAGTATTTGATTAGCAAAGTATTGCGTATTAAATAAGTCAATCATGAATATTTTGTGACTTAAATAAATTCAACGGCTCGATAACGGTTTTTTGGCATTCAAATTTTCTAACGATCAAAATATATTTAAAAATTTCCCGCGTAAATTCACTTGAAAATCATTAATTATAGTATAATTAACAATTTTGCGGTGAATTTTCATATTTTAAAATGGTTTGTCATTTAACGGTTTTTTGGAATTTCAAATTTTCTAACGGCTAAAAAAAATTTGAAATTATAGAGGTAATGGTGAAATTATAGAGGTAAAATAAAATTTTGACAGGTTACACCGTATTAAAAACAAAAAATCATTAATTATAGTATTTAGCGTTGGTTTTG
This sequence comes from Chironomus tentans, assembly GCA_963573255.1. NCBI lineage: Eukaryota > Metazoa > Arthropoda > Insecta > Diptera > Chironomidae > Chironomus > Chironomus tentans. The sequence continues at coordinate 37,540,633 of OY754302.1, read as the reverse complement.
AGATTTTTAAATGTCCGGGGGGCCAATAACTCGATGGCACGGAACTAATACAAAAAACTAGAGCTCTCTACGATGTCTAGATCAAAAGTTTTTAGTGTGTTCCGACCGAACGACCGAACGACCGAACAGACAAAGTGCATTATTAAGCTACCTTTTTAAAACAAGTTTCAAAAATGCGCTAAAAACTGTTATCATTCACAACAGTAAAGCTGGAGACGAAAATTAGGACAATTTATGTGAACATTTGTGGAATTTTTATGTACATTACGTAAAACTATATGAATATTGTTGACGTTACTCAAATTCACTCAATACGATTTCGAAAGGAAAGTCGTCCCTGAGCTGGCGTGACTCTGGCATACGACTGGATTTGATTTCAATCCAGCTCTATGCCAGAGTCACGCCAGCCCTGGGACGACTTTCCTCTCGATTATCCGTTTTGTGCCGTTCGGGTTAGGGGGTGTGTGTGTTGCAGGGTTGGGTGAGACACAATCTACATGGATTACATTAGGAGTCCAAACTCAGTGTGGCTTCCAAAAAGAGCCTTGTGTTCCTCAGGAATATCCTAAAATTGACAAGAATTCTCACCCCTCCCATCTCTTGTCCAAACCTCAATTCTTCTCCCTAAAATATATCCAACCCTGTAACAGATTTATAGTCAAAGGCATTTACTATATAGCCACGATTAAATTTTTTATTGAGTATAAACTTTAGTCAAATATGTGGTCAGCAGAAAATAGCTTGCCATTCCATCTATCTTCTCCATCCATCTCTCATTTTTGCTCCGTTGTAAAACTATGATCAAAATGTGTACTATGCTATATAGAATATAATGAAGCTCATTTTAGCATTCCGAGAAATAGTAAATGATATATGATATTTTTAGGAAATTTCTTGTCGGAAAAACAATATCTTACATGCTGCTGTTTGAAAAATTTTTGTCGCATAAATCCGTCCTTAGTCCAAACATTTAAAGGGAGAAGTTTCCTTAAACCTTTTCCAAATCATACGACATAAAAGTCCCATTATTCAATGTAAAAGAAAAAAATCAATCCCATAAATGTTGGTCCATAAATTCAATATCCTTGAACGATGGCATATAAGGCTTGAAAACTGATAATTTTCCAGCTAACGCTTGCTTCTTCTTTATCATTATAATGATCTTAATGTGAGCACTTTTGATGATGATGATGAGTTTTTAGAATCAGATCCATTAGAAGAAATAAAAAAGAAAATTTATGATGTTGATACTTTTGTAACCACTCAGTCAGTCACTCACTTACTCAGTTAGATGATAAAGAATCGTAAAAATAAGTTTCCTTTCCTTTTTCTGCACAATTATAAAGAGCTTTTTGAAACGTGAACTTTTTCCCTTTTTCAGTTATATGAGTTTTTGAATTTGATGACGAGTGGCAGGAAGTGGGATGGTTATGGCGAGAGAGAGAAGAATGAAAATGATCGCAGAGCGAGAGAAGGAGCAAGAAGAATGAAAATAAAAGAGGAAATAATGAATTGTACATTCCACAGGTTGTTGCAGTCAGCATAAAAATTCTACTCGAGAGATGTTAATTGAATTTTTTATCGCTTTGTGGCTATTATGTTTTGCATAGCGTGTAAATTACACCATTTTTGGTTTATGGAGCTACTTGGGAAATGCGATTTTTTTTATGAAACTTGGTCGATGATAATTTTATTTGTTACAAAAATGGTAAATAAATGATGAAAATTTTGTGTGAATGTTGAATTATTAATAATGTCACCCGACTGTATTTTAATTCCTGAAGAGAATTTGAGCTTTATTTGACATTTGAATCCCTCGAGTCAAGAGAAAATGCAGAAATAATGACAAAGAAAATCACGACGTACAGATCACGCCAGAAACTTCCACGCTCTCTTGTGTTAGTTTTGAGTATAAACAAATATTACAATCCACACTGTCTTGTTTTAGATTAAATATGATATTTGTATTTAGTTCGAAAAAAGAATTTGAAAAACCACAGTTTTTGGAAAATTATTCGTAAAATATTTTAAAACTTCAATAATTCTTTAATTAAAGCTTCATTTTAACTAAATTAAGTACAGAATGATAGCTACTGACTTATTTTATACATCAAATAACAAAACGAATATAAATATCAAATAGTTTTGAAGAATTTTATGAAAAAGTAAATCTACTAGAAAAAATCTTTCGTGGATTTACCCTTATAGATATTTTAGTTTTAACAATATCTAATATTATACCATTAAGTTTGTTTTGTACAACCACATTCTTCACTCCTATTCACTCCATTCAGGATGTAAAAATTTGCTCAACCTAATCCGGTTTTCGTCCAAACTAATTAATATTAATAAGTAGTAAAAGTATGCGAAAAATTTTTGGACCACAAAATACTCGTTTTTTGAAGTTTTGAACCCGTAGATGATACTTAATCCAAAAAATTTATAAACAGAAAAATGCAGACTTGCGATACACAAGTTTGGCATCATTAGATTTTTCTAAAACACAAGCATTAATACCGCATTAAAGTAAATTCAACTATTTATATCTTACGTATATCTATAGGCCGTAAGTTTTGTTTGTGCGACTGCAAACTTATACTCATAGAAATAATTTTACCGAACTTTAACTATTTGTATGCAAATTTTAGCCAAAAAATCGATAAATTAGCGTTTATAACATATTTGGTTAAAATTAACATTTCTGGTTAACTTAATTAATTTTTAGGATAATAGTTATGATCCGAAAAATATTAATTTAACTTTTGTTAAAAAATAACTAAATAATTGTTAAAATTAACAAATTTTATGGTAATGATTTTAACCAAAAATTAATATTGATGCACAGTGGATCAATATTTTTTATGCCCTAATTTGCACTCAAAAAATATTAATAGTTCAAAATGTTCAATAAAAATGAGATCCAGTAATCATGCAGAGCCTCTATGTCTAATAAATAAGATCCAGTAATCATCCAAAGCCTCTATTTCCGTTTATGTAAGATCCAGTAAACATCCATATCCATAAAAATAAGATCCAGTAATCATCCAAAGCCTCTTTGTCCAATAAAACAAGATCCAGTAAACATCTAGAACCTCTATGTCCGTTTATATAAGATCCAGTAACATCCAGAACACCTCTTTCCAATTATATATGATCCAGTAAACATCCAGAACACCTCTTTCCAATTATATATGATCCAGTAAACATCCAGAGCATCTATGTTCAATAAAAATGAGATCCAGTAATCATCCAGAGCCTTTATGTCCAATAAAATAAGATTCAGTTATCACCCAGAGCCTCTTTATCCAATAAAAATAAGATCCAGTTACCATCCAGAGCCCCTATGTCCATAAAAATAAGATCCAGTTACCATCCAGAGCCCCTATGTCCATAAAAATAAGATCCAGTTATCACCCAGAGCCTCTTTATCCAATAAAAATAAGATCCAGTTACCATCCAGAGCCTCTATGTCCATAAAAATAAGATCCAGTTACCATCCAGAGCCCCTATGTCCATAAAAATAAGATCCAGTTATCACCCAGAGCCTCTTTATCCAATAAAAATAAGATCCAGTTACCATCCAGAGCCCTCATGTCCATAAAAATAAGATCCAGTTATCACCTAGAGCTTCTATATCCAATAAAAATAAGATCCAGTTACCATCCATAGCCTCTATGTCCATAAAAATAAGATCCAGTTACCATCCAGAGCCCCTATGTCCATAAAAATAAGATCCAGTTATCACACAGAGCCTCTTTATCCAATAAAAATAAGATCCAGTTACCATCCAGAGCTTCTATATCCAATAAAAATAAGATCCAGTAATCATCTAGAGCCTTTATGATAATTCAATTTTTTTTTAAAAAAATCCATTTTTTTCGATTTTCAAAGTGCTGTAGAATCTCAGGATTAAGTCCAAACATAGTCATGTGGGGTATTTTTGTAAACGTCATGGAAAGGACTATAAGATAGGATACAAAGTTATATCCAGTTTGAAAAAAACCCTGGGTCGTCAGGCGTTTGAAGAAAAGTGTAATTTTTCCTAGGTTTGTCAACTTTGACAGCCTTAAAATCACTGAAAATTTCAAAATTTCCTAAAATGACTTTCCATTCCCCTGGTCGCTTGATATGTGTGACCAAATGGCAAAAAAACCAAATTTCCATATGCACATGGCTCGGCTGTGACCCTGATCACCAAATTTGTGGACCCTAAAAAACACGTTTTTCGAGGTTTTGGACCCTTAGATGATGCTTAGTGAAAAAAATTTATATACAGAAAAATGCAGCCTCGCGATACACAACTTTTGGCATCATTAGAATTTTTTTAATAAGAAGTCTTAATACCGTAATAAAAAAAGTGTGTTTTTGACGAAACTAATAACTTACACGCTTTTGCGTGGAAGTTAATTAAAAATATCACAATTGTGAAATGAAATTGTAGCAAGTTTATTAAATTACCTGTCTAACTGCAAGTTTTGCATCAGATAAGTCACAATTTATGGTTTTCTTACTTCTGTTGTGCTGCAAAACTTAAATTGACTTAGATTTATCGAATTATAACTTGATTAATTAACAAAGTTTTTAAATTAAACTTTCAAAACAAAAAATTGTGTTCAGTGAAAAAATTGTTCGTTCAGTAACAATTTTTAAATTCAAAAAATACGTTATTTCTTCAAAAGATTTCCTTCGCCATTTTACGTCTCATTTTCCAAAATAGCTTTGTATTCTCCCAATGACATTGACATGTATAGCATCAAAGAATGAAGATTTTGCTACTTTTTTTGTCATTACCTATGTCACATAACAAAGCAGTAAGATGGACAGTTTTGTGTTTGTATTGGACGTTCTTTTCATTTTAATGTCTGTTTCATTTTTTTCTCATCAGCTTCCCCATTTCATATTTTTGGAATTTCCTTCTTTCAAAGAAATAAACGGAAATTAAAGACCGTTGGAATTTGAAGAGAAAATATGTTTGGTATTCCAGAAAAAATTTGTTTCATGGGAAAAATTAATTCAGCAGAAAATATGATGAAACAAAATTTCTATGGGAGATAAAGTCCATTTAGAACTAATTCTGTTGCTCGCTGCGGCAATAAACAAGAGGAAATAATTTTTTCCCATTATACAATTCTGTCAAACCTGGTATCAAGTGCTTTAGGGCTTAAAAGCACAAAAATGTATAGAGCACGAAAAAATTCGCAGCAAATGCTTTCAATTTTTTTACTCTCTTGTTACGGTAACAATTCCATGAGCATTTTTTGTGCTTGTGGAGTGAAAAATAACATGAAACGTATAAAAATAAAAATTTGCCCGAAGCAAATAACATTGAAAACAAATTCCTCTTGTGGCGTCTATATTACATTCAAACCATTTGTTTTTCTCGAAATTTAACATATTTACTGCTCGGTGTGCTGTACCAATATTTTATTTCATCATGCTACACCACTGCTGAATGGTCACGCATGATTAATAATCGATTTAATCAATTTTACATGCGGTTGACATTTTTTTCCACTTTCTCTTCCCTCATCGCACTTTCCTTCTTTCCTGTGAAAATATTTTATTTACATAATACACAATGTGCACGCAGAAAATACGTTTGGATGTGTGAGTGTGGTGACGAGTCGGAAAATTCATACACACATTATGATCTCGATGCTTGAACTGTTACTAGGTGGTGGATGACTTTTGGGGAAATTTATTAATAGACATGGCATCTAATTTTATGGATTTTTTGTATCTGGATTTTTTGTAGCTTTGTTCTTGAGGGAATTTGGTCTTAGAGGTTTTTTTGGATAGCTTCAATTGTCTTTCTTTGTAGTAATTGAGTATTCTGAGTGATACCCCCAGGACATGGCTTATCTATCATGTCTCTACTAGGCCAGGGATAAACTAGAATAGTTCTAAAGAGGTAGAACAGTAGTTTGAGTTGAGGCTTATAGTAGGGTGAGTGAGACTGGTCTAAAAATTTAGATTTAAAGTAAATACCTTGTAGAATCCTCTATCCCAGGGGCATAACTAGGACTCAACCCTGTTCAACTGAAAATTGTCTTCAATTTCCTAGGGTTCATTTAGAAACCCCTCTGCCTACACCCCTGCCCTACTCTATCTCTAGATTATGCTTTAGAGATGATTACCTTAAAAAGTATTCATGTCTTCAAGATAAGGAAGGGTACAACAGCATAGTGTACTCTAAAGACCCGACTTCCAGTCCCCCCAAATAAAATATAAACCAAAAATACCCAATTCCACCACACCATCCCTCCCCCTACCCAACCATTTGTTTTCTGAGCATATCTATGAAATTAATAACGGAAAAAATATTGATGTTGAAAAATTCGTTGTCATTGTGCCGTACATGATGGATTATAGTGTTCAAAATGCGATTAATTTTGTGATCGAAGTGCCACTCGCCTAAGTGACTCAATTTACAATGGCTTGGAAGTTCTTTTTATAGCTTTTCTGCATTTCTGTTTTGTTTTCATGCCAAATTAAAAAAGATTATCATTGATTGAAGTACCTTTGCGTCATATGCTGCATGTCTCTCGAAAAAAATTGTTTTGGATGTGCTTTTCTCTCGTACGATCAAAATTGAATTTAATTGAGTGGAATTAACATGCACGAAAAATGAGCTGAATATAAAACGAGCTGGAAAAAATGGGTGTGTCATGTACTGTTTTTTTTGTTCTCGTTGTCTATTATGCAACAATTATTTGAGATTTTTTTTACTTTCTGTTGTGCGTTTGCTTTAATAAACAGGATGAAAAATTCCATCGAAACATCCAAAATGAATATGATATGGAGGGTGATGGAGCATGGACAACAACGTACTTAATTAGATTTAAAAATGTGATTGTTCTCGAGCTATAAAAAAATGGTGTGCAAAGTGACCCCGTGGGTTTATGGAATGGATAATTGAAAATTTGGACTCGCTCTTTTGTTTGAATTTGTTCGTCCTTCACGTTTCAATGGAAATAATTTACTTTCAATCTTCTTCATTTGTTCTGTTGCAAATTGAAAAGTTGGGTAAAGTTTACTTGAAACAAAAAGAAAATTATTTTTGTGCTGAAATCGAAAATAAAATATTCAAATTATTTGCTTTCTACGAAAATAAGCACCTAGCAAGAATGTAAAATAAATTTTTCTCTGAATTTATAATCATCAATCAGTCAACACTGAACAGTCTGTTTGAATATTTATTCTGTTAAAAGGATTAGGCATTTTATATTCTGTATTGTTCAAAAATAATGAGACTTTTTTTAAATTTTTTCTGAGGATTCTTATAGATTTTTTTGGTCCAAAAATTTTTATTTTCGGTGAAAAAGCTTAGGATTCAAAATTTGACTTGATCGATTTCGATTTTTTGTTTGTAAATATTTGGATTATTTAAATCAGAATAGTTATAAAATGATTACCTTAATTCAATTAATCTAATTGTATGCTTTAACAGAAACAAAAATGACTGTATAATACCGTATAATTTTAATGTAAAGAATTTAAATTCGAAAAATTCGAAAGTTCAAAAATTTGAAAAAAATCCATTGGCTGCAAACAGTTCTTATTATTCAAAAATGGTTCTTATTTTTCGATTTATATTTATTTTAATTAAATACGGATAAAGCTTGCAAAGTTGCTAGCTGTAGCCAAAAGAAATCAATAAATCATGTTTTTGAAGTGCCGAAACATTCTACAAATGAGAATAAGTGGAACTTTTTTAACGGAATTTTCAAATTCAAAAAATTTATCAGTCAAAAAATTTTCGAAAAAATTTCTTTGATAAATTTACAAAAATATGCGTTTTATCTACTCTGTCCAGAGCTCCTAGATTCTACGTATATGGTCCGCTTGGAAAGTCTAGACACAATTCAAAAATTTTGAATTTCAAAAAGCCGTTGAATTTTTTAACTATCTATCTATCGATTACAAATAATAAATTACATTAAATTTTCTTTAAAAAATTATATAAAAACTGTTTTTTCAAGTTTTTTGGTTTTCTGACTTTTCGAAACTGGGGTATTAAAGTTCGAATGTTGTTTGGCAGGCAGACAAATAAGCAATTTTTACAAGTTTATTAAGAAACTTTAACGGTCACAATTCTTGAATTTTTCCCATTGGGGTCACCTTTTGTTTTGGGGTATTAAAGTTCGAATGTTGTTTGGCAGGCAGACAAATAAGCAATTTTTACAAGTTTATTAAGAAACTTTAACGGTCACAATTCTTGAATTTTTCCCATTGGGGTCACCTTTTGTTTTGATCAAAACTCCCACCTCTGAATTATCTAAAAAAAACATCATATTATTTACTTCAATTCTCAAGGCCAGTTGCCATTAACTGATTAAATATATTAAACAGCAGCATTTGCAGAAAACCCTAGCGGCGGATGCGATTTTCCAAAAAAGAAAATTCAATTGCTATCGCTGTCAACATCAGACCGAATAATTTGATATGCCAGTAGCTCTCAGAACTGTCTCTTAAAGAAATTTTCGTCGAGTTTTAAAGATTCTCAATTTTCTTGCCACATCTAACATCTCGAAAGTATTCATTATTATCATTCTAGATAGTTTCACTGTGAAAATAAGCCATAGAGAATTATTATGGAAATTAGCAGAAAATTGTATTAAAACTTAAAATATTGAAAATTCAAAGCGTATGAAATATTAATTTATATACTCTGCCTTATTTGTGCTCATTATGATGATTATGAGGCTGTAGAAAATTTTTCTTCGTAGTTCTGTTTGTTTTTCAGAATGCTAAGTACATAAATTAATAACATTTCAACATAATAAATAAAATACTTCATCATTCCAACCACATTATAGATTAAATATTCGAGATTTGAGATCATTGACTTAAGAGTCTCTCAATATCATTTACAAAAATTAACACTTTTGACAATACGAACGTATTTTAGGCTGTAATTAGGTTTTAACCGAACAAGCTCAAAAATTAATGGAAATTTAATTAAATTACAAGTTTTTGGTTTTATAAATACCAAAAAAAATTCTCAGAATATGTTTTTTTGTAATTTTGAAAAACTTGTTACACGAACAAAAAATAATTTTTAATTCAAGAAACTTTTCTTCATCGAGGTTTTCCTTTCTTCATCCTTCAAGGCAATTTCATAATTATATACTGTTACTACTCATAAATCTTGTTATTCGACATAAAGAAGAAGACAAAGAACAAAAAAAATATAACATTGACGTTGATGAAAGGGGAAAAACAAAAATATTTTTCATTAACTGCTGTTCCTCTTTCAAACCTTCATAAATATTGGGGTTGTGTATGTATTTATATAAATATTGAGGAAGATGGAGAACTTGACTGATAAATTAGTAAAAACTCAATTATGTGTTTATTTAGAAAGTTATTGTCTATGAGTCAGTGCGTAGGGCATCCTTTTGGTATTCTTTGTATGAAACGAAAATACTTTGGACTAGATAGTTCCTTTTTGAGATACAAATACTGAAAATTACTGCTTCGAGTAGCCCACTGTAGAAAATCTCATTCTTTGCCATCAAATTAGCTTGAAAACAGCTGTCGCGACATCGTTAGGTCAGCCCAACATCAACACGGTAACTTAGCGGTATCCAGCGACTAAGTTGTGCTACTCGGGTACTGTCCATAAATTTCTTGCAAATTTACACAATTTTTGATAGTTTTCAACCTGATTCAGTTAGAACTTGGATCCTTGACTTTATAATAACTATAAAACTCCACATATCTGATCATAGAACCCCTATTCATAAATTTATTAAAGCACAAAATGCTACAGAAGCGTTCAGCAAACATCATTCATGTGAGTTCGATGAGTTCCATCATGAAATTTAATTGCTTTATATTAATTTTCAAAAAAGCCCAAAAAAATTGATTACGAAGAGTTCACCTGATGCTCTTCATTTAGGATATTACTTTCTTCATCTCCTCGGGTAATCATGTAATGTTTATCATATTATTGAACGATCCCCCACTCAATTCAATGCCATACGTAACATTTATAAATATATCAACTCATATTGTATCCATAATGTGATGAGACTGATGGCCACACGAGGACATTCTGAGAACTGAAAATTACAGAGAGCGAAAAAGAAAGAAAAAATGTTGAGAGGTCAAATTTCAGATATAGAGTTGTTGCGCTTCGTAACCTTTCTTCAAGGCAATTTACTAACAGTCGAGATTCTGTTTTTCTTCCATTTGCCTTCAGCTATGTACAATACATTCAGTATTGTTATGTTTCTATATGTAATTCATATTGTAAGAACATTTTTCTTGGTATCTTGCCTTCCCTTATCCATCATAACAATATAACATTGAGTATAAAGTGTAAGCATAAAGACGTAGAAGTGGATATTATTTCTTATTGGTGTTTACTTATGATCACAAAAAGCTTGTAGCAAGCTGAAAAATCTTTTGCGTTTTATTTTCCTGAGAATTTGTCTTTCTCTGTGATTTATTCTGCTTTTCGCTATTTTGTGACTGCTTTGAGGTTTGTGGATCGTCTTTTGGTTGACAAAACTTATCTTTTGTAGATCTAATAATTAAATTAATGTATATTTACCTCAACTAAAATATTGAACTAAATTTTGTAAAATAAAAATAAATTTGCGGGTCCTGCAACTAAAATATGCTTGTTGATATAATTCAAATATATTTTGACCGTTGAAATTTTCAAAAAAAAATCTAAAATGGCAAATTTACGTTTTTGAGTAAAAAATTATCAGTCTTGATATTTAAGCTATCTTTGTGGTTTAAAATTCAGGTCATTTTTATATCTCTGATGTAATGTAAGATCCAATGAATATCCTCACTGAATAACCACAAACAGATAATCCATTTCTCTTGAAAATTTCAAAAAATGAATATACTCCAATTATGTCTCTTAAAATTCCACAGCAACCTTCATTGCTGCTCTTTTATTCATTCTTTTTTTCAAAAAGCTAACAGGCCAAACATGATTCAAATCTAATTTAACTGTCACTGCCAGACGTCAAAAGGAGGGAGAAAAAAAATTATTTTTTTTCTCTTATTTATCTCTTATCTATTAAACTCCTTTTTTCTGTACTGTATCTGAGCTTTCATCATAATCAACATCATCAGCCGAGTACCCGTAAGCTATGCTTTAGACAATGCTGACTACATCTTGCTTTTCAGAATTATAATTTTTATAAAGGAATTTTTATGCACTGACTTTTTGTAGATGATAGAGAAAAGGGAGAGTTGGACATTAAAAGAAATAAATTAAAAATATTAAAAAAATGCTGTGGACAATAGAATGGCTTGAGATAATTTTTTTCTCATTTACCTAAATTATACTTGCTTTTTTCAAGCATTCACGAATAATTTGCCATTAATTGTTGCATCATCTGATGATGACAATGACCTAGCGTCAAAAAGTAGGAAGCCCTTCTCCCTCAGGGTACCCTGCCCTAGGTGGATAGAAGGGGTAGGGTAGGTAGGAGTACCGTATGGTAGGGCATTCCGGGTAACCTTAGAAACCACCTCATAGAATCCACACGGATCATAATAAGACTTCAACATCCAAATAGCTTTCAAATGACTGCCAATTAATGTCTCGTGTAGCTCACTGGAATACTTTATCATTGACAAAATCGATCGTAACTTAATGTGTTCCTTCCAAGACCAAAATAACTCTAATTAAATTCCCACATACTCAAGCAATCATTCATCATCATATTGACAAATTAAAGCATAAAGAGATTAGATTAATTGAAGATATAAAGTTCACTGTTGTATGTCTAATGGAAATTACTTCATTGATTCCACAAGAAAAAAAAACCCACACATGATGAAAAGTGCTTTTACCTGTCCATTTGAGCATATGTGTGAGTGAGTGCTTTCATCAAATCACATTAAGGATTATACACACAGACTGATCCGAGGAGATTGCGTTAAATGATGTGACGGTAGACTTGGTCGTCCTTGCCTTAATGTTATGATCATCAACTTATTTGATGTAATAATTTCTTCCGCTTTTCCTCTCGTTTCCTTTTCCCATAATTTTGTGTTATGTAATAACGTACCAAAGCCATGCGTGTATACGTTTACAAATAAATATATGCTTCGTGTGGGATGTGAAAATTATTTTTAGACAAAAAGAGAACGTACGATTCCTATTTTCTCATTCTTCTCTGTCAGGCATATCAGGATCCCCTCCTCATGTGTACCCACCCATGCTGACAGGGTTCTATGCAGGAAAAATTTCCCTGTAAACCGTATACTGCATACTATGTTTTGTATACTGGTCCATACCCATCCTCCTCCTGACTACGCCCCTATTTCCATGTCTCTGCACTCATGAGAACTGTTTTTTTTCTTATTTCAATTCCATTGTATCAAGGATCATATTGTTATAAAGCTTTATGTGATATTCAATTTGGTCACGAATTTCTGAGGAAATGAAATAAGCTTTAGGTGGCAACAACATCTTATGTACAATAAATTGAGTTAGCAAAGCTAATAGAAAATTTTCTTTTATTGATTCAAAGCCTTTTATTTATTTTTTGTCTTGACTTTGAATCTGGATCTTTCTCTCTGTACTTATTTTTCATTAAGTGTAACATGAACCGCGTACTTTGGGTCTGTTAATTAACTTAAATTAGTCTATTAATTAATTAATTAAAAGAATATATCTTAAGCTCCAGTTCACAGTGACAAAAGCCATAGGAAATGAACAACAAAAAGACATATTGAAAAGCTCAAACTTCATCGACTTGACTGCTACATAAGCGAATAATGTCAACATTGAATCGCATGGGAAATTAACTTTTTCTCTCAAAATTGGTTACAGGTCGGAAACTGTCGTTATTAATGTGGTTTACATCACCGTATTAAATTTGTAATTGATTGTTTCAATTATTGTGTGTAATTTTTTATGCTGCACGTAACACTATGGGAAAAAATTGAAAAAAAGCGGCCATCCACTTTTTTTTAGCAATGTTTCAAATATCCATTTCAAAGAGATTTTTTCTTGTAGAGTACATAAAAGTAGACTTGTATGCCAAATTTTAGGTCATTTGGTGCTAGTTCCGTGATTCTAGGGTGGTTTGAAGTTGAAAAGGGATGAAAAATCTGATTTTTTCATCCCATCTTTGAACTGGGAATTCTCTACAACGGTTAAAGATATCAAAAAATGGGTTTCAGTTCCAAATAGTGCTATATAAGAGCTTTATTTTGATGCCCTACAAAGTTTATAACTTTGTAGTTTTGGTACCGGTGTGCTAGGAAATGCCTGAAAATCATAGGAAAAATATCTTCAAACATGCCGCAACTATCTTAGATGGCCGAATTCCCAGTAGTATTTTTTTACCCTAGTATAGTCCTTAACTTCTAGTTTTCAAAACTATATGCACATTTGCTCAACTCGTCGTACTTTTTAAGTTATGGCGATTTTAGTGAGTCGATCTATATATGGCTAAAAACTAACTTTTCTTAGAAAAAAATGAGAAATATGAAAATAAATATGTTTTTTGATGTTTTTATTTAATTTATGCTGTTTTAAGATGAACTGTGAAGAAATTTCTTCAAAAAGTTCAAAATTTACCGAGATATGGGGTACATTTGCTCTCTGACGACTTGACCCTTTTTCACCTCACTCAAACTGCTGTAACTTTTACAAGATGTAATATTTTTTAATTTTGTTTTCTGATTTTTGTAGCTCATATCAGTACCTTTCTAATGATAACTAATACTTGATAGTTTAGCATAGTCTTGCTCATGAATTCGGACCCTGTTTGTGACCGACCCCAAACTAGTAAAAATCTCAAAAACATCATTTCTTGATATACTATTTAAAAGCATATTCAGACGTTGAATTTGGGTTTTTTATATTTAATTATCATAATTATGACTCCTAAAACTCAAATTTTGGGTTTTTGAAATTTTCTGCTACCTATGGATAGTCTCTTGATAGCCTCCAAAGATGTATCCTAGTAGCCTCTATTTGGATCAACAAATCTTGTAACTGAATTTATTTTACTGACTTTTATCGATTATTGTATGATATTTATGCATATTAAAGGCAAAATACACATGCTTTTGGTAGAATTAATTGAAAATTTGAGATTTTTGGCAATTTGGTTCGAGATTGGCATGCGTCGGTCACATTCAATACACTCCCATGGCAACAATAAGTAAGTTATATACAAGTATTATATATTTTTGTAAAGCTATTGATATAAGCTAGAAATTTAAGAAAACAGAAATAAAAGAAATTGCTTCTATAAAAAGTTATAGTGGTTTAAGTAGTCTCCAAAAGCACCAAGTCGGTAACCATCATAGACAAAAAAGGGTTTTTAAAGATTTTATGCATATTTTGATTTTTTATACATTTTTTAAGTTCCTCTATGACTTATAAATACTTTCTATCCTTTATACTTAAGAAATTTCATTTAGATTCTAAATTTTGTATTTTTGTCTATGATGGTTACCGACTTGGTGCTTTTTGAGACTACTTAAACCACTATAACTTTTTATAGAAGCAATTTCTTTTATTTCTGTTTTCTTAAATTTCTAGCTTATATCAATAGCTTTACAAAAATATATAATACTTGTATATAACTTACTTATTGTTGCCATGGGAGTGTATTGAATGTGACCGACGCATGCCAATCTCGAACCAAATTGCCAAAAATCTCAAATTTTCAATTAATTCTACCAAAAGCATGTGTATTTTGCCTTTAATATGCATAAATATCATAAAATAATCGATAAAAGTCAGTAAAATAAATTCAGTTACAAGATTTGTTGATCCAAATAGAGGCTACTAGGATACATCTTTGGAGGCTATCAAGAGACTATCCATAGGTAGCAGAAAATTTCAAAAACCCAAAATTTGAGTTTTAGGAGTCATAATTATGATAATTAAATATAAAAAACCCAAATTCAACGTCTGAATATGCTTTTAAATAGTATATCAAGAAATGATGTTTTTGAGATTTTTACTAGTTTGGGGTCGGTCACAAACAGGGTCCGAATTCATGAGCAAGACTATGCTAAACTATCAAGTATTAGTTATCATTAGAAAGGTACTGATATGAGCTACAAAAATCAGAAAACAAAATTAAAAAATATTACAACTTGTAAAAGTTACAGCAGTTTGAGTGAGGTGAAAAAGGGTCAAGTCGTCAGAGAGCAAATGTACCCCATATCTCGGTAAATTTTGAACTTTTTGAAGAAATTTCTTCACAGTTCATCTTAAAACAGCATAAATTAAATAAAAACATCAAAAAACATATTTATTTTCATATTTCTCATTTTTTTCTAAGAAAAGTTAGTTTTTAGCCATATATAGATCGACTCACTAAAATCGCCATAACTTAAAAAGTACGACGAGTTGAGCAAATGTGCATATAGTTTTGAAAACTAGAAGTTAAGGACTATACTAGGGTAAAAAAATACTACTGGGAATTCGGCCATCTAAGATAGTTGCGGCATGTTTGAAGATATTTTTCCTATGATTTTCAGGCATTTCCTAGCACACCGGTACCAAAACTACAAAGTTATAAACTTTGTAGGGCATCAAAATAAAGCTCTTATATAGCACTATTTGGAACTGAAACCCATTTTTTGATATCTTTAACCGTTGTAGAGAATTCCCAGTTCAAAGATGGGATGAAAAAATCAGATTTTTCATCCCTTTTCAACTTCAAACCACCCTAGAATCACGGAACTAGCACCAAATGACCTAAAATTTGGCATACAAGTCTACTTTTATGTACTCTACAAGAAAAAATCTCTTTGAAATGGATATTTGAAACATTGCTAAAAAAAAGTGGATGGCCGCTTTTTTTCAATTTTTTCCCATAGTGCGTAACCAAATAATTGATGGTGTAATTATTATCAACAATTTGAAAGCACTCGGTTTAAATTGAATTTTATTGGAGTGGACATACAATTTATATGCATTTTGATGCTTGGATGAATGGCATGGAGCACTATGGGAGGGAGTTTAATCAGTTTTAATTGATTAAAATGTCAGAAATATTATTTTTGGAATTATTTAACCTAAATTGGATCTTTTACCCTGCATAAGTAGGCTAACCATCTGCTTGGTTTTTCAGAGGACTGTCCGAAAGTCTAAGGGTACTAAAGTATGCACATTCAAATTTTCAAATTTTTAAAAACCGTTGGAATTTTTTTCTTTATTTTTAAGGTATTTGTATCAAACATATAATAATTTAGTAAGTTTTTCAAATATTAATGCCATCATTAGTTTTTTATATTTTAAAGTTTTTTGATTTTTCGAGAAAGGGGTTTCAAATTTCGAAATTTGCATGGCAGACAGACAAATTACCAATTTTTGCAAATTTACTAGGAATCTTTACCGATTACAATTTTTGAATTTCCCCCATTGGTTAAATTAAAATGATGCCAACACTTTAAATTTCTCATGAAATCCAAAAAAATCCATCTTATTCACCCACAAAACAGCCTTCGAACAATAATCTCAATTTCTACCGAAACTCATCAAAAAACACACCTCAACCGCACAACAACACCTCTTGAAGAACAAACATACCTCAATTCAACACCATCTCATAGACGAAACGACTTGATGACAGAGAATGAAAAATTATTTCAATCCAACTTTTCGTCGCTAGGTTTAAAAAAAATTAATGATGCAAAAAAAATTTATCAGTACTTTGCAAAAATTTAATATTTAACAACCGTCACCGTCATGGTTACATACCGAAAAGAGAAGCAGCAGAAAAAAAGAGCTTACGTACACAAAAATCATAATATTTCACACTTTTTTCCTGTTAAAAATGTCAGCATCATGTGGCTGGGAAGGAGGAAGAAAAACTTAATGTATTATAAATTCATTGAATGCTATTGCTTAAAATCTATTTTGTACACATTCAATTCATTAATAATGCCACAAACTTCCATTATTTTCTCCGATTTCTTCTAATCACGTATTCCATTGATCATGCTATGGCATATTGATTTGTTTGGTTACAGTGGAAAGTAAGTTAAGATATGCGCTATGAGAGAATGAAACGTTTACTTAAAATTTTGAAATTTAACGGTCATATAATATTTGAAAAATAACTGTCAAAAAATATTTGAAAAATAACGATCAAAAATAATTGAAAAATAACAGTCAAAAAATATTTAAAAATAACGGTCAAAAATATTTGAAAAATAACGGTCAAAAATATTTGAAAAATAACGATCAGAAAATCCCAATTCTTTTTTTGACTATGACTAATGAGCAAAATATGGACATAACCATCATGTTCCAAAAGAAAAACTAACCAAAATGAGAGAAGGGAAGTGAAGCATAAGAAATACTGCCAGTGACGCAGCGTAAATGCAAAATAGAGCGATAACAATAACATGAAATCAGTTATAAGAAAAAGTATGTGGAAATTTATTACAAAATTGCTAATAGGTGTGGGAGAAATATCGTGCTAAATAAAGCCATGCGACAATTTCCATTCGCCGTCAGTTTATTTCCATATCTGAATGTAAAAATAGCAGCACCAAGCAAACAAAATGTTGAGCTTAAGAAAACTTTTTCAATTTCTAGTAATATTCTTGATTTGTGTGACAATCAGAAACAGCAATAAGAAACTGACGAGACAAAAAGGCAACAAAAATGGCAGACTACAAAATCAGGAACAAAACTTTCATGAAGTCGATGCATTTGGTGACGATTTTGTTGATTTTGGAGCTCAGACGGGAGATCACGGACAGTTTTCTTGGCATGCTGACTTTCCTGTCGACAAATAGACGATAGATAGACATGGACATATAGTGCAAATATAGAATTAAGTTTGATAAAATTCTAGACTTTTTTTCTGTGTCAGTTCAGTGATTTTGTTGGAGGATGAGGAAAAGGATGATGGATTAAATTACCAGTAGAAAAAATTGGATACTTGATTTTAAGAAAAAATGCATTAAAAAAGGTTTTAATGTAATTAAAGAAATTTTCTTAAAAAGTTGTAATTAATTGAATTTGCTGAAAATGATTAATGCTAGTTAAAGAGCTCATCAGAAAGGATTTGCTTGTTACTTTATATAGATTGATTTTCTGTTATTATTTTTCAAATATTGAAATAGATTTTAGCTTGAATGTTTGTAAACAATAAAAGGTAAACAAAGAAAATTTTGTAATTTTTTCTCAAAATTAACCATTTTAGACTTTAAACTTGTAAATTTGAATTCGTTTACTCAGTTTTTGTCACATTTTTCAATCAATTTCAATGATCTAATAAGAGTTTCCTTCTAAATTGAGCTTAAAATTTGAAAAATAAAACTTTTAGTGTAAATTAAAAAATGGCGCGAAAGTTTTACTGAAAATTCTTAATCAGAGCTATTGGTTAGGGACCTATCCTAAATTATAGCATGAAAAATGACTCTTTATCAAAGATAAGGTTGTATGCCTACGGTTAGGTACACTTAAAGAAGATTTTTCAAATGCAGATCCAAAATTATTCTTAAATCACAAAATTTCACCAAAAAAGGTTGCATATTCTAACAGACAACAGCTAAGAGCAAATCAAGATTGAAAATTCACCCACTTAAGATAATGTTTTGAAACATAACAATCACTAATAAAAAAACAATGCTGAAATAGTCAAAATTTTCGCTTAGGTACGAAATCTATTTCTAGTTAGCAAAACAATGCTAATTTGTTTTCATTATAAATGTTCTATTAGTGCAAGCTAATTAAAATCAATTTCCATGAACGTATTTCATTATCGACAAAGCAGCAAAAATTATTTATTCTATTTTTTGATGATTAAAAAATAAACTTGATTCCCGTACTCTCAAAAATAATAAACAATTCATTTCCATCATAATCAGCTCAAAAAATCTCAATAATAGAGTCTTTAAAATATCCTCAATGATTTATGAAGGGCACGTATGGAAAGCCAATAACTCGAATAGAACAGTCGACCCAGCGGTAAACTCCATTGGCTTACTGTAAGCTATAAAATATTCATAATGTGCAAGTAAACTTGCGCACGTGATGAGATGAGATGGGTTTTTTGCCCAGTGTGCTCTGTCAAATGTATTTATAAATAAAGCAGAACTTTGAATTGAAAAATTGAATCATGTAGTCATGCTATAAATTATCACGTTAATTATTTGAAACGAGAATCTGCTTCATTCAATGCTTGTAAAAGTTAAATAAATAAACGAAAAATTATCGAATGAAAAAATACAGTTCATGAATCAATGTTGAGAAAATTTATTGGATCATACGCAAAGCTAATAAACATTGTCCACATTTTTTGTACCTAATTCCAAAAGAAATTGATGCTGCTTTTGCATTTTGTCTGTCTGACCGTCTGTTTAATATTTTTGACCGTTATTTTTCAAATTTTTTACCGTTATTTTTTAAATATATTTTGACAGTTATAATATTTTTCAAATATTTTTTGATAGTTATTTTTCAAATATTTTTTGACAGTTATTTTCAAATATTTTTTGACAGTTATTTTTCAAATATTTTTTGATAATTATTTTTCAAATATTTTTTGATAATTATTTTTCAAAAAATTTTTGACAGTTATTTTTCAAATATTTTTTGACAGTTAATTTTCAGTGTGCGAAAATGCGTTTTCTTCAATCACTCGTGACTAACTTCTATATTAGTTCACTTTATCTCTTCCTAAGTGCTGAAATTCTTCTCGAAAATATAAAGTCAAAAGAAATTTTCCGCATTTTTCGTAAAGATAATTTTTTCCATCTTTCCATGCAGCAACACAGCCAATTTCCCATCTCAATTTTGCCTATAATTTTTTTTAGATTAAATAAACACTTGTTCGCTCAATCGACGATGATTGATGATGAGCAGTACCCTCGTTCTGGCAATGAAATAATCACAACAAAAAAAGAAGGAAAAAGAAATTTTTAAAAAAATTTCTCACAATTTCCCAGCGCAAATGCGGTCAAAAATTTTCACTTGATTACTCATTCGTGTAAAGAATAACTGAAAATAAGACTGAATGAGATCCGAGACTCGAGCATGGAATGTGTTTGAAAATAAAAGCAAGCTAATTCTGTACGCTCGATGACGTAAAAATAGAGAGAAGGAATCAACATACGCAAGTTGTAATAAATAAACAGAAAAAAGTGAATATTTAAATTGGAATGGAAAGCAGAACGCAGCAGGCAGCCGTCGTCGCACAGTTAAAGAGTGAATGAATTCTTTTACAGCTTGAAAAACATAATATTAAAAAGTTACAGCTGCCATTCGAGTGAAGTGATGTGTAGTCGGATGAGAGAGAATGAATGAGTGAGAAAACTGCGATTTTTTATTGAATGAACCATGAAGAACGCAGGAAAGAATGCATTAAAGGATCTGTTTTGCAAAAAATGGATAGCAATAAAGTTCACGACTTTATGGCTCTGATGCAATTTTTCTAGCTTTAGATAAATTAAAATTAAGATCATTTTAACACTCCATTCGATGTGGTATATGCTATGACCCTCCCTCAACCCCCTTCAACCTCCTCTGATACCCCTTTGAACACCCTCTACTTCCAGGCATGTGATTTCAAATCACAAGAGCATTCAGCAACTAATAGACATACAGATCAACCGACTAGAAAATAGACACACTGACAAACAGACAAATCACAAACTTCCACCCCTGAAAAATGCAGTTAAAAAGTATTTTCCGCTCAGTGCCCCACAAAAGTGCTTGATGTAATGTAAAAGAGTATTCTACTTGAAGATCTTGAAAATTGTATTTATGGATACAAGATTTCTCATTTCCATTAATATCATTCATTCGCTCTCCCATCATTTCTATTCATAATATGAATGTACAACGACTTTTCTCGTTCCACTTCACACTGAAAGCGATATTGTTTGTACATTTGTCGAAATTCATGAACATTAAAAAGAAAGAAAAGCATCACAGAGAAAAAAAGACTTGAGAGATACGCCAAGTGAGAATGACTTATAACAAGAGGCGAAAACATGGATGGATATAATGTCTATGAAATGGGAACTGATGATAATGTTGTTGTTGCTTTTGATGAGAATTTGTTCAGACTTTATAAACAAACACAAAAACGAGGATGAAAATGAACAGAACTTTTAGTATTTCCTTCATAATTACGATGCTGAATATATCGTTTTGTAAAAAAGGCGAGAAATTCTAGGTTACGAATGTTTTTTGTGTTAAAATCATTTTCAACACAATAAATTGAAAGGTTTTTGTTGAGGCGTAGACTCTAAAATGTAGAGCTGTTGTTCTATTTATGGTAAATAGCAACAATTAGTTTCTAGTAATTAAATTAAGGCATTATTTTGATGTTGTTTACGTTTTAAATTTCAATAATTCAGAGGGGTGTGCAACTAGTTGTTGTTGACAAAAATTCAAATATAATTTGACCGTTAAAATGTTCTCAAATTTTTAAAGAACATAATTTAAGCTAAAACTGTCAGAAAAATATCCTGAACACAAAACAGTCAACAATCCCTGAGTGTTTACCATTTAATTCAAACCAAAAGCTCTTTAAGATTAAAGCTTAACTTCAATATTCATTGTTCGGAACTGTGCACACATAAATTTTACGTCTATTGTCAAGAAATTTTAAAGGAATTGAGCGTATTAGCATTTCATGTGCATACAATTTTGAAATAATATTTCACTCAATATGTATCATCATGCATTCATAACCGAAGAAACGATATATGAATTGAATAACTTTTTAACGTAGCTGAATATGATGAATACTTTTATACTAGAAAGGAACTTATTAAATTTCCTCTTTCGTTACATTTTTCACACATTTGTTCCTTTCACAACTCTATAGTACTATAAAATTGTTCGGTATTGAAAATGTACGCACAACGATGACTGGAAGATGAATTGGTTTATTTGCTCTACATAAAATATATGCTTTACTTTTCAAGCATGAACACGACAATTTTTTCAACAATATGAAGGTTGGCAGTCAAAAGAACACATCCATACAGTCTCATATGTGTCGAGAAATGAAAGACGAAGAAGTTTTTTTGTGTGAATGAGCTTTCATTCCAGAATGATGACGGCAAAAATAATAGAGTTAACGTCAAAATAGATATTATGTTAATAAATGTCTTAAAGAAAAAACCTCGAGTATGATGATAATCTAATATAATGCGCGTATACTAAAATATGGATGAATATAAGTAAAAATGGGCCGATTGCTTAACAATACTCAGTTGACATGGGTTGCTGTGTTGAAAATGATTTGATATCGATAGATTTCACCGGAATTTCATGCGAGAAAAGAATTGAGTTGTGAATATGGAAGTTAATATGTTTTATTACCTTGATGTAGGACCGAATGAGTGAATGAACAAAAGCATCTGATTGATTTATCGATATGCTTGCTAAGAGATGAGAGAATTGAAAGCAAATGAACAATAGTTGAACTTGGAATGCTATTTTCAAATTGTTTTTAAAGCTTTGAATGTTTCTTTGTCTGTTCATTGATCTGTTTGTGCAGCTAGGTGAATTCAGTCGATCTAGTTGAGCTTTGGCAATTCAGCTACATTGGATGAACTCAGCTGAACTCCGCTGAATAAGCTGAACTCCGCTGAATTAGCTGAACTCTGCTGGAAAAGCAGAACTACGCTGAATAAGCTGAATTTGTTGAACTTAACTTAACTGAATTGGATGAATTTAACTGAATTTGCTGAATCTGCTGAATTTCAAGCCTTGATCCAATTCAGCTAAGTTCCGCCAATTCATATGAATTCAACAAATTCTCAACAGATTATAAATCATAACAAAATTTTCACAACTTTTTCTAAATCAAATCAGACTCCTTGATATCACATAAAATATTAAATTTCCCTAGAAGCATTGAAAGCTGATATATCAGGATATGAATCTTTCCACATTTGTAAGCAATTCCAACGAGAAAGGATTTTCAGAATTCATCCTTGAATGAAATTCTTTTCGATACATATATTTCCCATTGTAACTATCGATACGGAATTATAATCACTGAATAATTTCACAATACTTTAATATACATCTATAAGAGGAATTCCTTATATTGTATAAATTTTTTATCGCATCTAGATATTTTCATATTTATCTTTTGATAGTGTATAAATATATAGAGAATGTCACTTCTTCTTATTGAGTTATTCTTGTTCACATAATACGAAATACACGCAGAGAAAAAATATACAATAACAATAATATAATAATAAAGTGGATGCCATACATGAACGTATGATAGCACATTTCAATTTTCACATGAATAAAACATGACGTGAGCATTGCAAAGGAGATAAACCGCTTTGTCGACTCCTTATCGACATATAATATCAAATGAGAGATCATTTAATGATTGCTGAGAAAAAAGCAAAGCGAAAAGTCTCAAATAAAATAAACTTTTTTCTCAATTTCATCTCGTGCCATCATCTTTGGTTCAATTGTAATGTATGCATACACTTGTTTGACATTTTAACATTTTCTAATGCCTGAAAAAGTCATATCATTGTTGGTATGAATTTACATTCATTATAGGAGTGAGAAAAAGTTATGCAACTCCGAAAGCTTTCGATCTTTTTGAAGAATGATTGAGAAATAAGAAGGCTGCATTCGAAATGATAGACATTTTATTGATGTTTTATAGACTTATGGATTATTAAGGCGCCTTTTGCTGAATTCAGCTGAATATTGTAAACAAATCTAAACTTGATGAATTCAGCTGAATATGTCAAGCAAGGCTGAACTTGATGAATTCAGCTGAATATGACAATCAAGGCTGAACTTGCTGAATTCAGCTGAATAAAGCAAACAAGGCTGAACTTGCTGAATTCAGCTGAATAAAGCAAACAAGGCTGAACTTGCTGAATTCAGCTGAATAAAACAAATAAGGCTGAACTTGCTGAATTCAGCTGAATATGACAATCAAGGCTAAAGTTGCTGAATTCAGCTGAATAAAGCAAACAAGGCTGAACTTGGTGAATTCAGCTAAATATAACAAAAAACGCTGAATTCAGACTAGTATGACAAACAAGTTATATTTTTGCATTCTAAAGAATCCAAGGCAGTCAGCCAATACAAACAAAAAACCTAGACAACACCCACAAAAACGTGTTAAACAGCAAAAAAGATTTCTACCATATCTAATGGAAATTTTGTTTCAAATGTAAAACAAGAAAAAAAATCTTTTTTATTCTTATTTAAATCGTTGCCAAATAGGCCTTTTGGAAGCAATCCAAAATTAAATTCTTCTTGTTCTTCTTGGTTCTATGAATAACAAATTCATCTGTTGCAATTGCGAGCAGAACGAAAAACATTTTTTTTCTTGTTTTGTTTGTTTTTGAACAAGAAAAGAATTCAAATTTTGATATTTTATCATTTTAAAGCTCTCGCTAGCGATGAACTTTCTCTCCCATAAACTCCAACGTTTACGAGACTTCAACAACAATATTTCATAACAGACAGAGTCACTTTACCATATCTTTTTAAAAATATATTGTATTATTTATTATGTACGAGATTTTGCTTTCAAAAATCATGCTTTTCTATTTGAACCCTTAATGCCATTACACGAAAGAAAAAGATTCACTTTTCTCTCTCGTTCTTTTACAAGATGAATGTTGGGATCATTTATCTCTTGGAATATTGTTAAGTATAAAGCTTTATTTAACTGTCTGCTGAAATTCCATTTAGCGTTTGACATATTTTTGTCATCTTTTTTGCTCGTTTGAAAAATAAATTTACAAAATTGTTGAGTTAGTTTTTGGGTGGAGTATAAATTGTTTAGATCAAAGAATTTTATAGTGAGCTGAAGTGACAATGTATTGGGTACACTGACAATGAGCTGGTTCATAGGTTCGAAACTCGAAAAGCCAATATGAAGGTTTATACGGGTTTATACGAACCACATGAACAAGTTGAATCGGCTTGGATTCAATTAGAAACTCTAGGTCTAGGTTAAACAGGTACTAGCATAATGCAGTAGCAAGTATGGTAGAGTAACCCGGGTAGTCATAGAATCCGGTATCAAACCAATTTAGAAGCATCTGATTGTAAATTGTAGGACATGGGTTCGAGTCCCATTCGACATCCGTTATTCGAAAGTATTCATTTTGTATTTTAAATTTACTCCTCTTTAAATGGTAAATCGTGTCCATTTTCCAACATTCTGTACCGATTCCCAACTTCCTCACTGTATCTGTCTCATTTCATTAGCCAGAACAGCAGCTTAGCAGGAATATACAACAGTCTCATTGAAATTTTATTGACCTTCCTTTGTTTGAAACTTAAAGTATCCCGTACACTCACTGTGCATTCACATGCACACAAAAAAATAAACAATTCATAATTTAAACTTCTTATATCTACAAAATGCCATTTTGTAAATTAAAACCACAATCAAGTTTGTAATATTTCATATTATCCGTACAAAAAGAGCTCCCTTTACTTCAAAAAGTATGTTAAACAACAACAGCAGACAGCAAAACAGGAAAATAAATATAAAAAATAGGAATAAAAAAATTTTCCGCTTCAAAGTTCTTCTCCTTTTTCATTGTTTTTGTCATTTCAACATAGAAGATAGACTTTTTTCCCTTCCTTTACTTAATTAAATTTCATTTGTGTATGAAACAAAGAAAGGAGCATCAAAAAAAGTTAGAGCTTGCGTTGTGGATGTTCATTTAGTACACTTCGCACGGTCACTGATAAGAAATTATGCTTTGTATTATTTTTTTGTGTTTAAGAGAAGTAACAGAAACTGTCAGTAACAGAAAAGTCTCGAGTGAGAGGTTTGAATAGAAGAAAAATGTAAATTTTAATTTAAAAGGAATGTTGAGAAGTCACAATAGGTTGATGCTATGAGTGCTGCTGTATTTCAGGCTTTTTGTTTTCAAATGTATCACATATTAAGCATCTAGATCAAGTTTTTGTTGAGTTTTTAATGATTTTCATTAAACTCAAAAATAACGGCTTTTTTTGAATTTGAATTTTGTAAATTTAAAAAAAATATGACCGTTATATTTTTAAAAATTGGAAATTTTATTTTTATGCGATTATTATGAACCGTAAAGTCCCCTAAATGCAAAAATTTACTATCCTTTTTAAATCTCATCAACAAAATTAACTACAAAGAACACAAAAAGAAGAAAAAAAGTTTCAAAAAGTAGAAAGAACCTCATAAAAAGTTATGAGACCATCCACATAAAAATAAAAACTAATTTCGGTTACTTACTCATCGCTTCCTAGGACAACTTAGTACCTTTCATAAAATTACATCCACGTGTGGGTGTTAAAAAATTATTCATACAGAAATCTTATTTACTTAAGCACATAAAAGTGATGAGAGTGAAAAAAAAATCTTAAATCACAATTTGCTCATTTCATTACCATAATCTCCTTCCTCCCACGCGCAAAGACACTCAACTGATGATGATGATTACTATCCTTCATATCACTCATTTACCAGATGAGACTTTACATAAAGGATTGAATTCTCTTGTATCTATTTACAATATTATGGCAAACATTTGGAGAGTAAACATGCAGTACTTTTTTGATGTTTTGGTTTGGCGGTTCCAAAGAGTTTCTTGAAATTGGAAAAAATATTTTTTTTTCCAAAACTTAACCTCAAAATTAATAAAAATCCGTTTTTAAGAGAGTATCCAAAGAAGGGAGGCTTAGGGGTTGTATCTGTTTGGGGTAAAAACCAAAAGTATTGGATGTCAACAATTGAATGCTCTAATCTGAAAAAGTAAACTCTACGCATCCTTTATAACTTTTTTCTTTAACATTTCCTTCTCTTCCTCTTTTTCCAAACCGTATTATAGTCTATACATATTATAGAGTGCTTTTCAAATACGAGATGTTTCCATGTGTGTATATATTGCCTACTCATATAGCCTTTAACCAGAAAAAAAAGAGTGAAATAAAAAAAGTACGCAATGAGAAAAAAAGGAGCTCAGCAACAAAGATGAAGTTCATAAATTACCAAAGTTTTTCGCTTTTTCTCTCATCGGAGTTACTCAAAAAACATTATGTTGTATATAATTTGAGCCTAGAGCACTAGCAAGGAAGGAAGGAAAAAATGAAGAATAATTTTCATTATTTTTGTAGATTATGAATTTCTCTTACCTTTATGAGTCTAAAGATTTCGGTATGAGAATTAAAGTCAAAGATTTTCACCTTTATCATGTTCTTTATTGCCCAATTAAGAGAGCTGGATTGAGTTCGTAGAACTTTGTGTGATGACATTTTTTGTCAACTCTCCAAGTCGTTGGAAATAATACTTTTGTGAAAGAAATGGGGTTTTTAGGTAATTATGTCGGTTTGCCTGTCTAATAATCGATCTAATTAATACTCATAGTTTAAGACCCCTTAAAAATTTTAAACTACCAGAAAACCATTAAATTTTTATTCCAAATTTTAACTTTTACGAATTTAAATAATTTGAATTTATAAAAACCGTTAAATTTCAAAAAATCTTATTTTCACACCCTTTAATTGACATTCAAATTTTCAAAAACTGTTAATTTTTTATTCAAAATTCAAACTTTTCCTTATTCAAAAAATTTGAATTTTGAAAAACCGTTAAATTTCAAAAATCTTTAATTTCACACCCTTTAATAGACATTTAAACTTTCAAAAACCGTTAATTCTTAATATTTTCATTTACTGATTAAATATGCGCTTTAGCTTCAAAGCTGACCATTTTGACATCAATTTCCACACTAGTTTCGAAGAACTAATGGAGTACAATCAAGCCAAACAAAAAATTCTCTGCTATTTTTCCTCATCCATTAAACAATAAATTTGATACGAAAGAAAATAAATCCAAGAATTTATTTTGCGTGTCACGTATTCATTTTGTGTATATATGGCCACACAACTAACATTAAAGATAATTATAGTTTTGTTTATCTATCGGCATTCTCATCCAAACATTTAAGCTTTATCTTCAATCCTCTCTTATCATCATCTCGAAAATGGGCTTAAGGGCGCCATTTTCATTCTTGTCATCAATCTGGACTTGCGATGATGACGATAGGTAAAATGAAAGTTTCTTCTTTTTCTGATAAAAATTCTCAACCCAATTAGTGAGATGTAAAATTAACTTATCGGTTAATAGATGATGACAACGTAAAATTTAATCGAGATTAATGAGCACAAATTAAAGACTCATGAGGAGTGCGGGGAGAATGATGACTTAGTAAAAGTTTCTATTTTATTTTTCTTGAATTTTTTTGAACCGGAAAGTTCATGTTGAGGTTTGGTGTTGTGTTGGTATACATTTGGAATCACGCTGGCACTGTAATAAGACTGTGTTAGTACAAAATTAGTTCGTACATGGTACCAAGCTGTATACTAACAGCATGTTGACATAAAATGATTCTGGGACCGTCCAAAAGCCATTTTGGTGTCAAATTTGATGCTGATATGCTATTATCATGGCAGCTTCACCCCAACTCAGCTCCAGGGGCCAGTTGCTTGGTATACCCACCCTAGGGGTATGGTCTAGGGTATACCCTAGGGTATATCAAGCAACCGGACTCAGCTTTAAAACAATGCTGTACTTCTCGGTCCTGTTAATTTTTTTCATCATTCTCTTAATTTTTACCATCTGAAAAGATTAAATTCCATGTTATATTCTCATCCCACTCCCTTACATGCTAACCAAAATCATTTTACCGTAAAAATTTCCAAAGGAGATGGAAAAATTATTTGCATAAACAATTTTTTGTTGCTCTTTTCATCTTTCTGCTTACTTTAAAGATTCTTTTCGTGGTTTATTTATGCTTCAAAGGGATAAAGACTCACTTCTTTCTCTATCCTCACCTTCTTCCTACTAAAAAATCGTTTTCTTTTTCTGTGCATGAAGTTATTCCTTAAGTATGTTAGTATTCTTCACATTCTTTACTCGAATCGTAAGGATTCAAGGGTCGTTTGCAAATTAAGTCATCCTCTTCGCCTTATTGTCACAAATTTACCATCGAATAAATTTTTTTGTTTTACCTGTCACAAAATCTTCAACACCTTTCCCCCTTAAAGCGTGACGTAATTTGCGAACGAAAAAGTTATTACTTGAAACTTTTAAGAGATTTTGTTTTTCGGTTGAGTTAAAATTCATTATTTTTAAGATTTTCATTATGTGTTTGCGCACTTATGAATTATTATGCTGGAAAATTGTGTCTGGATGTTTCTAGAAGCTGGTATGCTAGCATTAACATCTTAAGAATTTTGCGTAGGAATGGAAGGTCTTTGATTCTTTTCATGCTTTTAAAGTTCAACGAAGCTCTTAAATTGTTTTACATGTTCTATTGTGAACTTTGACTGATCAGAGCTATAGCTTGCTGTATTTCACTTATCCTTAATCCCATATGAGTCATTCCTGCTAAATAGTTTATTCAGATCAACAGATCACTTTGATTAATTATTAAAATCTTTAGTAAATTCACACTTGAGCCAAACATCTTCTTCTGTTTGTTTAACTAATTGATCATTTCCATTTTCACCTCAAGATAAATCCATGAATAATCCTCACATATATGCAAGGTGTCGTTTGCAAATTATGTCACACTTTAGGGTTGTTAAAGAATTTGTGGGAATTCAAACACAAGAAAAATTTTTATATAGAAACATTGTGACAAAGGGGAGGGGGTTGGGCCTGTCTTGTGTGACGTAATTTATGAACGACCCCTTATAAAAATGTTTGTAAATAAAATCAATCAATTTATGAAATATCTCTCTTATTTGGATGATGCAAAAATCAATCATTTAAATTGATTGGGCTTAATCCTATTAGCAATGTTATGAATAAATGAGAGGATTTTTTTTCATGGTGGAAAATTCTGTTTATTTTTGAGTAATTAAAATTATAATTTTTTATGAAAAATATTAAAATATGAATATTCATAGTGAAAAATATTAGGGAAATTTGATTTGAATCAATTATACTCAATTGAACTCAATTTTAATTAAATTTCTTGGAATGAAAACAAGTTGTTGGATAATTTTCATATTTAACGACTTTTGAATATTTGAATTTTCCCGCATTTTTAAAAATAGTTTTTTTTACAATTTTTGAAAATTAGAAATGTTTAAATTTTCGTTTATTTAGGTCGTTTTAGAGAAAGAATACAAAGTAAAATGCTTTGCTCACTTTTTTTAAATCCACTACAGTCATTCAAGTAGTTAAACATAATGCAATGAAGTCAAAAATTTAAACGCAAATATTCGAGCTGGAATTTATAAATGTAAACAAACATTTTCAAATACAAAATTTATTTTATAAAGTAAACTTCTGATGTCTCTAATTGGATTCTCAGTTACAACAAAATATACTCAATTGCTCCACCCAGCAACCACTCATTTTAGTATGAAGTTTGAATCATTACTACAGGCACAAAAACACTCAGACAATTGTATCAAATAACTTTTGTAATATCATTTCAATTAACATCCATTCTTTTAAATTGAATTTTCGTTGATGCGGTCAACCGTCAAATGATTAAGCAATAAAATTAAATAATTGTAATTTTATTACATTATTTTCATCTCTTTTTACATTAAATTTAGGAAAATATCATTTTATAAGATGAGAATGACGGGAATAAAAGAAATAAGCATAAAGATAATATGAAAATTAAATTTAAATAACGAAATATGATGAACATTACGAATTTCAATTTGTGACAATGAAGGACAGAGAAAAATGATCTTAAATATTAACTTTTCTCCGCATAAAATGAGGAACTTTTCAAGAATTTTGTAATGAGGAAGAAGAATAACATTTTTTATGTCGCACCTTCCAATTTTCTTGCTTATAAAAATGAAATCAGAGCTTTTATCGTTATTGCTTCCTTAAAATATCTTCAAAAAAAATTTATCTAGGTCATGATAAGATGTCCTACTTTGATAAAATTACCGCGATTTCTTCTTTGATTTGAAATGTTTGGCAATAAAAAAATGCTTGGTAGGGGTCGATTACTTTTAATGTCTGCCTTTTTTGTTCAGTGGCACACATTTTCTCGATAAAAAGTTTTTCGCATCGTCATGACCTAAAACCCATGGGAAAATAGCTTTTGCATTAGGATTCCAATCACTTTGAGTTATGAGCTTCATAAAATTAGTTTAACGGTTTTCAAAATTTCAAATTTTATTTTCAAACTTTGAGTATCAGAAATTTAAATAATTTTCAGCCGTTAAATAAAAATTTCAACCTTAGTCATTTCTATTACCAAGAATTCACTTAAAATTGTTCGCAAAGCTCGAAAGTGGGTGGAAGAAAAAGTTTATTTTTCCTCTCCAAAAATAAGCGAGAGAGATGATGAATAGCAATTCCCAAAAGAACATAATTTCTCAAAGAATATTTTATCACGATGTGAAATCATTTTTTACGTGAATTTTATTTCATTAGAGGCAGATGAAAAAGCAATTCATGTTGCTTCACAATTGAGACAAAAGCTTGAGAATAATAAAAATTAATATCTTATTGAAATGGGAAAAACAGACGCGAAATTTTTGTGTCATCAAAGCAAGTAATTGACGTAAAATGGTGGTAAATGAGCTTTCTATACACCCAAAGAAAAAAAAGTATCATAAAAAGTAATAAATGAGATGGTGAAATGATGAGTAATTAAGTAGGGGAAGTTCCTTTTTCCATGCTTGACTGGATCTTAATTGAAAAATATTTTTATATGTAAAAACATACATTTTCATCTCTTCATTGTTCCAATAGAAATTCCTATGTATTCATAAAGCTTTTCTTTTATTTTCATTAATAATAAATAATTGGTATAATATCGCACTATCGCAACCTTTACAACTTAAAGAATTTGCTTCATTATTCCATGAGCTCGTCTATAGACTGTGTAGGTTGACTGGTGCTTACTTTTCATGCTTAATATTTGAGCACAACGAAAATGAATGTAGAAAATGAAAAGCAAACACATAATGAACAGAATTCTGTGAATCTCAAGAATATCGAATGGCAATAGAAAAAAATCGTAATAAAAGGTTAAATTGTTAAAAATGAATTCGATCCTTCTCAAATATTAAACATTTTCTTTATTTTGTTTCAATTTTGACTTTAAAAAGTATTTAATAATTAACGGTCGAAAGAATTTCAAATTTTCAAGGCCAAAGTTTTAAGATTTTAACGGTTCTAGAATGTTTAAATATTTAACGGACTTGAAAAATTCAAAATTTAATGGTTCAAACGGGTTTCCAATTTATGAATATTCAAAAACTTTCGGTTAGAAAAATTAATGTTTAAAGTTTTAACGGTTTTTAAAATATTCAAATTTTAAATGTCAAAAAAATCCACTTAGTCAAACTTCAATTCTTAGATGAAAAAATGCAAAATTAAGTTCCACTAATTACTTCAGATTAATCTCAAACGTTTAATTACTTTCCTAACATCACATGTCCATTTCTAAATATATAAATGTAGTAGCATATGCGGCCCTTTAATTTATATTCATCCATTGCCAAGATTTTTTTATTGTGACAATTATTATTATTCTTGTAATCATCATGTTATGGTGGTGTCGTATGTCTAGATTATAAAATGTTTCATCCAACATTCATGCGTTTATGAAAAAGTCACTAAAGATTCATGAAAATTCGAGGAAAATATTTTCAATTGTCTAAAAAAATTTATTCAGGTTCACTGAGCTGAATGGAAGTTCTGTGAGTATTTATGGCTTGAACTCATCTCAATGAGAACATTGTTTCCATAGAAACTAGAAGTTTTGCTGATTCTGGTTTTAAATTAATTGTTGTGAAGACAGACATAAATGCAAAGTGGAATATAAATTTTCAGGTAATACCTTTAACCTTAACAGCATATGAAAAATGATCAAATATTCCTTGAACTTTACATAACGACCTCAATCTGAATAATTCAAAAATTCTTTTCAAAATATTGACCCCAAGCCCACTCTGAAAACAGAAAAGCTCATAAAGTAACAGTCCATAGTTTTTTCACAAGTATCTGCTTAATTCAATAGATACCAGAACTGCTAGACATTAATCTGAATTTTATGAACCGTAAAATGATTTGCCAAGTGATTTTTATATCACATCAATATCATTGTTTCATGCTGTGCGAATGAAATTTAATCTTTATTGACTGTTTGATTAAGCATCAAGCATCGATGATCAGCAATTACTATTTAATTTTATTTATATTGGCAAAATGAGATTGCATTTCCGGTCAGTGGGGAGCAAATGTTGCGGATGTGGTAATGTTTAGGGACTTTTATGATTAAATGGACGGAGGAGATCAAATAAGACTCAAAAATTAAACAATCACACGTTGGGCGAAAAAGTGAAAAGTTTGGCAAAAATTCAGCTTATGGGCTTATGTTGTAGACACTAGGTCATAGTCTATGGGAAAAATAAAATTTTACCCCAAAAGTGCACAGTGCGCGAGGTGGGGGGAAAGTGTTTTTCTCGTAGTTGACATTTTCAAAAAAATCTTGTGCTTCACCAGCTCAACCGATTTTTTTCAAATCTTTTTTATTTGATAGATAATAGTAAGAGCTTTCATAAAAATATACATATGATATACTTTTGATGCACTATGGTTACGTTAAGTGAGAAAAAGTTCGAAAAAACTAGGTTTTTTGACATTTTTTCATCCTCATGTCCATGTAATGCACTACGAATTTGTGTAAGCTACTGTTTATTATAGCTCTTATTTATACCTACAAATATCATATACATTATGTACTAATATTATGTAGTTTAAGTGGTGAAAATTGGCTTTGAAGTCAAAAATTTTCAATTTTTAGCGAAATTTTTCTCTTAAATGTTGAATTTGACCCACTATCCATGGACGGCCCCAACATTTTATTTTTTGTGTTTGTAAACTTTGGTATGAGCTATTGATTAATGCAAAAAAGAAAGAAAAAAATCCACCAAGAAAATATCGAAAAATGGTCCTGAAGGGGGTCTAGTAGGGGTACCCAAAAATTCAAAAATTTGTAGCGCTTCCCAACCTTAATGAAAAAAGATGAAATTTTCAGGGAATAGGGTAAAAAATGTTAATTTTGGTCAATGTATTTTTTGGTCATTTTCTAAAATGGACACTAAGCATTTTAGGTGCCACATTTGTTCACAAGATTTGAAGAGGAGCAAAAAATAAGGATACGTTTTTGAGCTTTTGAATTTTAAGCCATCCTGTGACTTGAAATCTTAAAAACAAAAAAATGTGAGAAAATCCAAAATTTGGTACTTTTTTGGTTTTGTCATTTGTGCTAAAGCAGATAATTTTCATAGCATAATGAGTATACAGAAAGAAAGCTCTTGATTTCTTCTATCGATGCTCATAACAACTTTCTTAAAAAAAATAAAGCATGGCTTCAAAAACTTGGAAACAAAATGACCCATTTTCAAATGTATTTTTTGGTCAAAAAAAATGTATTTTTTGGTCATTTTGTAATGATCAAAAGTATTAAAAATTTTGAAACTTTTTGATGAGGACTTGGAGGTTTGGGTCTAAGTATTACGTGACATAAAGGATTTAGACATAGCTGCAAGATAAAGGCATGAAATCATCCATAAGACTTTTTAAAAATTGTTTGTTGACAAAAAATTTCAATGCTCACTTCGGAAAAAAAGTACCAATTTTAACATTTTTTGTGACCAAAAAATACATTTTTTTGACCAAAAAATACATTTTTCTTTTAAATGGATATATCTTGGATACGACAAGTTTGTGGATTCTGATTTTTTCTGGAGTGAAAATATCCACAAATTGTGACATTTTGATATATTTTCAATCAAGATCAAATGAAGCAGTGAAGAGTACAAAGCCTTCAAAGTTTTCAAGTGTAAAAATGACCAAAATTAACATTTTTTACCCTATTTAAATACTAATGTACTTAACATCCACATCATTAAAATTTGATGCACGGTGCAACTTTGTCGAAAATTTGAAAAAATTGAAATTTTGGTGTTATGAAAAGGTTAATTGCTTACTAGACATACTGTAACTAGCTTAAATCATCATTTTCCACTAAATAATACATAGTCTATCAAAAAACCTTTTCAACGATGTATAATAAGTTATACTTAGGTAAAATATCTCTTAAATAGAGCGAAAACTCAGAAAAATTATTCATAATTTTGAGATTCTGAAGATCTATACACCACAAATTTTCGCATAACTATTGAAAATCTCAAGTATATGTAACAAATTTAGTCTTGTTAGAAAGCTTAGAGTAGTACCAGCTTACTAATATAAAAGTTTGAGTTCGAAAGTTCCTTAGTGTACAGTTACGCTAAGTACAAAATGTCATTTTTTGACTGCCCCTATAAGAAGCAACAAACATTAAATTTCTATTTTTTGAAGTTTTTTCCATAGATCTATGCTAGAACTGAATGATAAAAGTCAGAAAAGTTCTTTTTTGTCATTTATTGCAGCAAATGAGTAGATGACATTTTCCTAAATTTTACGAAAACTTGCTATTTTCAAGATTTTTTCATTCACTCATATACTGCAATAAATGACGAAGAAGAACTTTTCTGACTTTTATCAGTTAGTTCTAGCATAGATCAATGGATAAAAACGTCAAAAAATAGAAATTTAATGTTTGTTGCTTCTTATAGGGGCAGTCAAAAAATGACATTTTGGACTTAGCGTAACTGTACACTAAGGAACTTCCGAACTCAAACTTTTATATTTGTAAGTTAGTACTACTCTAAGCTTTCTAACAAGACTAAATTTGTTACATATACTTGAGATTTTCAATAGTTATGAGCAAATTTGTGATGTATAGATCTTCAGAATCTCAAAATTATGAATAATTTTTCTGAGTTTTCGCTCTATTTAAGAGATATTTTACCTAAGTATAACTTATTATACATCGTTGAAAAGGTTTTTTGATAGACTATGTATTATTTAGTGGAAAATGATGATTTAAGCTAGTTACAGTATGTCTAGTAAGCAATTAACCTTTTCATAACACCAAAATTTCAATTTTTTCAAATTTTCGACAAAGTTGCACCGTGCATCAAATTTTAATGATGTGGATGTTAAGTACATTAGTATTTAAATATTCCCTGAAAATTTCATCTTTTTTCATTAAGGTTGGGAAGCGCTACAAATTTTTGAATTTTTGGGTACCCCTACTAGACCCCCTTCAGGACCATTTTTCGATATTTTCTTGGTGGATTTTTTTCTTTCTTTTTTGCATTAATCAATAGCTCATACCAAAGTTTACAAACACAAAAAATAAAATGTTGGGGCCGTCCATGGATAGTGGGTCAAATTCAACATTTAAGAGAAAAATTTCGCTAAAAATTGAAAATTTTTGACTTCAAAGCCAATTTTCACCACTTAAACTACATAATATTAGTACATAATGTATATGATATTTGTAGGTATAAATAAGAGCTATAATAAACAGTAGCTTACACAAATTCGTAGTGCATTACATGGACATGAGGATGAAAAAATGTCAAAAAACCTAGTTTTTTCGAACTTTTTCTCACTTAACGTAACCATAGTGCATCAAAAGTATATCATATGTATATTTTTATGAAAGCTCTTACTATTATCTATCAAATAAAAAAGATTTGAAAAAAATCGGTTGAGCTGGTGAAGCACAAGATTTTTTTGAAAATGTCAACTACGAGAAAAACACTTTCCCCCCCACCTCGCGCACTGTGCACTTTTGGGGTAAAATTTTATTTTTCCCATAGACTATGACCTAGTGTCTACAACATAAGCCCATAAGCTGAATTTTTGCCAAACTTTTCACTTTTTCGCCCAACGTGAATCATTTGACATTTCGAAGTAATGGGAAAAATAGGTGGATTTGGTCGATTTTTGTTTCAGGCTAAAGGTTCCCAATCCCGGTGAGGCCAGCTTTAAATTAAAAACAAAATTCAATTACCTTTTAGCCATTCTCCCTGACAATTCACTTCCATTTATTGATTAAAATCCTATTTTCCTCATATTAATTTATTTAGTATTTGCTCTTTTCAATTGTACGAATCTACAGCATCAGTTTCTACTACAAATGAGTATGAATGGTAAGAGAATTAAATCTAAATAAACAATAATGTCAAATTACATTTTTTTCCATTAATGGCAACATTAAAAATAGAAAAATTCTCGAAATTTTACGCTATTTTGACAACTTTTTGATGTCGAATTCTCAACCGTAAATCCAATTTTTCTCTGTAACTTGAAAATGGAGAAATTGAGTAGGACTTGTGGGCGCCAAATTCTGATTGTAGAAATTACATTTTGATATTATGATAATTTTTGTCATCATCTTTGCCTCGTTTTCTGTGAATTTCTTGGAAAATGGATTTATTATTTATATTAATCATGATAATTTTCCTCATCGTGGCTGGAATTATTGAATGATGATGAAATTTTATTCATTTATTATAAAAACTTTGGTAGTACCTAATTAAAGGAATAATTTGAAGAAAAAATTTTCATTATGGAAATAAAATTTTAATTAGTTTTTCTACTTAGTTTCACACCCTTTGAAGTCACAATTTAACTTGTAAATATTCATGACTAATTTTTGAAATTTTGGCTCAAATTGTAGTAGTTTCACGCCCATTTAATTAAAAATCACATAGTTTCGTCCCCTTTAAATTAAAAAAAATAGCATAGTTTTGTACCCCTCAAATTCAAAATTGATAAACTTTCCTCAAAATAAGCCCGAGATCATGTCATTAAAGCCAAAAACCTGTGTT
This sequence comes from Chironomus tentans, assembly GCA_963573255.1. Lineage (NCBI taxonomy): Eukaryota > Metazoa > Arthropoda > Insecta > Diptera > Chironomidae > Chironomus > Chironomus tentans. The sequence continues at coordinate 37,502,937 of OY754302.1, read as the reverse complement.
CCAGATGTTTCTCGTCATTAAATGTTCATGGTTAGCTTCTTTAAGATAACGATTAAATCATGAATGTTGCCCAATTAAAAATAAATCTCCAAAGAAAACATATTTTACTCCAAAAGTTCTCACAATCAAAAGTTCTCTGTAATAATTAACCTTCAACATACACAAAATCAAACATTATTATTAGAATCTGATACCCAAAGTTCAAATTAATTAAGATCCTTTGGGGTGTTTTCACTGTATTGTGCCTCTAAATTGAAAGTCAATTGTGTGTAGACGAGTGACGGAATATAACAACAATTTTCACATGAATTGATTTGTCGATGTCAAATGGAAGCTCAGTCCTCTGAAATGTGTCTCTCATTTTGACACAGAAATATTGTGACTTTTTAAGGCTCTTTCACAACAGCCGATGTAAGCACATTTTAATTAAATGTTACATAATCTCCTTTGTTGATACTAGAAATATAAAAGTTAATTTCTCGTTTCCCTTTTTTGTAAGTTCTTTGTTTACTCTCAAATTTAAAAAGGGAATTTGTGTTGCTCTTTAAAATTCACAGCGTTTGGCATTTACCATAGTCGCTGCTATTTGCAGAAAAATGTCTATCTATTTAAAAAATCTCGTAGATTTATATGTTCCTCGTAAATGGCACACAATTTAATTGCGTATGAGTGTTACGGATGATTACATGTAAATAGGATGTATGCTGAAATGCTTGGAAGGGATTTTAATGTGAGAATGGGATGATTTATGGGGTCATGGGAGGTTGATTAGATTTTTTTTCTATATTTGCCTTTTTGTGATCAAATAATTTAAATCGTTTGATTTTTTACGCAATTTATGTTTAACTGGAAGTTGTTAAGAAGAAAAATAAAGTAACAGATGAGACTGTAGCAAATTAACTTGCTTTATCGATACTTTAGCCGCTTTTTTCTTAAATTTTGTAAAAAATTTACTGTAAATAGCATTCAATAACAAAAGTTAATTTATTGAACGCATTCGTTTGAATTTTTTAAAACCGTTAAATTTTCAAAATCAGAAAATCCGTTAAATTTTAACAAAAACTCGAAACAAATTCTAATTGTAAAGATTTTACTACTCATTATTCCGACTGTAAGCAAAGAATCTCATTAAAACTTGTCCACAAATGATGCTTCATTTAACCATCTCATTATTTTTACAGAAAAAATTAATTCCTCAATTTAATATCTCGAGAAAAATTTCTGAATACGTCTAGAAATTCACAGCGATTCTACGAAGATAAAAAGGCGATTTGTCATGCTTACTTCTAGTCTTTAACAACGATAACGAAAAATCTGAAAATCCTTTTCCTCAAATTGATGATTCACCTGAAAATGGTAAATTTCAAGCCATAATTCTTCACACACTCCAGGTATCAAATTTCTTGTTTGCTTACATATAAAAAATTTTTATTGAATTTTTCGCCCACACGACTTGTCATACAATACATGGAAAACATTTTATTGCCATATCAATTGAAACCATCTCTTTCAGTACCATTGTTGATGCTTTCCATTCTTTATTCCTTGTTTTTTGTGGGCGACAAAATATTGTTCCTTTGGTAAGTTTTGTCATATATGTGGGTGGTCTTGGAGCTATGCGACTTATGATGATACTATCATGTGTGATGTTTGGAATTCTCTGTGTCATGAAGGTTTAGACTTTAGGATAATCTGTGATATAACATTAGGTAAGATACAAATTCAGTAAGAGGTATTAGAAGAAAAAACGTTATTTTTTGTAGAATTTTAAATTTTGCCACTTTATTCAAGTTTTGCTTACAAACTTTTTAATGTTGGAAAAAATAAAATTGAATTTTTTGGAGTATCAAGAGCTATTTGTAGACAAAAATTCTTATTATTCGAAAATGGTTCTTATTTTTCGAAGACAAAAATTTCGAAAATTTGAATTGAAAATGACCGTTGTAAATCAAAACAAAATTTTTTTGCTTATTTTAATTAAATATGGGTAAAGCTTGCTAGCTGTAACCAAAATAAATCAATGAATCATGTTTTTCAAGTGACGAAATAGCTATAAGAAATAAGAAATAAGAATAAGTGGAATTTTTTAACGGTATTTTCAAATTCAAAAAATTTATCAGTCAAAAAATCTTCGAAAATATTTTGAATTTAAAAAAAATAACGGTTCGTGGTGCTGTTTGCAGCCAATGGGATAATGTAAACAAAAAACAATTTTTTTTCTACATTCAAAAATCTCAAAAAGCTCTGCGAAAAGCTTAATTTATGGAAAAAATTCATTTGTATCTCCATCCAGTTCTATCCCATATTAGAACCCATATTGGACTGTCCCTCGAGACTCCTTAGCTTATGAAAGCAACACAGTCCCAAAACTAATCCCTCATTTCTAAAATCCGATAACATTAAATAGGATATGCCACAAATCATGCAAGATATAGGTTCCAAAACCCCAAAAGATTGTGTTGCTGCCGTAGTTGTTGATGATGACAGAAATTAATTTTTCTTCCTCCCATTTTGCTCTGTTCATTTAGGAGAAAAGCTCCAGTTCGTCGGTCTATTCACAGTATCTACACATCTACATTATAAAACAACAAAAGGTGAAAGCTGAAAGCGAAAATCTCCTTTGTTTACATAACTTTACTACCACCGCTGATGCTGCTCCGTACATTCTTTTAATTATTTTTCTTCATACCTCCTTTCTCTGCCGTACATAATGATTTGAAAGCATAAAAGAATGCGATATTTAATGTTTGAATAATAAAAAAAAATGAAAGCCACAATGAAGAAGATTAGAAAGCATGTTGGTGGTCCCTTTTTCTGTCTCATGCTCAAGCCATTCATTGTGTACCTTTTTTTGTGTTGAAGGATTTTTTTTATCATTTATCTTCTCTTATAGTCTGAGTTCAATCCACTTGTTTTTTTGAAAATTTATAAATTCTTGTGTAAACATTTGCTGCATAAAAATCTCCTCCTTCGCATCTAAACTTTTCCTTCCTGATTAATTATTTTATGTGAAATGAATAATTTATGGAAAATTTCATCTTAGTGAGCACATGCTAAGATGTATGGGGGCTCTTTTCGCTGTTCTAAGTGTTCTCATGAGGAAAATGAAGTTGGCTTATTAAAATTCATTGCCTGACTGATTAACATACTGCTTTATATCATACTAACTATTAAAATACATATTGACTATTAGGATATGAATTTATAATATTTATAGCGTAGCTTCTTTATAAGCTTGAAAATCATTCAATTACGCCTACTCATTTGGTGTCTTGTTTTCGAAATATATCTGAACTCTGTAGGTTTAGTGACTTTTACAAAAGGTTGCAACATTATGAATTAAAAACATTTGTCTGTTCTCAATTATTAATTCAGCCTTTTTTTGTTAGCAGACGGAATTTTTAATTGAATAAAATTATAGAAGGTTCTAGTATTTTAAAAATCAAATGAGAGCTTGACCTGAAATATTAAGAAAAATGCCTTCAAGATGATAGCGGTTTTGTCAATTCCTTTAATATGGCTTCTTTAGTATTGTAACAGACTTCATCATAAGCAGTCGCTCATGTACAACTCAACTTTGTGTGAAGACACGAATTCGATTCCTACTCAAGTCAGATTTCAGAAACTTAGTATTATCTGTTCGACTTTAAGGAGTCGCTCATAAATGATCCAATCAAAGAGTTGGATTTTTAGTCCCCCCTCCTTTATCTTATCATTAAATTTTCACGCAAAAATTGAATTCTCATCCTAAAGTCAAATTAAAATGTTACAGGGCGGTTTCAGTTCTTTTAAATATAAAATTTTGTGGCTTGTAATAGTTTAATGGTGTTCGTCAAGATACAGCATTCAAACCTAGATCTACACAGTAAATATTGGGATCTGAAACACTTCTTTGATGACATTTCTGTCTGTAGTATTCAAAAAGGGGCTATGAGCTGAGGTTCAAACACTTGTGTTCCAAAAAATTAAAAATGGATAGTTTTCCTGCAGATTCCCCAAACCATGATGCTATGTCGGTATGCAGTAATAGTAGATTCCAAAGAATTGAGCCATTATCATGGGCATTATCAGAAATTTTTGGGTTTGAGATTGTATTTTTCTCGAAAAATCCTAATAATTTAAAGAAACTTTCTGTCTAGGGAGTTGACCCTCAAACTACCCTCTTGCGCCTGACAACTATGCCATCTACACCAGCAATCTATCTCATTCCTTTAAATTATCAATAAATTCCCTTTATATATGCTAACATAAAATTTCTAAAAAATTCAATTGCTGATATTTACTAAAGTAAAACGTAATTTCAATTAATCACAACCCTGACGGGGAAGTTAACCAAAACATAACTCCATTTCCAAAAATGTCAAACTTCCATAATTTATGGTTTACATCCTGAGCAAATAATGCTTTAAAAAAATACTATAAAAAAATCAATATAAAATTTTTTACATTACTTACTAAGCATTTTTCGACTATATATGTGAAATTCTCATCGCAGTACACATCGAATCTATTGAAGCTTCATTTAAGGAATTTGAATATCTTAAGAATTTTTTTTATTATCTTCTCATCTTCTTCCTTTTAACAACAATCTAAAAAATAGATTGAAAAAAGAAGAAAAAAAATTAGGGCGGATATAAAAAGTTTTTAAAGGTTTAAGTTTTTCATTTGGTAAAGCAAAAAAAAATTCTTTGTTGTTTAAATTGAAAAGTTTTGTAATAAATGCAATGCTTTAAAGGCATAAAGAATTTTTTTTATAAGCAACAAACAAAGTTTCAATTAAATTTTAACTGTGTAAAAAATTGAATGTACAATAGAAGTAAAAACATACCGTAGATGCTGTGATAAGTGGCTCAAATGCTCCATAATATTTAATCGCGATAATTAAATAAAAATGAGATGTCATCAAGAATTTTATGTGTCTCGTTAAACTTTTTTATATTATTCGTGATTCTTACCAAAAAAAATAACTTTTATGCCTCGGAACTTAAAGTTCATGATTATATTCATAAAAATGATAATTTAAGGCAAGAAAATAGTTTAATGATCCAATGATCTTTCACTTTTTTACACAGCAGCAATTTGATTGATTGCAGAAATGAATTTCATGCCTTCCGGATAGACAACATCTTTTTTTGTGTATATATCATTGAATAATAAAAAAATATATTACAAATGATGTTTTTTTTCCACTTAACATGAAATTTGGGTTAAACCCGCCATTCTCGTTTTTGTCTACTGATTGTTTCCATATCCTGAAAGTGTCAGTTTTTAAAAAAAATTGGGAAGAGATAAAATTAAATTCTCATTTTCCTCCTTCTTGTATTTTTTTTCAATCTGATGTTAAAATGAAATTGCAGATCTGATGTTTGATTAAATGTCCTCAATTTTTAATACATTTAATGACTCAGAATGAGTTTTGTGGTGAAGTCAAGATGAATTGTTGTATTTTATTTATTCAATACTGTTGATGTTCCTCTATCATATCAGATGAACCGTGATGCGTAAAGTATTTAAGAGGAAATTTTATCTGTTAAGTTTTATTGATAAAATAGCATCTGTAGCAGGGACGTAGCGAGAGTTGGGTACATTATTTTCAATCTGGATCTGATTTTAATTTAATGTACTCTTACCTAGTCCAAAGTGCTCCAAATGAATCTCCAACTATCCCAATTCTTTGTAACATTCTGCCCTAAAACGGAGAAGCAGCGGTGCCCTAACGACTATGTTGTGCTGTTTGGGTATCTGAGCAGAGAGTAAGGTCTCTGTGGCTGAGTGGTTGGCAACACACCGGAAATCTGCATCACTCTTTTTGTGCGATTCCCACCAGGAGCCGAATCTCTCATTACAATGCTCACGACATTACATAATTGAACCTTAATCAATCGAACAATTTACCAGAAAATTTTCCTAAACGTCTAAATTGAATTTCCAATTATTTGGCTCATGGGGTGTTGTAAATATTCCACAGGATTAAATGAATGACACGAAGGTCAAAAGGATCTGTGGTTTTTAATTCCATAAAATTCTTAAACTTTTCAATCCCTAAAAAATTTTAAATTCTATTTCAAGGAAAAATATATTCTAAGGCTTGTTAGAATAAACTTCAAAGCTATCTTTGACAAATATTTACAATAATTGTTCCTCAAATTTAATAAACAAAGAAAAAAATGATCCTCAAAAAATGCTTTATTTCTTTCGCTTTAAACCCATGAAATGAATTTTTTGCTATAAATATATCTATGTCTATTCTAAGAGCATTCCGTATAAAACAGAAGCAAAGTAGATGGAAGCAAAAGAAAGTTGAAGAAAAGTTTTTCAAGCTCATTAGCGATTTTTATAAAATAAAAAAGTTTCCAGCAGCGTAAAAAATGAAAAATCTATTAAAGACGATTAGAAAAAAAGAATACATTGATCCCTAACAATAACAACGAACAACGGCAGCAACAGTAGCAACAGCAACGCTATGGATAATCTCTGAGGACTTAAATGAAATTTTCTTTTAAACTGCCTGCTTTCCTTAATTAAATTCTTTGATAATATCGAGCATTAAAAATAAATTACATTAAATGCAACAAGAGCTGTGTGTAAAAGACGTAAATACACTAGAAGCAAGATGTAATATTGAAAAGAAGGAAGAATGTAAAAGAAACATTAAAAAACGAGAGAGAAAATTGAAAACATAAATGTTATTTTTATCACAACACATAAATGTTTTTTTTGTACACTAACAAAACAAATAAAGAGTCTTAAATACTTTACTGAAGACATCATACATCCATGTGAGGTTTATTTTTGTGACAAACAAACAAGTTGGAACGTTAAACTCTGCGATAAATGTGTAGCAAATTATTATATTTCTATTTAATTCTTATCCAGACATTCCTGATTGGATGTAAAGTTTTCAAGTTTTTTGGACTGAAATGAGCATATAGACAGCTTCGACTTAAGCTTTTTGAATACAGGGGTGGAAATTTGAGGAGCGATTTGGGACCGTTCATAAAAGACGTCATGCAAAAAAACGAGATTTTTAGACTTCCACCCCTTAGTCACAAAATTTTCTTTTGTATCTTTTGGTCCTCTTTGGTGTACCACAAATTGGACTTAATAATTGAGTAAATATGTATAAATATTATTTGACCCAATGGTACAATAGTTTCCGGTTCAACTGGATTCGCAGTGCCTTCAGCTGGATTCACCAAGTCGTTGACATCCTTTTACATTATTATTTGACCAAGTCCAGGTGACCATCTAATTTTCATGAAAATACAGATAATTTGATAACTTTTTTTAAAAAAAAATACAGGCAATAATACAAGGACAGTGTTGAAAAATCAAGCAGATGGTCACCTTAACCATGTCACTCAAAAATGAATTTATAGCTTCATTTTAAGTAAAATAGACAAAAAAGAAACCGAAAGTTATTATTCTAAGTCGTTGATATAAAGAAAAGACAGAATTTCATTAAGGAGACAGAAAAACAGCTTTTAAACTTAATATCCTCAAAGAAGAACGAAAGCCATAAAGTAATCCATCTACTTCGTACAAGAATATATAGTACACTGTAATTTTTAATTAAATGTCACTATCAAAAGAAATTCTTTTTTGTAACTTACTTACTGTATTCCAATCTTCTTCCTTCCTTGCTTTAGTTATGACGAAGAAATATTTTTTTCCTAGAAGAAGCTTCACAGCTCATTAAGAAATTGTCGGATTTTTTTCTGCTGCTGTTTATTATACTATTATTGGGTGGGTGGATGGATGAAGCAAATTAGCTCTCAGTAATTTTTCCCCATTGACGTTAATTCAATCTCATTTAATATCCAAGCATGATGGCATAAATATACAAGAAAACTAATTTCATGCTAGAGCTTATTGTCATAATGAGCTGAGATTATTGTCTTTATTTTTTCCTCATGATGCTTGCTTGTGGGTAAGGAAATTAAGACATGACAAAAGAAAAAGTCTTTTTTAAGATTTTTAGTTATGATTTTTTTTCCCTCGGAGATGCTTAGGAATCACTTTTGCTATTTGTTGACCTTGAGTTATTCTTAACGCTTTTGTAATTCTTTAAGTAATGCTAAATTAATTCTTTGTAAGGCTTTTCTTTCTTTAAGGCGATTTTTGCTTATTTTTAGTATTCAGCAATTTGCAATTCAATGGATTTTTTACGGACGAACTTTTTCATTTAAGAATCTTCTTTGAAAAATATCTTTTTTTGAGCCCTCTTGTATCTTGTTTTTATGTGGAAGTGAGATTTATCTTTGTTGTGATTGTATGACCAATACTAATGATAATTTTGAATATTAGAAATTATAACGGATAAATTAGTTTTGAATTTTGTATTTTTAAAATTGTTACATAGTTGCATACCCCTGTGATCTTTAAATGAGGAATTTTGTCAATTTTGCTTGATTTTATAGACTTGGATCTGCTAATTGCTATACCATTACTGATTTAGTATCAAAAGATCGTTAATATGTCTAATACAAAGGTCGTTTTGACAGGAAAAATCACAAAAAACATTGATAAAGAATGAAATCTTTTCAAAAAATTTTAAACGGGTTAAAAAAAATTCAAATTTTTTTGATACGTTAAATTCCTATACTTTTCTCTATGAAAGCCTTCAAAAACTGTAAATTATAGCAAAATTCAGGCATGTCCATGAAAAAATGCGTCGTAGTCATTAAAGCTTCAATCAAGTCACCCATCCTTCTTCTCCAAAACTCATTCATTTGAAAAGAGCTAGAAATTGCTGAGAGCAAAAGAACTGTATTTAATGTTCATGCATATACATCTACATCTATGTCTTAATATCTGTTTGTGTTCGCCTAAGAAATTAATGGATAATAATGTTCCATATGTCATAAGTAAAATCAACATAGTCGAATAATGTTTATGCTTATGTTATGAAATTGAGCTATAATCAAAAGGATGTAAAAGAGATGGAATGAGACGAAAACTTTATTTCGTTTTTACATTTTCCGTCTTTGATTTGTATTCATAAGCTTTGACATCAAGGCTTAATGAATAAGTCAATGGAGAAAACAGAAGTCTACATGAATAAAGCATCACATGCTGCTAATGTATTTCTGATGCTACACATAAATTGTGATTAATTTTTAATTAAAAAAGCAGAAATTATCAAGTCTCAAAATATGAAGAATATTTTTTATTTTATCATAATTCCCAACAACATTGCAGATTGATGATAATGATTGCCATAATGTTCATTAACCGTAAAACAAGATGACGTTCTCTTGTTGTCTTCCGGATTGTTTCATTTTATGATTTTCATTTTTTTTTGTCTATCCACAACAGCAGTCAACAAGTCGCAAAAAAAACTAAATAAATCATGAAAATGAATAAAGATGGTTTGTGCTTTAAGCATAATATGTAATAGATGTGTACATTTTCGTATGTTAAGAGAAGATAACAAAAATAACCGAAAGCATTATAAACAGTATCATGTGGTCAAGCTTCCCATTATTGTTATGTATAATATTTTTTGCATAACGTTAAATGGGAAATTGTTTTGTAATTTGTATAAACTTTTAGTGCTCGACATTTAAAGCCATGATAGCATCAATTATAATCCTCTTACTTGTACATGTGTCCATTAAAATTTTGCCCATATTTTAATTCATTTTAATCTCATTTATGTGTATGTACTGACATGAAATTTTAATGTTATGGACATTAAGAATGTTTGATTGAAGTTGTCAATTTTCTAATTAAAAAAAGCTTAGCAAGCAGTTATGCCTCCTTTCTGATATTTATGGTACAAATGAATCCACAATAATCAGTAAATTTAATAAATTTAACAAATTACTAATTTATTCTAGAAATAAATGTAAATAAAAAGGGAGTGAAACTATGTTGGTTAAATTTAACGAATAAAATTCAAGTCTCAAAAGTCCGTTAAATTTGAAATGTTTTTTCAAGTAATTGAGCTCAACAAAACTTATTCCTGCCATCTGTTTAACTCTCAAAGATTGTTCTTGAACAACAAAAACAAAAACTCATTCAACAAATCCCCAATCTACGATCTAAAATGAAAAGTTAATCCAGTTCAATTGTTTTCAACTTTTGGACTTTTCAATTTCCATTCTTGAAAATCATTAAACAATTGTTTTTTTTCTTAACTAGGCTTATTTGTAACATGAATGGCAAAACTTTTCTTTTTTCGTCTGTCATGTACGACTAATAATAATGTTAATAATCCTTACATTTTTGGTTAAATAAGTCTATTCAGACACTCAATAATCAGCTTTTACCCTTTTCATTACGCTACTTGCAGTCTCATTCAATTCTCATATTGAAGAAAAATAAAAGTTGAAAATGAAAACAAAGGAAGAAAAGCAAAAAAGAAGAAGAAAAAAAATTTCAATCTAAAAGAATGACACGCCAGAAAACTGCGAAAGAAAGTATAAGAAGTAAAACTTGTGTTGCGTTTGCCCCAACAAGTCATTGTGTTATAGGGTTGGTCAAATCATCACCATCCGCTCAACTTAAAAACAAGGGAAAATGTGAAGCAGAGACATACGTTCGCATGAAAAATATGATAAAATTATCATTATCATCATTTCTATATTTCTGTGCGCACACAAACGAAACACATTAAATGAAAATCAAATTTGTTATCGTTGCAAGACATTATTTCACAGTGATGTTGGCAAAGATTTATAAGGGAAATATACTTAAGAGAAGCTTTCCTTAGGAAGAAGAAACTGAATTTCTTTCTCATTTGTTTGTTTTTCTCTTGAGCATCATCTTTTCTTGATAAATGTAGTCTATTTGTGTAAACTGTCGTTTTTTTGTTCTTTTTTTTTTTGTTGAAGAATTTTCAACAGTTCAAAAAAATTCAAATCTTTCTCAAAAAGTTTAGTTTCACACCTCTTTTGTTGTAGTTTGAAGATTTCAGTCCTTTCTCAAAATTTGAAGAGTAAACATCTCCTGTAATTTAATTATTAAACAAATAAACTCATCAAAAAGTGCGCTCGGTTCTGTAAAGTAAAAGAAAATCACTTAACTTTCATTCAAAGAGCAAATACTACACGCCGAGAGACGAAAAGAAGATAAGATTCATTTAGACAAATATACGATTTAATGAATTCATATTGTGTGTAAGAGTTTGTGCTTTATTTGCTCCACGTCGTCTTTTATGGAGCATTTTTTTCGATTTCTCGAGAATCACTTTTACTGCATGGCAATAGAAATGCGTATTATATTCATTAGATGTCTTGGAGATTTATTTATATTGACATGGCTATATATGCTGATAAATACGCATCCTAATGTGCTTTCCTTCGCATATAATTCATGATTTGTTTGCGGTTTGGATTATTTTACATTTCCTAGCGATGCTACGATACAAAATAAATACATAAATATTCATGTTTATGTTTAGAATATTTCGCTGAATAATGATAAGAGATTAACCTCGAAAAAGATGAAAAGACACAAGTGCTTTCATCCCATCCGACCTCCTGCATAGCTTATTTTACGAAAAATCATCATGAATTTTACTTTTTACTAATCTCATGTTGCAAATAGAAATGAACGAATTTTCTTTACTAATAGTTAACTCCCATAAAGTACTCCACAAGCTCTGCTGTCTTGCTGGGTTCTATTTAATCCTCTGATGAAAAATTATGTTTTTTTTCATCTACTTTATTCGTTTCTCTTCTCCCAATCGTCTTTTTATGTGTCTCAAAGAGTGAGGAATGTATTCATTTTATTATTGCTGTATACAAGATTAATTCTAACAACAACATTAACATTTGGATGTTTGTTTATTTCGGAATCGAAATTGAGTGATGAGTGGGACATAAAATAAAGCAAGAAAAATGGCGATGAATTCATAGTCAATAGTTCATGCATAATTTTCATTAATCTACAGATCTGGGTGGCACAAAATAGTCACAGCAAGGGCAGTTGTGTGATGAATCACCAGAGTCACGTAGTAACAATTTGCTGACGTCAAAGCATAGTTAAAATGGATGCAAGGCTGTTCCTGATTATTTTGTGCTGCTCAGAGTTTATAATATGGTTATCTCCTTTAAAAACAGATCAACAACTAAACATGATTGCTGAAAAAAGAGTAAATGAATTGTTTAAAGCTCAAATTCAATAAAATAACTAAAAACTTTAAGAAAATGATAGACAATTGAGAAGAATATCAAAAAGAAAAAACAAAACGGAAACAAAAAAGTCGCATTAAAATGACAATAATTTTGTGAAAATAGAGAAGCAAAGCTTTTTTTCTACTACAGCCATAATAGAAGAGTTGGAGCGAAAATAGATTTTTTTCGGGATTATTTTTCTACTATCAGACATAAAAAAGTATTTTTTTATCTACTTCTTCATTATTATCATCATAGCTGAAAGAGAAATCGAGTGTGAGTGGATAAAACATCAATATTTTCATTTGACCAATGTTATCGACAAAAGAAGGAAAAAAAATCATTCAAGAAAGGATAAAATTATAAAAAATTAAAGAAATTAATACGAATTTATTGTCTTCCATATCGAATTTGAAGAAAAAAGAAGCAGTTTTGTGCAGTAAGGAAAATATTATACTGGGCTTTTTTGTATACAAAGAATAAATTACTTTTTGATAAAAAAAATTATGGATATTTCACAAATTACAACTGTTGAGCTGCATGGTGCATCATCTGGTAGTGGACGTCGACGTCCTCCAAAACTCAAACCTGTTGATCGAACAGTCTCAATGATCGTAGACAATTATACACCACTAACGTCTGCTGCGCTTTCTGTCAGACATGCTGGACCATTGGTTATAAACATGGACGAACCTCCTCCATCGTCTCGTCGTTCTTCGCCTAACATTAGTGATGATATATTTCGTATCCCACATCCAAGTTCGAATAGCATGGAGAATGCCATGTGTGTATCGAGTAGTCTGGAAGAGGATTATCCACCACCGCCAATGAGAAAATCGAGTAGCTTTAGACGTGGCGAGACCATTGACATGATGGATCTCCCATCGACCGTATCAACGTCTCTACAACACTTACGTAAGACGCCTTCCTTTCATTCACCAGCTGATGAAGAAAAAAATATAAAAATTGTGCCATTATCACGACATTATAGTGTTCGACATCATACACAACAGCCATCTTCATTTAAATCGATTGCAACAGCTGTTCATATCGCACAGCAACAGTTACAGCAACAAAGAGAACCATCACGTCGTAACTGCTCCATGCATCGTTCATTTCATGAGCCACAAAAACGTTCATCTCATGCGAAACGTGAAATTGCCGTAAAAAGTAATTCATTTAGTAGTGACGAGCAACAGCCACCGGTTCAGCAACATTTAATGTATTCACAACAACACTCATCGATGCCATTTCAACAGACGTCGAAGAAGCATTCGCTTGAGGGCGAGTTGTATCGTTCACGTAGTAATAGTCGTAGTAATTCACAGGGATTAGATGAACAGTCACAATTTTTAGATGTATGGAAGCCATCACCGATGCCATCACCTCAGCCTGGTCATTCACGTAAATCGCCTAGTCCACGTCCGTCGAGTTCGAATAGTTTAGATCAAGTTCTTAGTCAAGGTTCAGTGAATCCACGAGCATTACCGAATACAGGTACAACTGCAAAAATGCTACGTCATCAGCAAACGGTGTCTGCATTGAATCCACAATTTTTAGCACCGATTCCATTATTAGCTTTAGATAAATCTTTTGAAAATGTTTATCAAGTTAAGTCACCTGTTTTTGATATGAAAAAATCGTATAGCTTAAAATATAAAAATGGCCCAAGTGGCAACAACACTAAAGAGAATCGTGAATTGTTTAAATCGAGAAAATCAAAGAGCTTTATAACAGATACTGATCCATTGGACATACCATTCGCACTGAGTCCCAATCTAAGTCCTGCCGCTTTAAGTGCTAGTGGCTCTATAAAGAAACATCATTCGCCACTGATTTCACCCTTACCACTAGTCCGTAATAAATTATTACTGGATGATATAAAACGACGTAGCGGCGATGGAGCTGATTTATTGCCACAAGACCCGTCAAGCTTTCCTGTCGAGTTTGGTGGTTTGGACTTTAATACAATATACAAGTCATATAGAGCACAACAAACGAAACAAACAACTGGTCGTCGACATAAAAATCGACGAAAAAAGAGCTCATCATCAATGGGACAAAAGGATGAAGAGGAATATGACTCTGAATCGATAACAAAACGCAAACGTATCGTTTGCATCGTGATGACTGTCTTTTTGGGTCTCGTACTGTTTGCAGTATTGGCTGTAATTGTAACCTTAACTCACGCTAGTGTTACTCAAGTGCAAAATCAAACGCGACACGTTTATACATTTTCCAGAGACACACGTCCCATTCATTATCCAGCTGGCGGAGGTGGTAATTGACCCATAATATTCAGCTAGTAGTAGCATAAGTCGTCATTCCCGTTGCTTTCTATTTTATAGCATCAAAATTATTATTATTTTTATTATTATGAAAATGATGAACAAAGAAGAATTTGATACGCAAAAAAAAGTTGATATTAATATATAATGAGATATATTGATAAACAAGAGATTAACCTAAGGAAGCTGACGTTAAAGAAGTAATCATCCTAAAAATAATTAAATACTGATTAAAAAAAATGAAAATGTTGATAATGATCATTTAGTAATTGACGTTTTTTGTATGTAATCGAGAATTTAATATCTAAATATAAGTCTAAAGAAGATACTCAAAAAAAATATAAAAATTTAATACATTGACGTTACAGTCATAAAAAAAATTGAATAAAACTACTGTTTAGCTTAAGGATAAAAGAAATTAATAATGATGAAAACAAAATCTAACGAAAAAGTGCCATAAACAAATCATAAAAGTTATTGTGTGTGAAACTAATGCGTGTGTGCTTAATATTATTATGAAACTAACAATCATGGATTACTACCCAGATTCATCAGACATTCAACCATGAATTTATGCTTTGTAATAGCTTAAATTTCTATAAAGCTGGAGTGCTGCGAATAAGATATGAGTGATGTGATATTGCAGAAAAAAATAATAATCTTAATGTGGATATACAGAAAGCTTTAAAGGTATCACTTAATTTTCATAAGAATTTGTTTTTCACTTTTTTTTATTTAAACTTTATTAATGTTAAAAATAAAAATTCTTCGTCTTTTAATTTCCGCTTTTATTAAAAACACATAATCCTCTCAATCATTAATCACTGTCATGAAAGAAAGTTTTCAATGTCGCAAAATAATTTTTTTTACATGAGCATCAGGGTTGGTGTACTTTGATTTTTGATGATTAAGGAACATTATTTTGAATATTTAGCTGAAAAAATTTAAAATTCCCAAGAAAGGTCTCCAGTGAGATTTGAACCCCGGTACTATGAATTTCAGTTGTATGCTCCTACTTCCGAGCTAACGGGGATCATTGAGATACTTGACAGAATGACAATTTAAGCTAGTTTTTGCTGTGAACAGTATTTTTGGGATTATCATTGATGTGGCTTTACATGGTGACCTCCAACAAAAAATTTCAATTTTTCAAAAATGCCAATTATGAACAATCATAATTAAGCCCCCAAGAAACCGACTATAAATACCTTGGAGACAGGGGTATATTCAGAAATTTTTTTCAAGGAGATGGGGTGTGCCTAATTTTTATATTTTTCAAAAAATCATTATAATATAACCTTTTTATTAAATTTTTATTTTTAAAAATAAAAAAAAAATTGTATGGAATTTTGATCTCGAGGGAGGGGGTGCCCGGGCACCAAAGGATCCCCCCTGGCTACGCCCCTGCTTGGAGACAACCATAAAGTATCCAATTCTTCACTAAAATTCCTACATACCAACCCTGTATCTCCATTCTTTAAGAACATTTCATCTAACTTGTATCAAAAAGAAGAAAAAAAAATTTTTGCACGTGACATAATTTTCAATTCTCAATATTAAAAAGATTTTTCTTTGTGTGAGAAAATTTTCATGAAACCTATTCAATTTACGCATATATATTTTTGTTAAGGAGGATCAACACCTCAGTCATTATCGAATCAAGTCACATTTACAAAAAGTTTTAGAAACAAAATTAAAATTTTAATTCGTTTTGGTCCTTTTTGGGGTAAATTTTTTTGGTTAAGGCACGAGACTTGTTGAAAAATGAATGAAAATTATAAACAATTTTATTTTGGAATTTTCAGATTGAATATACAAATATTTGGAAAAATATTCAAGGATAGAAAATGTTTTTGTTGTTATGTAAGCAAAATATTCTATAATTTTCTATTTATTTTTAGAGCTTACAAATCTATTTTGAAATTGAAATACATTTTTACTTACATTTTTAGTTAAATAAATAAATATTACAAATAACACAATGCTGAATGTAGCAACAACATAACCTCATTTAAAATTCAATTATTCAGAAATGTAAACAAATATGACCCCGAAAGTAGATCTGCTACGAGCATTGATAACGATAAAACAATTTGAAGCTCTTGAATTCATAAAAAAAACCTTAATCACTTTAATTTACTTTTCCATATTCAATTCTCAACACGTGTTACGGATCACATTTCACATACTTCAAAAAAAATCCATCATATTCTTTTTTCTGTATACCCAAAATGTAAATGTTAAGGGGGATATTCATTTGCATTTAAATGCTTAACACTTGAACAAATTTCTGTAATTTTAGTCTCTCCCTAAAATTATAAGATATTAAGGAAATTTGCAAATAATTACACATTTTAATGAAGCTCTTGTACACTATGCACGTACGATTAAAATTACATGAATGTTCCTGACTGTTTACATGCAAAATAGCTTCAAAACTAATTATATTTGCCTTTTGCAACATATGCATACAAAGTGCGATGCTGATGCATAAATAGATGCTAGAATTCATTCACCAAAATGTAAAGATATGGCTTCGTTCTGTGCTTTATATCTGATATGAGAACTATCATTTGTAATCGGGATTTGTGGTAATGTTGGTAGTTGTTAACACTAAATTCTATGCTTCAACTATCATGTTGATGTTTAGATGGGAATCATCTTTTATGCTGCTTGTTTTAGAAGATAATATGTGAGATTTTGTTGGTTGTAGATGACTGTAACTGTGAGCTTTGATAAATTATGTAAATCTTGCGATTAATTGAAAACTGGAGCATTTGGAAAGCTGAAAATGTTTCTAAAATGATTTTGCCATGTTTTACAGTTGACAAACTAGTTTAATGGTTAAATATGTTGTTAATTACAGTGAAAATTTCATAAAACTTTTTGAGGTGGGCGATTCCACGGATGGATGGAATTCCGAAAAATTCAGTTGTAATTCTTCTTCGACTTGTCAAAAAAAATTCTCAAATTTTATCATTTTAACTAATCAAATGATGTAAGAAACATTGTGATTATGTTTCTTTAACTGTTTATCTGCTTAATCAATTTTAATTTTAATTAAATCTAAAGTAATTAAGCAAAAATCAGGACTGATATTCTGTATGTTATTGCGGATTAGGAATAAAAAAGCTTTTGCGTTGCTTCCGTACAATAGTTGATTCAAAACTATTAATTTTTCTGCTTAATAACTGCTTTATAAGTTAATTTAATTATGCAGAATCATAAAACAAGGTACAATGTACAGTAAATCAACCATAAAAGGTTGTCTAGATGTTTATAAAGTGAAAATTTTTGGTTTTAAAATTTAGAATTCCATTTTTTGTACGGAAGCAACGCTTACAAAAATCCAAATATTTCATTAATTAAAGCATATAGATGCAAGAAATAACTCTAGAAATATAGATTTCGGCGTTTTACATAAGTATATGTAGTCATTGGAACGTCTAGATAGCTGAATTAATAGAAAAATTGATTTAAAGACGAAATTTTTGAAAAATCACATCTGTGGAATCACCTGTGAGCAATTTACCGCCATTTTGTTTTCTTCAAAAGAAATTCAAATTTTGAAAGACCGTTAAATTTTGAAATTTGCTACAAAGTTTTTTTTCTTGGAAAATTTTTATGACAGGGGAAGGAGGGTCTAAAAATTCATTTTTTTGGGTAACGTAAAAAGTGAACGACCCCTTACAAGTCACAATAATCGCGCTTCAGTCATGCTATACTTGTTGATCACAGCATCTTTTGGTCTAACCACTAACTTTTACAATTTACTCAGCAAGGAAAATCCTTTAATACTGCATATTAAGTGAACTACTAATTCCAACTTCGTTAATCCACAACAAATTTATCTGTTCTTATTTAATTAAATTCTGCTGTTACATATTATACTTTAGTGCTCCTCTGTGCATAAAAAAGTCAACACGTGGAACGCAAAATATCTGTACTTAAGTTGTCACTCTTCTAGTTGATGAAAGGGAAATAACTTTACGCAATTAAATTATATGGACATTTTTTGTGTAGCAGCATTGAAGGATACAAAAATAAAAAAAACTAAAAGCTAGGGAAAGAAAGTAAATCTTTCATTTTTCTTTCTTTTTCAATCGATTCCTTCCCTAAATTTTATTGATTCACGCTTTCGTGACTATTTCATACATTTCGTCCCAATATCATTATATTTGATGACATGTTTCATGATTTTATGAGTCTTTCCTTTTTCTCATATATTACATGAATACATATGCTTGTCAATGGAAGGAATGGAAAGACGTATGCTGTCGTAAACCAAACACTTTTCGCTTAGTTTTATTTTCTAAGGAACTTTTTTTTTGGGTAGACATTTTAGGATATTTTATATAATTGAACACGACTCATTGAAATAAAGCCTTTAAAGTAATGATGTGAGTTAGAGAGAGAAAGAGAAGGTTTTTTTATGATTTTGAGTAGGATTGTGTATTTCTAGAAGTTTTGAGGTTGTGTTTGACATATAGCATTGAGATGGGACCTGACATTCCAAAGACTAAGGTATCATCTTCTACTTTAAGCAAAAATAGAAGAATCAGCAAATTCTGTCAAGATTCATTCATGAACAAGAGACTACACTGACCTTAAAGTATCATCAATTGCCATTTTTTTATCATAACCTCTCTTTTATAGACCAAAGTTCATAAAAACCTCAGACATTACCCCATTCGATACAAACAACACCGTCAATAAAAATAATTACAGCCCAATTCATTGTATTTGATTTGTATTAAAAATATTAAGGCCATATTTGTGCCTTTATAACATTCAGCACATAGAAAACAGATCATTCATACCCAAAAGGGGGTTACGAATGTAAAATAAATTCATCATAGTCATGCCTCAACAACAAAACAGTCAATCATTTTTATCAATATTATTTTTATGTTACATAACAATTGGAAATTATTAATATGGGCGTCATAGATAAAGACGTGGATTTATGGGGCTGTTGCTTATTTTATTGGCATCAATTAGTACAAAAGAGCAGTTAGGAATAATTATTTCAATAAAAGAGAAATCAAACCTTTGGGTTACATTATTTGCTTGTTAAACTTAACAAGAATTCCGGTCGAAATTCTCAAAACTCAAGTAGCAATTTAATTAGAAAAGTTTTCTTGTTTTATTCTCTTTGAAAATAAGAATAGAAGAAATTCCACCAACTTTTAATACTTTTTTTTGTTGTACCAATGCCCTTGATTAATAGCAATAAATAAGCACTCAAACATCCTTTCGGTATCGAATTATGAGCGGAGCAGAAGTGGAAACGTGTCTGTAATTTGTTTTAAAATAAAATTTTTGAACCTTTTGTTTAGGTCAAAACTCTATGGCTTTAAAAGAAAATCTGAAGGTTGAAATTAAATTTATGTAGATTTAACGGTTTTTTGAGATTTGAATTTTCTTTTTGAAAATGAACTGAATTGAAATGAACAAAGTGATTTACTGAACGGCTTAATAAATTATTGATTCAAAGCTAATTCACTGTAATTAAAAACTTAAAACGAAAAAAATTATATTCACAAGCATCTGTAAAGTAGAAGTGATATATTGAGATAAATACAGTCATTCAAAACACTCTAGTTTTTCAAGTAATTGCGAAAACACGATAAAATCTTACTTGGCAACAAAAAAGTCTTTAATTACGCTATCGACTTCTACGAAAGGAATTTTAATGAGAGCGTCCTTACAGAAAAGTCTCGGATTTTATTGTCAAGAAGTCAGGCAATATGATATGCTTTGTTTTCTAAGACGTCTACTAATATGTAGATAGTCATGATCAAAGAATTTAGTAAACAAAATGTAAAAGAAATATGAAAAGATTCTTAAAATCATATTGATGGGATATTATTTCATTCGTTTCAAGTCATGCATACAAATAATCTCAATATCCAATCAAATGAATCAATGTAAATAGAAATAAACGAACTGAACATTCATATTTATTTATCCAGCTCAAAATTTTCTTTTTGTTGTATTTCTTCTTCCCTCTTCTTTTTTTGTTTGTTTGCTGCAGTACATAGAAAAAGAATTGGATTTTACTCATGCTTTTAAATCTATCAGATGCGAACAATAATGCGTACATTTATTTTCATCTTGATGCCTTCTTATGAAAAGGAACAGAGAATTATTTTTCATCCTCTTGACTTGAATATGGATATGATTAAGCACATTTTGATTTTTTGGCATAATCAAAAGGGTCTGTAAAGTCTATTTGAGATTTTAAGTTTCTCATCCTTTTTACATCATTTTATTCAATTGAATTTGAAGCTTTAACAAGTTAGCTCTAAGGATATAAGTTATATAGAACTCTGAAAATTTCCGTTGACAGCCAAATGATTTATCATTTACTAACCTCAAAAACCTAAATTTTCTATTGTTCAGAATCAACATCTACACAGTGTTAAAGAGCTTTTAGTGTCACGATCGTAATTTACTATTAGAAATGTCAACAGTTTCTCAAGTCCAAGACCCAGATGTTCTGGCTTTTAATTGAAATGCTACAATACTGAATAAAATGCCATCCGCATGGTTACCGTGTCACAGTTACATGATCGTAATGTCTCATGGCTGTCACAATTTGGTGACAATTACAGTGTACGAAGAAGATTTACGCTTTTGTGAGAGTGATAAATAATAAAGGCGAAATCAGGTCGTCAAATACATGTCAAAACAACATAAAAATTTCATCTTAACTTTACAAGCATCCACAGCATACACTTCTACGTCACAATAAATTCACCATAAAAATTTCATTACATACCACTCATCTGCTTACATTCCATAAACATTCTGTGTAAATCTGCTTTCATTTTTTTTTCACAATTTCCTCATTCATCAAGTATAAATTTTAATTTATTTTTCTTTCTAATTTTCTGTCTCTTTTTGCAGTTCGTCAAGAGAATGAGCGTTTGCTGCAGGACTCATTGCATCGTGCTAAAATGGCGGTAAACTTTACAGATCCGCCATTACTAAGTTTGAGTACGACAGCATCAACAATTCCAAATCACTCAACAATGAAAACGCTACACCAGCATCAAAACTTTCCATAGCAGATTATTTTTGTTCAACTTGAGAGCATATTAATCTAATTGAAAATATGAAAACAAAAATTTTCTTCTTCTCTTCCTTTTTCCTTTTACTTTTGTGTAACAAAATAAATAAATTATAGAAAAGGAACTGTAACAAAATATGTGTGCATTCAAACGTACATAATTCACAGTGCATTGGATTTGTCGAAGCAGTGCAAATTGAATTTTCATAATTTTTCATAAATATATGTTATTATGTGATGTTATATGAGTATTTGAAATAAGTTTTTTATGTACATTTAGTAAATTAAATTTTATAGAGATATCGTAGAGCTGGAAAAACATCATTGTATATATGAAAATGATGTGTCTATAATAATGTTGATGAAATAGCTTTAAAAATGTTATCTTTGCAAAAAAAATCTCGTGAATCCTTTTCTATTCCTTTCTGCCTTGAAATATGACGCAGTGTTGTTGCCTGGGTAGCTTTTATCTGTGGTAAAGTAGATTTTTTTTAAAGCTTATCAGGAAAAATTCTTTTTAGTGCAGATATAGGATATTAGAATGAAACTTGAAATTTTGATGTTTAGCGAAGTTTGTAAAACCTAAGTATGTGTGAAAACAATAAAATTCAGTTAAATTATCGACTATTTACTGAATTTAACCTTCTTAGAAGGAAAAGGTATTTTTAACCTACAAAGAATATAAACAAAGAAAACTTTGCAAATCAGACTTAACGAAATAAATTCAAAATTCAGTAAACCGTTAAATTTCGTTAAAATTTTTGAAAAACTGAAATTAGAAGTCATTTTATAAACTAAATCCACCTCGGCAACAACACTGATAGATGACAAAAATATATATGTGAAAAAATGTATGAAACTTCTTTTTGCATTGTAAACATTTCCTTTTTTGCTTCATTGTTTTTCTTTCCATAGCTACGGAAAAAAGAGAAAGAAAAGTTACATTTCAGACGTAAGAAATTACAGCACATACGCTACATTCGAAATTTTTCTCGCATGTTTTTTTCTTATAAAAGATTTTTAAAGAGAAGAAAAATTAAGACAGTTATCAGAACAAAAAAAAATTATTACTTGTTATTTCGGTACTTAATACACAATAAAAAATGAACTTAAAATTCACAAAAAAAATTTAAAAAAGTAAATAAATCAACGATTGAAAATTAAAAAAAGATTAATAAATTTAATGCAGGAACAAAAAAAATTAATAAATTAATAGAAAAAATTATGATTAATAAAAAAATGATACACAAAAAAGTATGTGAGATTCAATATGTTAATCTGGGGAGTATAAATTGGATTTATTTGTTGATGTCTTAGAATTTTCAATTTGATATAAAAAATTTAGTAGATGTTTATAATTGGCAAAATTTAAGGACTTAGTATCCTTAGGATTTGTATAGCCTACCTTTACTATCTTGTCCTTGAAACTAGTCCCTAGGGTACCCCCACATACCCTACCCTATGAGTACTCTACCCTACCCTACCCTCACCTCCCCCCTCCCATCCTCATTATTTCTATTAACAACCTCTTCTATACCACTCTAAAAGTTTCCCTTCAATAATTTTTCATCGACTTAGGGGTCGACTTAAGGGTCATTCACAAATGACGTTCAACAGAAAACACGATTCTCAGACCTCTTGCCCCCATTTGTCACGAAATTTTCGTACAAACAAATTTTGTCCTTGTATTGAATGTCACACAACTCTAGACCCCCTCCCCCTTAATGTAGGACGTCATTTGTGATCGACCTGGTAGTAATTATCAAACAAATTAAATACTCTTTATAATCCCCAGAACAGCACACAAAATTCAATAAGGTTATGCTTTTTAAGAAGAACTCAAAACGACACATTAAAAAAATAAATTTTGCAAATTCAATAGAACCACAAAAAAGAAAATAAATTTTTTAAGTAGAAAAAAAAAGAATTTAATCAAAAAAGGAAGGAAAGAAGATGAGAAAGTAAATATCACACGTGCGTTACCATAATTTCCCATTTGTCATTTCCTTTCGGTTTATTTTCCAAAAAGAAAATACAAAAATAAAACAAAACAAATTATTTTTTTACATTTTACATTATTTGAATGTAAATGTCCGCTTTGCTGTTTTTAATGAGATCAAATTTGATTTTTGCATTAGGCTTGTTGTGAGGAAGAACATAATATATTTTATAATTGTTTCCTTTACGTTCTTAAAATTTCACAAGCATGTTTAACAAATGAAAATAATGAGAGTATCTACACGAAAGGAAAATATTTTTATAAGTAAAAGCAAAACTGATGACAAAAAAAAATAAATTTGAAAAGAAAAAAAAAATTATTTAGAAAGTACTTCTTAAATGGCAAAGGTCCCTTGAGGCTTTACATTCCAAAAGCAGAAAAGGAAAATTAAGAGAGAGAAAATTCCGAGCGACTTATGATCCATTTTTGAGATAGACATTTTGAGATACAGATTTTTTTCAGGCACAATCCTCATAAAAGTTACAACATAAAAGTTAAGAAACCTCATTTTTGAGGTTAGAACTTAAAGAATGATACAAAAATTTTATTTAAAACACTGAATAATAAATGAAATATTTAAGCATTTTCAAAAAATTACATTCTGGAATCGATTTTTTTAGGTTATATCCAAAGGAAATCTGGACCTAACCTCAATTCCACGAATTATTTCAATTCACATATATTTCTAATTTTGCAATTTCATTATTCAATTTAATGCAATTTAATTTGAAAAACCAGAAATACTAATGAGGTAACCGCCGTAGTGAATGGTTCAACTCAAGATTTAGGGTTTAGGTATGATATTTTGACCTAACCTCAATACCATAAATTAATTCAATTTAAACATCCAGGAGTAAAAACATCCAGAATCTTAAATTAATATCCAAACTATGGATTTTCAATATCAAAATCGAAATCTAGTCCCCCAAGATGTCTCAAACTTGAAAATCTATTTAGACAAATCCAAACTATAACCAAAACATCTTTTAAAGACCATCGATATCTCAATGCTTCAACAACTTCATATCTCGCTCGGAATCAGCTTTAATATTGGGACAATCTTATTTGAGGAAAGGCATAGGTCGTTCGCCAAGAGACATTTGCTCATTTAATGTTTACTTGTCAATAAAAAAAACAGTCGAAAATTAGATTCATCGTTTCGTTGTTGTTTTTTACGTCTATAGATGCGGTGTATTAAGTATAAGTATATAAGAAAAAAAAAGTGAAAGTGTTGATATGCCAATGATGTAATTATTATGATTTTAATGTAAGAATAATGTTGACAAAAGTTCCATAATAATATATTTTTGAGCAATGATGAGAAATTGAAGCGAAATCGTTTAGTTCCTGTAGAGCATTGAAAGCTTTTGTATGTTTTGAAACTTATGTGCTTTATGTTTTTTTCCTCGTGTTAAATTGACATTGATATTTTGGTCTCTGAATCAACAGGCAACGTCGCATTGTGATTAGGGGTTATTATCGAGTATTTCAGAAAAATAACCGTTGTTTTTTGAATTTAGAATTCCAAATTTTGAATCAAATTTTTAAAATGACCGTTAATTTTTTTATTACTACAAACTTGTCACTTAAAATTCCCGTTATGAAGGGATTCCCTACTTATGGATCAAAGTATTTGCTTACTTCCAATTCCCATGCGTTCTGAAGTATTTAAATGATTCTCAAAATGTCATATCCATTTCGGTATGTATTTCATTTTAGTGACTGTTCATGCTGTGCTTCCATGTGGAATATCTAAATTTGATTCATTTCCGGAAGCTTTTATTGGGATTGTTCAATGCGTCAATTATGACGATGGCTTTGCTTCCTGTTGTTTCAAAATCTACCATCCACGGGGATTTAGACTTTTTCTTATAAACACCTTGCAGAATAGTCTAATCCTGCGCCTTCTACATATGTGTTCAACCTCTCTACTATTTTTTCAATGAACTTCCACATCTGCCTTCAATTTTTCTATGAAAACTTTTTGTCGGAAACATTTATTTTCCCCTCATTTCTTTAGAATAATGCCTCTTATTTCTTGTCTATTAAAATGTACTTCAAACAAGATGAAGTTCGAGACGAGAGATAATAAGGAAATAAAAAGTTTGGGGAAATTGTTTTTGGAAATCATATTCTTGCTTCCTTTATCACTTTTCAGACAAAGGGAGCTTTTTCCTTTATCTTTGATATCAAATAGTCTGTTGAGGTAAAGTTGATGTAGGAAGACGAAGAAAATGAATTATTTGGATAGGATTCACAGCAATTCTAGGTTGATCATATACTTCAAGATCAGGGGCGTTGCCAGAGAGGGGTTTAGACCCCGTAAAATATGCAACTGTTCAAGATTGAGGTTAAATTCCTTAGCAAACCCCTCAAATTATATCGAAAAAAACCTTTAATAACCTAAAACACGCAGCAACAACTTTGTTCTAGTCATAATTACATAAATTAATTTTTTTGCTTCGTTAAGCACTTGTTCATTAAAGGCTTGAAGGCGTTGTTAAGAAAAAATGCCTTTTCATGGTAAGGAAAAATCAGAATTTAAAATAACTTTTTAAGGCATTATTAAGAATTTCATAAAATATGAAATGAACAGAAATGAATCAAACAAGCACTTGAGAGCCATCCTAAATATTTTCTAAATATAGAGAGCTCATGATACTTGAAAGTATTTTGTAAAAGTTCTGAATATTCATTGGAATCCTACAAGGACAATGAAACTTACAAGTCTTAATTAAATTCGATGAGATTTTACTCAACAAGTGAACCCGAGCGTAATGTCGAGAACATTTTATGAAATTTTTATGCTTATCAGCAACCAGGGACGTATTCAAAGGGGATTTGGGGGTCATTAATCAAAACACTTGCCTAATTTTTGGGTATGATTCTGTCGACAACTCTAGACTAATGATTGAGACATCAGTTACTTCTACCCTGGAGTACCTATGTGGAGGGTACGGATAGTGTAAGTGGGGGTACCCTAGAATACTGTAAATTGAATCCACAACCTCAAAAATGGCTCGATATCCAAATTTTATATTGAACAGCTTAAAAATCTATAGAATCATGTATTTTTGGCTATAGTAGGTACAATAAAGATGATATGGTGATAAATTGACAGTTTGAGCATTTGACCGTCACTTAACCAACTTCCTGAAAGAGAAATCATCAATTTTGCTAATGAATTACTCTCGGTAGCCTAATTAATGTTCATCATATCGACATCTAGCTCGATAATATAATGGGTATCCCTAACAATTAAACGACAGAATCAGCCCCGGTCAACAAAATTGAGAAATGATGAAACCTGTTGAAGAATCAAAGCCCATGAAAACTAGTCACAAAGATGCTCATTCTTTTGTTCCTTAAAATTCAAATTGAGAGTATAATTAGTCGGTCAATTAAAATATCAAAAAAGAACAAAATAAAATACAAAAAATTTAAAGAATTTTTTTTCGCAAGTTTGATAAGCTCGAAATAATAATAAAGAGAAAAAAAATAAATGATGAAAAAAAATTGTTATTTAAAGTCATAATCACGAATGGAAAATGTTTGATTTTTCCTTAGAAGTTTATTGGAATAAAGATGAAAAAAAATAATAAAAATGAATAAACTAATTAATGACAAGAAATGATATCGTTGTTATGTAATTATATGATGAATAAAAGTAATCTAGAAAGATTTATTAAAAATTTAACTTTATTTGGTTTGATGGTTTGAAAATTTCTACCAACGTATTTTTATTTTTCAGACGAAAATTTTGTACCGCCAAAATATGATTTTTCATGTCCGCGAGAAAACTAGTATCTATGGATTGTTGTTGCGCAAAAATCCACATCAATTCTCTGTTTTACGCTAATTTGTTAATTAAAACAGATGAATTTTATTAAAATGTGTAAGATTGCTGAAAACTGCTGTCCAATAATCGAGAATAACGTAGAAAATTCAATATTTTCATTTTATTACGGAAACATCATTACTTTGGATTAGTCAAAAATAACCGCTAGAAAAATGAAAGATCTCTTTATTCTCTCGATCTAGACTTAATCTAAGTAAGTAAATATGTGCAATGATTAGCAAATAACATAAAATTACCATAAACAATCATTAAATAACAATGTGAGCAGTAGAAAGAGGAGAAATGGCAAAGAAGGATGTAACGTATTTGAAAAATTCAAATGCATTCGACATAACGCACTCTCACATTCAAATCGACTGCATTATTTCGATCAGAGTAAAAAGCATCTTAAGAATATTTTTATTTGGACGAAAAAAATTGTTATCAGTGGATAATAAAGGCTGAATTTATTATTTATTGACAGTGAAGTGAATTAAATCGCGAATTGTGATTATGGAGAAGCGCATTTTATTGGAGAAACGCGGTAGAGAGGCCAATCAGGTGAATAAAGCATCCGTCATTCATATTTTGCCAATATTTCCGTGTACCGCTATCTAAAATCCTTTTAATTACCTTAATTATTTTTCTCGTTCAAACATTTCCCGTAAAATCGTATCGATCTGATGCGAAATTGTGTTTTTAATGGAAATAAAATTAAATAATCAACAAAAAAACGCTTTCAAATATGAAATGAGTGAGAAAAATAATTCCGATAAAAAACATGTTACCGCGAAACTTGCTTTTCTTTCATTTTCTATCGCATATCCTCTAATTCTAATAGCCCATTATATCGCTTTAATTAACTTTTTTCCATGTCTATTTTTATCAATAATTTTATCAAATTTCTGATTTTCACGATGGTCTAATTACGTTCATTTGATTTTTCTCCTTAAAATTGTTATTATTATCTAAGAATCCCATTAATTAATGCTTCTTATTCAAAAATAGTTTATTCTAATTAGTAACTATTTAATGATTTGTATCATGTTAATCAGTAAAGCATATAAAAAAATTTGTCCACGATTGCAATGCCGCGCGTTGCTAAATGAATGAGAGAAGAAAACAAAGACTTTCCATGTGAAAATTTCTCTTTTTCCTATTGACACTTTAAGAAAATGACGCATCATGCATTTCATAATATCCCAAGTCTCTTCAAAATGCTAATTATCCTCACAAAAAGGCTCTAAAAAATCATTTAAAATATTGAAAAGAAATTAAAGTGGGAAGCCATGTTTTTCTAAAAAAAAAATAATAATGAAAATTAAGTCGTAGAAATTGTTGTTGTTGGACTCTCCTCTCATATATATATATTTATTCATACCAACATCGATTTCATAACTCTATGGCGAAAAAAATTCTGTGACACTTTTTGTCACGTAAAAAAGGCACTTGGATCTCATTATTATTCACCAGAAATGACTTCAAAACACTTATTCGTCATTTTTCTATCAATTAAATGCACTTCCTTGCCATTTTCGGTCCATTCTGATGGTGAAAAATTCCATTGAAAATTTTTTCCTCTCATTTCATCAAAAAATACACGACGACACAAGCGAAAAAAAAATTTTTTTCCTTCCTTCATCCATTTTTGTTGAGAATGGTCATGGGGAAAATGAAAACGAACAGAGCTGAGCGAGCAAAAGCAAAGTTGCTACTAATGAATTTTATTTTTTTAACGTAAATATCACCTAAATACGTTCGCATTCCTAACACACTTGCATATTTCGTGTATCCATACACATCTTCTCAGCTATCAAATAATTATGTTCAGACGTATAGCGTATATTTCCATTCCACTGTATTTGTGCCTGTTTTACTAACATCATCATATTACTGTGAATGTCGACAGAACAAATATTTGAATCTTAACGCGCGCATTAACGGAAATACATGAAATTCCATTCATCACGTGCTTCATGACTTTATATTTACTTCTTTTATTCTCTTTCATTTCAGATCAAAGAACTCAATTTAGACAATTGTCGCAGTACCACAATTGAAGGCTTAACAGATGAATTTACCACATTAGAAAAGCTCAGTTTGATAAACGTTGGTCTCACGTCACTCAAAAATTTCCCCAAATTACCGAGCCTTAAAAAACTAGAATTATCTGATAACAGGTTAGTTATGCTCGGCAGTTCCGTTTTATGGACACAAAATGACTTATTTTTCTCTCTTTTTACAGAATTTCAAATGGTTTAAATCATTTAGTAACAAGTCCCAAGCTTACATCACTTAATTTAAGCGGCAATAAGATCAAAGACTTTGAAGAATTGAAACCATTGGCATCTCTCGAAAAATTGGAAGTATTGGATTTATTCAACAATGATGTTACATCAGCTGAGAACTACAGAAATAATGTATTCCGATTGATACCATCGTTAAAATACTTGGATGGGTTCGATAAAGCAGATAATGAAGCTGACTCAGAAGATGATGATGAGGCCAATGGAAATGATGATGATGATAGTGAGTTGTTTGCTGCTTAATTGATTTATATCTTTAATTAATTTATATCTGATGAATTTTGTATTTCTGGACTATGTGCTTTTTTTTGGCTTTATGAATTGTCGTCAATACATGGCATTCAGGGGGGGCTTTCTGCTTATCCTGAAAATTTCTACTTCTGCTCGGAATTACCTTAAATTTAACGATTAATCTTTAGATTAATATAACCTGAGCTCTAATCCCAGGATTTATTTTTAATCTTAGGTTTAAACCTGGATTTATTTTTAATCCTACTATTTAAACCTGGATTTAATTTTAATCCTACTGTTAAATCTGGATTTATTTTTAATCCTACTATTTAAACCTGGATTTAATTTTAATCCTACTGTTAAATCTGGATTTATTTTTTAATCCTACTGTTTAAACCAAGATTTATTTTTAAACCCGATGATTAATTTTATATTCACCCAAAAGTGCCGGATGCTTTTAGTATAAATGGGATAGATATCGATTTAAAAGAGCTTGAAGAGCTCGAGAAGAGAGTTGCAGCTAAGAAGAAAGCGCAAGCCGCTTCGTCCTGCGATAATACTAGTAATAATTCTAATAGTACAAAAGACTTGGAAGAAAATTTCAAAAAGTCTTTGAATATCAACAATGACGTGGCAGCCCCAATGAGGCCTTCCCTTGCGAGCATGTTCTTAGTCATAATGAGCATCTTTTCCATTCTTAATCAAATTTATTACAAGCCAACGGCACAACGTTAGTTTTTGGACAGACATAGGAATTTTCGAAATTAACTGAAATTTTTTTATTCATGTCAACAGGTGATTCAGATGAGGTTGCAGAGGAAGAAGATTTTGATGAAGACGATGACGATGAAGAGGATGAAGAAGAAAATGATAATCTAGGATTAAAAGATGGTGAGTTTAGCCTTTTTGAAATGTGAATTTTAATGATTCTGACTTGAATATTTGCTTCATTTAGTTTATAATGATGACATCGAAGAAGACAATTCTGACTGGAATGAAATTGATAATCCAGAAGACGATGATGATGAGGATATCGATTCAGAAGGTAACTGCTGAATATTTATGGCTTTAAATCGAATTTTTGTGCTAAAATTTTGATTTTTAATTAATAGATGCCGATGAAACAGCTGAAAAGGTTGAAGGAGCTGCTGAAGGTGAATGTAAGTAGCTTTATGCTTTTTTGAACATTAATATTTACTATAATTGATCTCAAGATTTAACTTTGGATTTAAATTTTATCTGGGATTAATATTAATCCTTGGATTTAAAATTAATCCATGGATTTAAAATTAATCGCTTAAGATTAAAAATAAATCCATGGATTTAAAAATCAATTCAATCATTGCAATTAAAATAAAATCTCATTTTCTTTATTTCCAGCGGAATCGCCTGCCCGAGGCAAGAAACGAAAACATGAGGGTGATGAGGGAGACTAAGCTCACCGAGAGTATCCCAAAAATGAATGAGTTGACATTATCAATTCATTGAAACAACAAAACCCGACAAAAAAAATATCCCAAAACTCACAAAGAAATAAACACAAAAAAAAATATTAAGAGCATTGAAATTGATAAGAAATTGACTAACACAAGAAATTAAGGAACATCAACAAGAAAAAATACAAAGTAATTAAATTTTTATCCTCAACAGAAAGCGAAGAAAACCAACAATTGTTTATTGCATTAAAAGAAAGTTCTCGTTACATTATGTTTAATAATTTTTCCTATAACATTTAAGAAAATTTATCATTTTTTTCCAACACTGTTTTTAATCTTATTTCGAATTTTTCCGCACCTATTTCACATTATTTTCAGTACAACAAATCTAATGTCAAATTAATAAGAGAATTATTTGTATTATTCCTTTTGAATACCGATTATATATAAAAACAAGCATTGAATAATTATTTTAATGTTAAATTCTCCTCTATGGACAAACTTAAACATTAACTTGCTGATTTAAAAGGAATCTGTTCTTCTTCCTTCTCATTCTAAAATCTTTAAAGAATAAAATGTAAAATTTATGAATTTTTTTTTCTTGCTTTTTTAAAACAAGATGGGAAGAATGTGGATTTTGAGGGAGGATAATGAGCTTGCTATTGAGGAAGTTGAGCCAATGTTGTGAAAAGACGTAGATCTGCAATACATATTGGTTTATTATTGAGAACTTAATACAAATCACATTGCTTTGGATTTTTTGATAAAATACAGGACTGCGGTTGTAAAAGCACGCAGATTTGTTACAAAAATTCTAGAATTTAATCATTCTAAATTCCCTTATAGCTGCATCCTCAAATCCACATTCTCAGCGTCTTAATAATTCCATAAAATCCCTTTTATTTTCAGTTCTCACATTCTTACGGTACGAATTAATTCTTCTGTACATATTTTATGTATGTAAAATTTCTCATAAATTCTTTATCCTATAATTAAAAAAATGAAATGAAAGTTAATTAAGAGACACAAAAAAAGAAGAAATTTGTAGAAGAAATGACGAAAAAAATGAAATCACACTTGAGAATGAATAAATTATAAAGAAAAAGTTAAACAGATGTTCTGGAAATATACAAAAAAATAAAATAAAAGAATTAAATTCTCAAATGTGATTTAAAATGTTTACACAAAAATAATGAATTAATTTTTCACAGTGAAATGACAAAAAAAGAATGAATTAAAAACAATAAATGATGAAAATGACCAAAATATAAATTTCAATGTTTCTTTCCCTTAGATGCTTCATTACGTGAGTTAAAAATTATTATAAATCAATTAATCACTAATATAAGAACTTTAGTGTAAATTTAACTGTCATTTGAAATTCAAAAATTAAAACCTTACAAATGTTTTTTTTTGGTTTGAAAAAAGTTCGTTATTTTTTTTGAAAAAAGTTCGTTATTTTTTGCATTTTAGAAACTAAAGATGATTGGAACCAGTTCGAGTCATAAATTTTTGTTTTATATGGTCTACATTTAGTTTTATTTTGTCATCTCACTTTATGCTTGTGTTTAAAATTTATGTTCAAAATTAAGAATAAAAAAAACGTTTTAAAAAACCTGACATGAAAAATGGATAAAAATTAATAAAATAAAAAAAAGTAATAAATAAGATTGCTTTGATGTTTGTTTTTGTTTTTATTATTTTTGTTCTATTTTTTTTCATTCAGATGTTCTAGTTTAAAATTTGGTTAAAAATACAGAAAATCCTTAATTTCAGTGCATCTGATTGATTAAGATTGACGTGTGATTTATAGATTAATTCAAGGGTATAGCCAGGTGGGGAGAGAATTTAAGGTTACATCTCGTATTTTGTGTAAACACATTTACCTAGAGGCTTTCCGGATATACTTAAGCTGTTCAGACCTTAAGATTAATAATTGCTCGTTTAATTGGTAGAATATTCTACAGACCTTAGAATTAAAACCTAAGCCTACAGATTGTAGGTTGCATTAAGTTCTGAACCACTCTTTTAATGACATGTCTGCCTGTAGTCTACAAAGGAATGCTGTTCATTCATTTCTAGTCCATATGATTCGAAAAAGTGACAATCGTTGTGTCGAATCAGGGTTGATATTTAGCACTTCCCCTTGAAAAAAAAACCTTTGTATCAACTCTGGTGTCGATGTACAGTCATTAGAAATAAAAAATACTAAACCACTGATACCGAGCCACATCACTATCCGGATATTACGTAAAATACTAAAAGAAAGGTGGCTGCCACACTTATGTCACACAGCTCTAGACTGAGGGGCGTATCCAGAAATTTTTCGAGGGAGGGGTTTTGAATTTTTTTCTAAGAAAGGGAAAATTTAGAGGGGGTTTTGGGATTTTTTTTCTTAAAAAACGCTAGCAAATTGAAAAAAAATTCCCAAAAATGTACCCCCAAAACCTCTCCCTGAATACGCCCCTGTATAGACTCGTTGCAGTGTCGTAGCCAGAATTTTGATGGTTTGGGGGGTTGGAAAAAAGTTTCAGCACATAAGCCATTTTCAATTAATTTTTTTTGAAAGGGTGGAAATCTAACCAATCACGCCCCCCTCCCCCTTGGCTACGCCACTATATATAGTTGGTAGCCAATTTTGCGAACGAACCTATAAACGTTCGGTTAGAAGCATATTCTTTGTTGATATACTAAGTATTACATCCACAAGTCCATCAAAAATTGATTCAGCAATAAGCACATCAAATTTAGTTTTAATTGAAATGTCTGGATATGATATCGTCCATTAGTAATCAAAAGGATGTTAATTATTTACGATATTTGATGAAATTAATTAAGATAATACATCCATTTCATGAATCATATTCCCATGATACCCAAACATTATTAATATTGTAGTACGTTGAATTTCTAAAAATTTCGATGTGCCTTATTAACAATATAATACTCTGGAGTTTCACAATGCTGAATATTTTTAATCCAGGATAAAAAGTCATGAACCAATAGTGCACAGCAAGCTTTAAGAAGTGTCGGTTCTTACGTAATTTATCTTAAACAACCCCGAAACTATTTTTACATCGTAACAGCCACAGACGATTACATCAAACTGCCTGTCCATCATCATTCATTGACGAACTTAACTAGATAAATATTTATAATCCACAAGACCAAATTATTCAAATTTTATTTATTTTTTTGATAATGAATAATCAATGAGTGGATGTAAAAGGACACATTTTTGGATATAAAAAGGATTCCATTCTCAAATGATTTCGCCATTCAGTATAGTCCTAAGGAGTAAACGTTAAGTAGTGTCTAGTAATTTAAAGTAATTAGGAAGGATATGGAAATTTATAGATTCTTGGTTGTGATAGTGATTCTGACTGGATCGTCTGCCTTTTCAGCCATGTCACCGTAAGTTGATGAATTTTGATTGTTTTTTTGAGGTTAAGTATTTTGAAAATTGACATTCAGCTTTAAAGAATGTCTAGGTCTGTAAATTTCTGGTTGCAATTGAGTTACCCTCATCCCGAGCAACACAAGACTCTATTTCACAGACATTTGGAAGCCACACGATGTTCGGATTCCTAATATGATCCGTGTGGATTTCATAAGGCTGTCTTTGACTACTTTGTGTCGCTCGGGTCTCCTTTATTCAGATAGAGGTAGCTTCTATCTTAAACTACTATTCCATAGACTTGTCTAGAATCCAACTTCTAATCTCGTCTAAAACCATAAAAATCTATAGAAAACCCAGTAATCAGGAAGGCAATTCCTTTAAACTATCATCGATACTATCCGAGCTATCGTATACTACAAAATTAGAAGACCCAAGCGGTAAAGTGTAGACAATTCTAATTTTTTGCCTTCAGAGTTCAAGACCAGTCTTCCAGGGTACCTCCATGTCTTTCTGACGCTTTGCAGTTACACGACGACGTAGTGATACCCTTTTGACTATTTTGTGTTCCTCGGGATAGACTCTTGCCTTTAAAGTGAAAGAAACAGCAATTTTCTCCACCATTCCCTCTAATTCAATTTCCAATCACTCTAATCTACAAAGAGCTAACTTTAGCCGATAATTACTCAAATTATCAAGATCAGATCTAAATGTTTTTAGGTTAGGATTAATTCAACTAAAAAAAGTTCTTTCTTTCATTCCAGAATTGATAAGATGCACTGTATGTTCAATTCAGCACAAGATGATCCCGAGTCGTGCTTACTAGGCAGCAAAGTAACAGTCTGTGGTGCAATTAAATGCCTTAAAACTATCGGACAGCATTGTTCGCATAAAGCAAACGAATATAAAATTAAAGGAAATGAGTGTGCAAAGGACCTGATTTGTGACTGTGATCAAAAGTGCAGCGGATGTATAAATGTGAATGGAGAGCAAAAGTGTCGATTGTCGGAGAATTGTATGCCTGGTGTGATGGGAAAGAGAAGTCAAATGACGGATAATTTTGACTATCCGAGTGCTGGACATGACAGAATGGTCGCCGTTTATTCTTAATTATGATTTTAACTTCCACATCCTTAAAATTATGAAGACTTTTTGGTACAACGACAATGCTTATTGCTTAAAATTGACAAAAAAAACTTGTTTTAATGGCTCTTTGGAGATGCATTTGAGGATTATTATTAATTGAGGATGATAATCCTTGGAGCTGGAATTCAGCAGATCCTTAGAGACATTGAAAAAATGGCATAAAATATTTGAATAAAAAAAGCTCTGCTGCAAACAAAAAGAAGAAGTTCTTTACATTTTATCATGCAAATTATCTTTTCTGTTGCAGCACAGTGCGCAAGGATGGTCGTCAATGATTACTCGGACTTATCATATTTATTGAATATTTATCAATCACATTAATTATTCATTAATGTCACATAAATTATGAATCAAAAAATATTCAACAAAGGGTTCTAAAATATTGGATTTTATATAAAAAGAAGTGATTTTCTTAAACAATTATCAGTCATTTAAGTCAGTTCTTCAAGTCTTAACATCAATAAAATATAACCTCAAAAACTTCTTAGTCTTGAACAACGTTGAAGTTAACCATCAATTAAGATATGAAGCTTCTCGGTGCTATTTGTTTAGTTTTATCTGCATTTGAATTCTGTTCTGGTGAAAATAGAAATTGCTTCGCTCATTTGGATGAAGGAGAAGCATTAGCAAAATGCACGGCTACTGGTAAGTATTGAAGAAAATGTCTCAAATTTGTATGGAATCAGTGAAAATTATATTCAAAATCAGTGTCTTATGACTGATTAGCAGTTGTAGAAGCATAAGAATGTTAAATTTTGTGTAAACAACTTGCTAAAGGTATGATTTTCACAAAAAAATTAATTTTTGGGTGGTCGGTAGTCTGGGAATCAGTAGCGTGGCTGGGTAAATTTTCACCCCTCCCCTTTTTAAAAAAATTGGCCCAAATCAAAAAATTATTGAAAATTACTAGGGTTTTAGAACTAAAAAAATTACAACCACCTCCCCCCTCCAAAAAATCTGGCTATGGGAGGTTTGCCCTCTAATTTGGGAAAACTTTTAATTTGCTATGGTTTTTTAAGAAAAAATACCTACCCTCCCCCTCTGGATACACACCTACGTCACTGTATGGAGTCTACCCTGTTTTTTCGTTATAAGCTAGTAGCTTAGTAGAATAAAAAGTTAATTTTTTGGCTCACTAGTAGCTTAGTAACGAATAGAAGCTTAGTTAAAAACCTGTACTAAAATCAACTCTACTAAGCTAGTAGCTTAGTAAAGGGTGGTAGCTTATGACGAAAAAACAGGGTAGTCAGGATTAGGGGTCATTCTCTAATTACATCTATCAAAGAAGCCCCTCCATTGTCACAAAATGTTCAATAAATGGGGCTTAAAGTGTGGTCCACAAATTGGAATCTGTAAGGAGTCGTTCACAAATTACGTCACGCAAAAAAACGACTTTTTCGATCGCAAATCGAGAAAGAAAAATTTTGTATTTGGACTGTCACAAATTCTTCTACAACCACCCCCCAAAAGCGAGACGTAATTTGCGAACGACTCCACCAAAAAAGTACACAGATTGATTGGAAGTATAATTCTAAATTTATTTTTTGTTTCCAGGATTTTTCAAATTAGAAGACTGTAATAATAAATTTAGGTAATATTTACAACATTCATAGCTTCTATGACCAATGATCTAATTAAAAATTTCATAAATTTCAGATGCTATGGAAATGTAGGCGAATGGTGCAGCAGTAACAACAACAGAAGAACTAGCAATCTTTACAGAATATGTTCAAAAGCTTTAAACTTGGAGTGCGGTGGTAAATTTTTCATTTTTAATTTTTATTAAATCCTTACTTATTATGTATATGCTAGCCACAACACCTGGAAGCAAATTAGGCGACTACGGACGGTGTATTAGCAACGGATATTATCCAAACTCCATCAAAAGGAATTCATTGCAGGCTCTCTTTAGACAACGCTATGCTTTAGGATTGCCATTTAACAACCAAAACTATAACAATGTCAACGATGAATCAGACTATCCAGTTGATGAAACCAAGTTTTCTTACTAAATTTCATATAAAAGGCAGAAGCTAAAATCAATTGCGGCAAACCTATAATTAATCCTATTTAATGTATATTTACAAAAAGCTCAAAAAGGTATGTGATCCATCCAATTGAATAATCAATGGATATCTTAATCTTAGCTGTAGGAACTAAAGAATAAGTCAAGTGTTGCTCATTCGCTCATCAATTTGAACTGAAGGAACTGATTTACATTCAATTGTAAGGTCAAATGACGAGAAATTTGGGATTAATATACTGGAAGCTGTTCATATCCATATTACAAAACTATTTCCTTAGCTTTACGTACTCCTGACTCATTAAACTCACCATAGAAGTAAATCTACCAAAGCATGCCCCTAATTTAGATTTACAACCGATTAAATGACATTTTTTTCGAAAACCTTGATCTTCGTTCAATAACTTTTATAAAACAGCAGTTCCGAATATCCATAAATTTTAATAGAATAAGAGAGGATGAACCAAACCCACGATTAGATAGATGCTATAAGTAATTTAGTCTGTAGGCACTGGTTTTGATTCATTATATATGATTAACTTCTTGTTGGAGTGACTATATCTAGACAGTTCATTGAATCCATGCCGCTAGGTCATCAGAACAATTGTGAGAAAAAATATCCAGTTGCTTCAGTTCTCCAAACATTGTTGATAATTTGAACAACGCAGACACAATTTACTTAATTAAAAGTTTATAGAAACTTCCTATTAATAATAAATATTGAATTATGTGATACACAATGCATGATAAATTAGCATATGGCGCAAATAAAAGAAATAAAAAATCTTTTAATTAAATTTCTACACGTTTTTTTTTTATTATTTTTTATATCTCACTTTTCATCTCAATTTTTCCATTTCTACATTCATTAAAAATTAAAAATAGTTAAAATTACAAATAAATGAATTATTTTCTTGCGTATTTAAATAACTGTGAACTGATCAACAAAGAAAGACAGTATTAAAAAAAGCAATTTCTGGCTAATAGAAAAAATTATTAGAAACGACAGAAAAAAGAATACAGACTTTACAAATTTTTATGCTTTTAAACAATTACTAATGCAACTTTTCTTTTTGAGAAAGATTAAAATAAAGAGACAGGTGATTATAGTAAGTCAGCATATACAGATCTTCTCATACAAAATGAAAAATCTTTACATTTTTGAATTTTTAAAAAATAATTGAAGCCAACTTCAGGTTTTATAAAAAAAACCGTTAAATTTTGAATTTTTAAAAATAATCGGAGCCAACTTCAGGTAGTACAAAAAACCGTTAAAAATTGGAAAATTTTGAATTTTTGTCTAATCTGAAGTTGACTTCAAAATTTAAATTTTTAACGGACATTTATTTAACAGACATTGCCTTTTTATGTGAGAAGATTCGCATATACCAGTTTAGTAATAATAATAATAATTAACAACTTATGAGCACGGGTATTCAATTTTTTCCAGCACTTAACGTGTACAAAAATCCACCCACAAAAAAAATTCTGTTTACTAAAAAAGGCACATCATTCGATATACTCTTCGTCATTATTTCTTGTTCATTCTACAGTAGGTCAAAAAACTTTTTTTCCATTCTCCATTCTGGTGAGAAGAAAAAATTTGGCAATTGGGTTTCTCTCGTTAGTTCCACTATGAACAATTTAAAATAATAAAATTTAAAAAAAAATTGTTTTGTGTATAATTGGGAAGAAGAAATTGCATTGTATATTACAATATATTCCATAAATATGCAGTTGTATAAATATATATACTTGGCATGGAAGGATTATTATTATTAATTCATTATTATTTTCGTCAGTTCGCCATCAAACTTATTTGATATCATCGAGGTGTGGAAAGCTTTAGAAATTGTGACAAAATCATGAATTACAGAAAGATTCAGAATAGCTTAATTAAGGCTCAATGTCTGCTGGTTATTTTGGTCATTTTGGAAAAATCTCGAGTTGGCAGACACTGCATTAAGTTCACTTTATAGCACAGCAACAACGAATGTCTAATTTTGAACAAATTGTATAAATTTGGCAAATATTTTGTTCAAAACTGGCTTTAGAAGTCTCAAAATCTCTCAATTTAGGACACTTAGCAAGCACATTCCAAAGCTTCATCCATAATGTCAATTGTCACCAATTTCCAAAGCTTATGGGCACCATCAACACTACTAAATTTTCCTTATAAACTTTTTTTTAGAAAATGTTGAAAATATTTGACTATATAAAAATGGAAGCAGATCCCACAACGTTAGTGTTAAAAGTTCTCAATATTAAAAAAAAATAATAATAATAATAATGTTGGTGAATGTGATTTGGTGTTATTTTTTTGTTTTTGATAATTAAATATATGATTTTTTTTCTATGGTCAAATACAGAGTAAAAATTATTTCGATGATCTTCAAAAAGAGGGGGGATAATAATATATGTTGTATAAATATAGAAGGTCAATAATAAAGATGGACGAACATAAAAAAATATGCTGACTCGTTACAACGGTCTTGTAAAATTGGCGGGGAACATTCCTTTCTCTGTCGTTCCCTCCTTTGATCCCATCAGCCATCCGTCCTCCTGTGAATTAATAAAACATTCAATTAGTATGTTTGTTATGCCTTAATTGCATGCCTAGTCATACCTGATCTTCTGGATCATCATATTCTATAACATCAATGACTTCACCAACATCAAAGCTCAACTCATCAGCGTCTTCTCTTACATACTTATATGTAGCTTTAACACGATACAGCACACCTGGCGGCAAGTTTGTTGTTGTGGCACCTGAAATAAATATCAATTAAAGCTTAGCAATTGGTTTTAGTTTATAAATTCTTCAATTCAGAGTTGTTGTAAGATCAGCTGGGTCTTTATTTCGCTATTGAGGCTTATTATCCAGAGGTTAAACCTGGATTTAAATTTAATCCAACTATTAATGCAAGATTTAAAGTTTAATCTCACGATTAAACCTGGATTTAAATTTAATCTAACTATTAATCCAAGATTTAAGTTTTAATCTCACGATTAACCCTGGATTTAAAGTTTAATCTCACGATTAATCCAAGATTTAAAGTTTAATCTCACGATTAATTCTGGATTTAAATTTAATTTAAAAATTAATCCAAGATATAAGTTTTAATCTCATGATTAATCATGGATTTAAATTTAATCTCACGATTAATTCAAGATTTAATGTTTAATCTCAAGATTAATCCTGAATTTAAATTTAATCTCAAGATTAATCCTGAATTTAAATTTAATTAAATCTGGATTTAAATCCAATATTTAAAGTTTAATCTCACGATTAATCCTGGATTTAAAGTTTAATCTCACGATTAATCCTGAATTTAAATTTAATCGTGGCTTTAAATTTTAATCCATCGATCTTATGTTTAAGATTAAAGTTTAACTTTATTTGTAGCAAATTCTGCAATTTCTCGTTAATTCCATTCAAAAATAAGGACCATGAAGATCTTAGACACCAAACTCTGATTGACATAGATTATGCTGCAATAATCAAAAGCTCAAAAAAGATTGAAATATTTTTTGGGGGGTAAAAAAAAGCAAGGCAGGTAGTAGATAAGAGAAGGGGGCACGCAAATATCAACGACATCTGAAGCTAATAGAAATCTCTAACTCAAAACTGGCATCGTCAATAAGAAAAGCAATTGTTGTAAATTGTATTATTCCATTCAGTTACTGATTGTTAGCAAAAAAAAGTAATGATGCAAAAAGGTAGCGGCGATGATAGAGAAATTAAAGATAGATATCGAGTTGGTTAGTAGGAAAATGAATGCAGTACTCACCAACCGGAATATCGTATAACTCATCCGTGTTATTGTTAATAGTATTACTTTTCGGTAAGTTTTGATTATTGCTTATTTGGTTATTTTCATTTATGTTGCTCTTACTAATGTTATTTTGACTGTTATTATCTAAATGTGACTCATCCATCGTCGTTGTCTCTGTCGTACCATTCTTCTGCTGTTCCTCAATAACTTCAACATTATTATTATAATTATTGACACTGTTTATGGTTGTTGTGGAAGGACCGTCACCGTCACCTGCATCATTATTATTATTTATGTTATTTTTACTTATTATAGCCGTTGCATTCTGATATGATGGCTCTGAAAGACCTAAGCTCTCTTGATTCTGATATTGCGCCTCAATTTCAGGCTTATAATCTGGCTCTTGTTCGTATGGCGTCGGTGAATGAGTTGATGATATTGGAGAGGGTGAAGATGTGGCTACAAATGTTGTTTTATTGTCATATACATGATGAATGTTATAGATTTTTTTTTGTGTGTACATATTTGGGGGATTTATCATATTTTTTTTATCAAAGTACATGGAAAAGAAAAAAAAGAACAACTAAACATTGCGCAAACACTCAAAGTTATTACGGAATATGTTTTGTTTATATGAAAAAAATTAATTTAATTAAATGAAATCATGAATGTCACATGTAAGGAACTTGAGCGCATTTTTGCTGATCATTTCAAATTACTGTCATTTTTCGAGTATGTGGGAGCTATTTCTGGGGGGGGGGGGGCATTTAGAGATTACCTTATGCTGTTATCTAGGCACTAAACCCTAGGATCTACTCAAACAAACTAGCCTTAAGCTGGTTCAACTTTCAGAGGACAGAGACTACTGATAATGAAGGTAGATCCTCTACAATATTTACAGAGAGCAAGAGTTCAATCCATAATAGCTCCCTTGGAACATAAGCTTGTCATACTAAAGACAATAGTCGGGGTATTTGCATCAAATAGAAATCCGACAGCAAAAATGCGCTTCCGTTTGTTGTGTATCATCAAAGCGACAGATGGAAGGACAATCATGATTTCTTGTTCTCGTCATGCCTGTGTGTCTTCATTCTCTATTCCGAAAAGTCTGAAATCATTATTGCTCTTCCATATGATTCGATTAATTAATCATACTT
The DNA here is from genome assembly GCA_963573255.1 of Chironomus tentans. NCBI lineage: Eukaryota > Metazoa > Arthropoda > Insecta > Diptera > Chironomidae > Chironomus > Chironomus tentans. The sequence continues at coordinate 37,460,143 of OY754302.1, read as the reverse complement.
AATGTTTACTTTAAGCAAAATTACCAAAGATTAAGAGAAAGAGATTAAGTTAATTAAACTTTCTTTCCCTCAATCATTTGTGTTCTAATTAGATTAATATCTTCAAGCATCCAAACAACTACTTTACTTCTCATTTACTTTCACATGAACAAAAATTGATTAATTTTGAGTTAAGAAAAATTTGTTTATTTTTTTGGAAAGTAATTAGCTTAATTTGTGTACGAATCTCACACGCGGATCAAAAGTGGATCTTAATTGAATCTAGCAAGAATAGCAAAAATGATTTTGTAACCTTTTTATCTTTGCTCACTTTCATCTCTCATATATGGACATAATTGTGTACTTACCGCCATTTGTTGCTGCTGTTGAATTTCCATTTGTCATTGTTGTTGGAGTTGGATAACTGATTGAAGCATTGGATATTTCGTGACTTTTGACGGGTGATTGAATATTATTCGAAGTTGCTACAAAACAAAAAAAATATAACAGAATTGGAATCATTTTGGACAATTTTGTGGACCTTACAATTCAATTTTTTCAGCGTGTATGATCCTCTTTGTGATTCCGTAGCCAATTTGTCGACAATTGCTTCAAGTTCCGAGTAAATCTTTGATATTTCATTATGAAACATTTGTTCTGATGCAAAGAGTGTCTGTAGATTTGTAACCAAAAACAATATTCTTGAATCGAAAAGTGCTGGAAGCTCGTCATGCAACTCAGTATTGAGAAGTTCGTATGTCCTCTTTGCCTCTTCTAATTGCTCGCGTCCTTTTGTTAACTTTACATCATCTTTACGTTTCGCTGCGTTCGCTTGAAGATTTTGGAAGGAGTGACGTTGACTATCGTAATCGACCAATTTACGTCCGCGCTTGTCAATTTTTTTCTGTTTTTAAAAGTAAATTAATTTTAATTAAAGCTGATACGCTAACTTATGTGCTACTCACTCTCATCTCTGGAAATTGTGCGGTATAAGTGTTTAATGGAATTAACACCTGATCGCCCAACTTGTGCGAAAAGTCTTGCCATAAAACTTCAATTGATGAGGCTTGAGCGTAAAGTGCTTCTGATCCTGACCATGTTGGCTCATATACTTCTGTTATGGCTTCCATTAGAGACTTTGATGCTACTTGAACCGCTGTGAAGATACAATTAAAAGATAATTTGATAAGAATGTCTTTAAATGCGCTTTTGTTGCTTTATATCTGTAACTACTTTTATTGTGGGTTTATAAAGCAATTTAAAGATTTTCGAGAACAATAACTGATAAGCTCGATTCATACCTCGTACACATCTTATGTAATTGTTGAATTCCTTTTGTAGTCTATTGGCAGAACTCTGTTGAAGCTGGAAATTATTCAAATGCTCATCGAAAATTTCATCTGCTGTACGATCGACCTTCCCCAAATTTTGTAAAATCTGTAAATAAATCAAGGCAGATGATTATCAATTTATTGTCGTCATTTGTTATAGCATTGAATTTAATGATCTCGTTTCTATTCAAAAACAATTTTGTATACAAAATTCGTATTTGGAGCTTTAGGATTTTAATTTCGAGCCAACATTTTCGTGGGCGACGGTCATTTTTGAATAAGTGTAGGTAGTGTAAGCGCGTGTTGATCATGGTTGATGGTTTTACACTTATAGGTAACTTTAAACTTGTCTACCCAAACGCATAAGACCATTTTGTCAAAGCTGTCTGCAAGCTGCTTAAAATATAACCGTTATTTTTCAAAAAAGAGAATTCAAATTTTTAAATATTTAATGACCGTTATTTTTCAAATATTTAATGACCGTTATTTTTCAAATATTTTATGACCGTTAATTTTTGAAGCAATGAAGTCTGTAATAAATGCGCTTTTTCCAGTCATAAACGATCACCTCTACACTAGTTTATAAGTTTTATCATCAACCTGCGATAAGTCTTTATGGGAATCGCTAATGAATGTTACAAACATTAAGTATCGAGTGATAATTATTTTCCTGCTTTGGAAATATTTTATTGCTTACTAGATCTGATTTATTTGACTTTTTTGAGGTATGTGCTATGGAATTTAACATTTATGGCATATACTCGACGATAGGGCGCGCCAAGAGACTGTCGCTGAACCATATGAACTCAAACTGCATAGATTGCATCAAAAATTCATTTCCTTTCTAAAAAATGAGGATTTCCAACCTCAAACAACTTTTCCAAGTCACTAAAACTAGGTAGGAAATCGACTAGACGCTTGACATGTTATTGTGTGCAAGGCATGGCCGTTTCAACATTCACACAAGCATGTCTTCAGATAATTTAATAAATTGATTGACTTAATCTCTACGATGCGCACATACATCACATCATGCCGGTTTTACGTGCTGTTAGATGAGATAAAAACAATAAAAGAAATGGAAACCTGTAAGTTTTCACTTTCATAAATGCACAGAGATTTTAACTTTTACCTCATTTTTATGAAGTTTCATATCATTTAAGAGCAATCAATTAATTCAATTTATTTCTTTTCGAGTAATCATCGTCCATGCTTGTAAATTTAAAATTATTGTATACATTCACGGTCATTGTATTTGAAGGTGCTTAAACACTTGCTCATTCGACCTAAATTTAGAACCCTTTTTCAAAATCAAAGCACTTCCGCAATCATACACCGCATTTGACGAAATAAATTTGATTTATGAGTTTCATAATGGATATCTTTCATATAAAATCAAGAAGCGATGATTCTAGTGCTGTAATTTTCGTCTATTGTTTGTCTAAGATTTCATTCAGTCTATTATTAATGGGGTCGTTTATTTATGACATCTATAATTAGAATTTGGGTAATTTTACTTATTTGTGGCATGAACCTTAAATCGAGGTAAAGAGGAGTGAGAACTAGGGTGATAGAGAGGATATAGGCATTAGGTCTGGTGTCTCGGTAGCCTAGTGGTAGATAGGGATATCAATCTAGACAGTCAAAGATCACTCATTTTATGAACATTGACTCCATTGATACACATTCCTTCATATTTCACTAAAGGACACATATACATTAATCATAGGGAAGCCCCCAGTCGCAAAAAAAGATAGAAAGAGCTACAAAAAACATTTTTAATGGACATCATAAGAGAACAACCCCAAAAAAATCCGTCTTTTCATTCACAACAACGTGTCAGAATTGCTAGTGTGTATATAACTACAATGATGACATCAAAAAGCATTTAGCACCTTTGTAAACACGAATTACTTCGTCCAACTTCTCTCACCAGACGAAACAAACTTCAAATCAAGAGAAATAAATCTGTCGACACAAAAAAAGAATTAAGGCTTTCCTTCTGTATATGTAATTAATGTTTATAAATAGTATGCGACTGTTTTGTTACAGTTTTATGCACACAGAGGTCAACAAAAATGATTCGAGTACGGAAACAGGTCAATAGAGCTGGTAAATTACGTATTTGATTGCTTGTAATTTAATGTCATGTGCTTTTTGGAGCTGATTGTGGAAAATACGATAAAAAGTGAGTTTTGCCCTTGATCTCTGACTGATCATTACCCGATCGATATAAATGTTCAACCTTTTTCACATTTGTGACATTTTTAATATCTTAAGAGAAGTGAATATATGATTATTTTTAGTTCTGTACTTCCCTTCGTTTGTCATACATTCCCACATATTTATATATAAAATTCAACTTGAGCTTTTGGCACAGCTGCATACAAAAATTGAGGAATCAACAGATTCAATCGTCAGATCAATAATTCTTTTGTAAAAATGTAAAAGAAAAATTAAATTGTGTGAAATTTAGTCCCCTCGGACAGAAAAGAATTTTTGGCTTCGATTCAAGCTTAGCAGAACAAGAAGAATCTGATTTTTTTTTTGTACTTTTGATCGGACTCAATGAGATTAAAGAGAGAAATATTTTTTCACATCACATCTGGTTTCGATGCTAACTTATTTACTAAAAAGCCAAGCACTGAGGCACATAATGATCATCAACAATAAGACCGCTATTAAATCTAAGGTAGCCATTAGATTACAAGTGTTTATTTTCATTTTCATTCAGACTTCTTTTAGAATGAATCATTTTTTGTTGTAACAATTCGCAGCAAATTTTTACACACTCCGTCCATAAAAAAACAGTAAAGCACAATGAGTGGTTAAGTCATTAAATTTTCTTTATTATTTACTTTACTGCCTACCTACAAGCATGAATGAAGGAAGAAGAAAATTGAGTTAATCAATTTAATGCAGAGGTAATTCCGGAAATTTTGTTATTTTGATACTTTAATCACTCATTGATTCCTAATCTTCAGAAATTTATAATTAAAGGTGATTAATTTATTTTAAGAGCTTATTTTGAGGCGCAAATTCTATCAAAATGTATGGTAAGAATTCTAGGTTAGGTTCGAATGCTCGTCACATGGGAGAATAAATCTCTGGTGGGATTCGAACTCACGTCTTGTTTAAAAGAAGAAGATAACAGATACCTAGTCAGGGTCGTAACCAGCAAGGGGATGCTTTGAATTTCTGTTTTGTATAGACGGCAAATTTGGATGCATTAGGATTTTTTTTCTCTAAAATCTCTAGCAAATTAAAGAAAATTTCCGTCAAGGGGGGTGTTTTGGGTGTCAAAACCCCTGGATACGGACCTAGTCTATTGTCTATCAACTTATTATTCGAATGAGATCTTGGATGGCTGAAGTGGAGAAGGTTTTCGTGTCAACAGCAGTTGGACACGAGTTAGTCAGTCATAAGCTCTAGAGGAAATCTGAAACGACGAGTAGATAAATTTGCCTAAATTCGGTTCCATGCCTCAATATTATTCCCAAATACGATCTAGTCAGCCTAAATTCAGGTAAATTTATTGCTTGAGGCTTCACTAATCGCATTATATTGATTATAAAAAAACTTTCAATAAAAATCTTCTTCTTATTTTTTTCACGATTTTCACGCACCTCTCTTTAATTGAATTAAGATTCAAAGACTTGGAATTAATTCATTTACTTGCGTTTGCTTACATACTTTACAAATTGCGTACAAATTAACATGCTGCAAATATTTTTAAAGCTTAACTTAATTTTAAAATCTCTATTTTCTCTTCTTGGCATCTTTGTAGGTAGACATACGTTTTGTTTTCATTTATAGCACCGCATATATATGTGCAATCGTGAGACAATCGTTTGACAGTTTTCTTAATTAAGTTTCATTTACACATATGTGTATGAGGTACTCGATAGGGAGTGAAGAAATTAGAAATTTATTTTTTTTGCGTCATATGTTAAGCCTTTTGGACTGATTACCGGGTAGAAATGCTTGCAATGTGTTAATGACCTTTAAAATATTTTTCAAATATGCATCAAGTGACTTTCTTTGGCTATTTTTGTACGCTGTGGAATTAGTCACGGTGGTTTGCTTTTCAATCAATCATATTTCTTTGTTGAAATATCAATTTTCCAAGACGTTTCACTCTAGTTCATATTGGATATGATAGGAGGACTTTGCTTTGATCAGAGTTGTGATTTATTGGTTTTTCAGTTGACATAGTGTTTGAAGAGTCTATTGATTTTGTATTGATCTAGGTTTATGTATGCTGTGGATATACCTTAGATCCCCTTAGATATTACTCAATGCATAGACGTCTATCCAGGAGCATAGCCTAGCAAATTGTCAAAGAAGGGGGTTGACCCCTAACCCCCTTGGTCTACCCCCGTCTACCCAATTGTATTTCGAATTATATTCGGTCTAGCTCCATACTAGTGTTTGCTTGCCCCAGACAGTGTTAGATGCAAAATTTATGACTCAGACGTCGATACCTGCATGCAGATAACATCTAGTTAAGCATCATCTACCAAATATTCTAAGAGTTGAGCTTCCTAGACGTCTTACTTAACAACTCTGACCATTCTTTGTTATTGTTATGATTTTTAGAGATCGTAAGACCTTAGCAACAAACTATCAAAAATTTCTATTTGGCCGTGATAGAAAATGTGAGAAAAGAAAAAGAATTGTTTAGCACCGATTGTTGTTATTATCTCCGCTGTTATTTATTTATTCATTCGAAGAACGCTAATCAAAACTCGATTCTTCTTTAAGCACTTAGATAGTCAGCAGCATATCGTTTTTAGATAACTATGTAGGAGTCGATCACATATGATGTTTCATAGCAAGAGACCTTTAGTCATAATCAAGGCAGTTACTAAATTTGGCGTAAAATTTAGTGACTACCCTACCCAGGTGTATCATACCAACCCCTCCCTCCCCTTCCCGACTCTCAAATGATGGACATCATAAGTGAATGACCCCTGACGACAGCTTTTCCTCTCCACAAATTCATTATATTCGGCGTTTCCATCCTCACCAATATTTGATTCACGGTGAAAGTTTACTCAAATAAATGGAAGAAGAAAGGCAAATGAAGATGAAGAAGAAGAGATTTGATTTTTGTTAGAAGCCAGTCGAGAAGTATTTTTTTCTTGTAAAAATCAAGTAAGGTATTTTTTTAATGAGTAAATCAAGTGCCTTTGTGCATTCTAACGTAAACTGTTATTTTGCCTCGTTTATATTATTATTTTTCTCTCACTTAACTGTCTTGCCTTTAAGAAACACCGAACTATTTGAACGATATTGCTGCGAGGGAGTTTGCAGTGTCGTGTCTTTGCATACAAGTATGGTATTTATGGCATTCAATTAAGGCAGTAGTGTTTGAGATATTTTTCATTCTCATTTTTCTCTCTTCCATTTTAAGTTATGTCATGACATTCCATTCTTAAAGTTTCAAAATACCATTCGGAGTTAATTTTTTGTATTTTAAGATACAGACTGAATAGCAGCACAGAAATGATGAGCGTGAAAATGTTAATCGTGCATTATTTTTCCTTTCTATTGTGTTAAAACATCATCTCATAAAAAATTGATCAATTTAACGTCTTCATCTTGAATTCTGCACATTCAAACAAATAATACTAAGCTGATTTTTGGCTATTATTAAAGTGAACAAAGGCGACTTAATTTTACTTTCAAATGCGAATTGGAAAATGACACAAAAATTTTGTGTTTTTAAGAAAGTTAATTTCTGAATATTCATTCACGCCAACATTTAAGAAAACTTGTTTGTGGGCACGAGCCACTTAAAACGAGGAAGTTTTTCATGACATTAATGAATTAGCTACAGAACAACAAACTAGAATGTGTGAATTACTTGTGAATGAAATTGATACAAAAACATTTTTGGTTCTAGTATTTTTCTATTTTTTTAGTCAATGAATCGACTCAAAGAATAAAACCCGCCAACAACATAATTGACTGTGCTACCTACATTCGGTTTGTTGGCACTAAGCTTCTTTTTTTAATTGATGAATATCTAAGATATGGCTTTGTAGTGTAAATAAGAATTTTGAGGAACAGAAAATGCGGTGAATTTCTGAATATTTCTGCCAAGCACTGCAGTCAATTTGTCTATTTTTGAGTGTCTATGTGCTTAATTTTAAGAGTTAATGCTTGAGCGATTCTGCATATTGAGAATAGTAGGAATGAATCTTCTTAAGATTCTCGGATTCAGTCTCGTCTTGAGGTTAATAATGTACAGAAAATTAAGGAAAACTAGAAACGGAAAATACAAGATCCACTAATTCTATATAAATATTATATATTATAAAAAAAATTAAAAAACCATTTTTAAAAAGTTTTTAGAAGTCACTTTAAAACATATTTTTAAAATTTAAAAAATATTTTTAAAGTTTAAAATTTGGTTTTTAAAATTTAAAAAATATTTTTAAAGTTTAAATTTTGGTTTTTAAATTTTTTCAATATATATTGACAAATTGTCATTTACATTTATATGCTTCGGTGTTTTAGTGGCTAGAGTACTGGGCTACCTTCCAAGAGGTCACTGGTTCGATCCTCACTCTGAGCAATTTTTTTCAAAGTATTATTATTTTTTTAACGTCTCAAAATAATTTGAAAATTTGAAAAATATTTTTAAAAATTTAAAAAGTTTTTAAGAGTCCAGTTTAAAAAATGTTTTTAAATCTTTTCATGCAAATTTAAAAAAGTTTTTTAAATCTTTTCTATGAGTGTATGAACCTAGTAGGTGCGTAGTCAGTCAATTTTTTTAATTTTGAAGAAATCACTAATATAGCCTTTTTATTGAATTTATAAACTTTTTTAAACATTAAGATTGATTTTACGAGTAGTTTTCAGCATTTTTTTTGTAAAAAACTAAGGACCACCCCTGGCTATTCCCCTGGAACCTTTACCCAAATTGTTACAGCCAATTAACCTCAAAAATCTTTTAAAAAATTGGCGACACATTAAGACCGAGAAAAATTGACTTTTGGTAGCAAACTAAAGAGTTGTATGATTGATGACAGGAAAATGGTCAATTAAGCTTTAAAAGCTAGCATCTTATATTCAGTAATCTTTGAGGCTGTTCATAAATGACGTTTTAGAAGGGGTCAAAGGTCTATCAGACGTCATAAATGACTGCCACCTAAGTTGAGCAAGCATCAAACCTCAATCAATGGATTATTAATTTTTTCAAAATGTCAAAAAGAATCTCAGTTACAATAAATCCCATTACAAAAGCCACTGATACATTGTGGGTATCAACAGAATATCTATAATTTGATCAATGAAGCTTCAATCACATACTAATCATATCTCATGTAAAAGCTTCTGCTAACAGCATGCATGTATCAACTTTCACTATCAATTATGGTTATAGAAAATTGATGAAATTGTAAATAATTTATCGTTTATGTCATGTTGCATCAATAGGAAAAGAAATTGCATTTTTAATATTATATCAAGCTTACATCATGATTAATTCATGAGTAATATCACTCCATAAATTCTTCAATTTTCTTTTCATCATTTAATGTTATTTTTAATGCTTAATAAATTAATAGAAAGTCGACGATCCTAATTATATAATTTTTTCATCGAGAATTTCAAACTCAATCACTTTTTTCTTATTCAATGTCTACTTTTCTTTTTTTTATGTGTAATTTTTATTTGTATAGGCACACTCGTGAGAAAAACAATGCTTAATGTTATTTTTAACATAAGTATTTTTGAGTGGAAAATGAGGAAAAAGAAGAGGGAATTTTCATGCTCACAGTAAATGTTTAATGTTTTTTGAGTATTCCTTAAGATCTCTTAGAGAGATCATCAACTTGAAATGAGCTCATTTATTTGTTTCGCCTTCAAAATAATGTTTACTATAAAACGTCAGTGTGTATTTCCATTGTTTTTCACTACGGCTTATCGTATGGGTGGTCAATCGCATGTTATGTCCAGAATTAGTGCTTGTTCCTTAACACAAGAGCACCTGGCTTCACCGCTGGTCTGAAGCTGCATGAAATTCATTCAAATTGTCTAGAAATCGAAACGGACTCAAGTCAACCTTTTCATGCAAATTCCAAGTCGTCTTCAATGTCTTGATTTCTCTTTGTTTCCAAAATATTCTTAGAAGGTCGCAAAAATGTAGACATCACTCATCAATGACTCCTAATAGGTACACACATTTGTCTCTCATCACATATACCATAATATACCGCATATCATTCAGAAAAAATACTATTTCTGTCTATCCGCCCACACATTTGGAGATTAGATGAAAATCATAATTTATTCAAATGATGTCATTTATAAGCTTGTAATTAAACATTCTTTAACCTTTGATCATTCCGTACAAGTATGTATTCCTTCATCAAAGTGTAACAAAAGCTTGCCCATAAAAATCTTCATCACGTCAATGTTTTTCACGAAAAAAAGAAACATTAAAGAAAGATGAGAACCAAGAGAAATTTTGAGTCTGTCTGTAGAAAAATGTGTAAGAAATGCTGCAAATCGAGCGATATTTTTTTTCACATATTAGTTTAAAAGTACGGCTTGTGATATTTTTGGATGAGAAAAAGGAAAGAAATAAAAATTGAGATTGCGAGTTCATTTTTTTTGTCACAACACACTGCCTTCATGCCTACTAAAGAGGAAGTAGACAAAATCTCAATTCAGTTTAGGTCGAACTGAACATTTCATGACGTCATTAGCAATTTATCTCACATACCTTTACATAAATAATTTTAAGCATTCAGACATTAACGCATAGCTAATTTAGAACTAAATAATTTAAAATATTTTAGGTATATAAATAAAAGATGCTATGGATTAAAATTTATTTCAACAGCTGCATTAAAGCATCACAGACATCAAAATTAGACCACCCGTCATTTACGACGGAAGAAATAGTCTAAAGCTTGTATGACAGATCCTCATTCCTATACAATTTAATCACATAATCGCGTACCGCCCATCACAATTTTTTTTGTTACAAATCAAATGTTTCCTTCAAGCAGCACAAAAGATTCGCTAGCAAGTAAGCCATAAACGATTATTAATAATGTTGTTCCAAAAATTATCACATCTACGTATAACAATATAATGAGAAATACATTGCGCTAATTTTTTTCGTGCCTTAATTCGCTGTTAATTTGAATATCATTGCCTTATATCTCGTTAAATAATCACCAAGTTCATAGAAAAGTCGAGAAGAATTAACCTCCATGGATAATTTCATCTTTATGGATATTTTCGCTAAAGCTAAACAACTTTAATGCTTTTGTAATAAAAAAGTCAAATATTTTGATATAAACACAAGATTCATGTCTTATAGCTAACTAAATCTACTCCAAAAAGTCAAAATGATTTCATCGAAGCGGAAATGATCCGAAAGAAAAATATCGAACGGATTTAAAATAACGCCAATGTGAAAAACATAATAAATTTAAATTTTCCAGATACCAAACATTCAATGAAATCATCAACAACAACATCAAGTGTCTATTCTTCGTATAGTATGGAAATTTATGAGTATCGTGTCCATCAAGCAACACTTTATAAAAAGTTTCATCTTATAATCAACAACTTTTATGTACTTCATAATATAAATAATGTTTACTATCTGTTCTTTGAAAAAAAAAAGAAAATTTAGCTTATGTAAATAGACATGGAATGAAGCTTCTCGACCTCATGCAAGAATTTTCAGCTTTTTTTCGGGTTCTCCATGTACATAAAGAATAAACACAGCGAGACTAACAATATTTACACAAAAATTGTTTCTTTGAATTAAAATTTCTACGCAACTAAGTACGGAGTTTACAACTCAATGACCATGTATGTTTATTGAGATCTTTGAGAGAGAAAAAAATTAAAACTTGATTATTTTTAGCGGTTTTATTCGATACTTAAAGCAGATCTGTATTCAGAAAATTTTATTTATTCTAGAAGCAACGGATTGGAGTCAATTTGTGTTTTATGGGCAGTTTTTAAACGTAAAAAAGTCATTTTAAAGAAATTTTATTCAATTATCCCTAACACCCCTCCCATCTCATATCACCACATTCAATGCTACTATTCTCAGTGATCAGTTCCTCAACTATTCAAATTGATTAAATTTCTTGTCAAGATTTCTCAAGCAAGTTGTAGGGGAGAGGGGGATAGTAAGGGATAACTGAGAAACTTACCAACCACACCACTGAACCTTACCCCCCCCCCCCTTCGAAAAATTCTGGTTACTCCTCTACATAGGCAAACTACTAGGTTTTGTCCCAGAATATGTAAAATAAGCCCCTAAGAATGGCCAAAAATCTGAAATTAAGTTATAGAAGCATTCCAAGATGCAAAGACGGGGTCAAACCCCATACCTCATTGGAAAATTTTATTAATTTTTGTGGTGTTAAGTTTCTGTTTTGAAACGCTTTTTTTACTTGAAACGTATATTTCGGAAGTATTGACTTCTAAAAAAAATTTGCTAGAGGTTTTTTTTGCTACGCCCCCACCTAGATAAGCCCCTGGTTTTTACCACAAATTCTCTAAAAATTCAAAATTGAACTATATTTCCTAAAAATACCTTAGGATCACTCCAAGACTATATTCCAGAAAGGTAGATGTGCCAAACCTCAATAAATGTCGAGAAGTAGAACTCAAGATCCACCCCTGACTCTGATTATTACATAAAATTGTGTAAAGGAAGAGATAAATGAAAATTAAAATATACAATGACATTCAAGCATTTTCACTTGACTAAGTAATACTGATTTGAGATTGCATGTGAATCGTATTTATTATCATTTCACAACTATTTGTAGAAGGAAAAGAAATAAGATAAACTATTCACGCCCTTGCCCCACATCACAATTTTTGTATATATTCACATGAATCGACCTTATCAGTCTTAACAATTAGTTGCCTTTAATCTTACAATTCATTTATATGTACAGAATTAGGTCATGTTCTTCATATCTTTCACACACATTTCTTTTCCATTTCGTTTAACTTCTCTAAACTTTTATCGTTGCTCTTTATTTCCTCTTCGCTTGTATTTTATGGAGAATTCTCATGCTGATTTATTATTTATTCTGTGCACATGATATATTCCGCTCTATGGAACACGTTCAAGGTCATTATTATTGTCATTTTATTTTCCACAGCTATAACGTCATAATTAACAGTGTTTTATTTATCACCATTCTGTTTTAGCAGCAACAATTGCGAACTTTTTTTTCTTAGTAAAGCAGAAACTGTTGCTGCATAATGTAAATTTTTCATATTTCTATATTTACTTTCGGAATTTTGTACAGCCATTGACTATTCATCCATTCATTTTTGTACAATATGTAATTTGAGTCACATATGTTCGGCCATCATCACGTAGACTTGTTATAATTTTGAGAGCAATACACTCATGAAAAAAAGTTATTAATTTTTATTAAAAATGTATGAAGAATTTTACTAAAAGTTAGTAAATATACATCTTGCTAACTTTTATTAAAATTTAATAAAAGTTATTAAAATTTTTTTGGTTTTGTAAAATTTCATTCAAATTTCATAAAACCGTTAAAATTTTAATAATTTTCATACTAAAATTTAATAAAAAGTAACTTTACTAACTTTTATTAAAATTGTTCGAAGATTTTAATAAAAAGTTATTAAAATTTCTTTGAAAAATAAGCTTTATACTATAATTAATTCATAGTATAAAGCTTTTTAAAGTCAAAACTGAGAAACTTTCTCAATGTTTATGACTTTGACAAATGTTTGACAATTTATGTGCTTCATAAATTATCAATTAATTTGTATAACTTTGTATGAGAATTAAGGCTCATACTTGTATCAGTCATTTCTGGGAGCATTTGTGAAGTATATAAATGCAAGAAAATCTTGTTTGATAACTATTATTAAAATTTAATAAAAATATAATAAAATTTAATAATTTTTACTAAAATTTTAATATTTTTCATTAAAATTTTTGTAAACAAGATTTTAATAACAAATTATTAAATTTTTTTTCATGAGTGTAGATCATATGCCTGACTTCTACGATGTGAAACCGTTGAGATTCAACGTGATTGTGGATTATCGCTGGATTTCAATCTTAGGACTTATGGATGGGTTATGGAGATTCTAGAATCTTAGGGGGTAACCTGGGCGGATACCAAGATTGAGGTTTTTTGATAATTCAGGATTGAGGTTCAAAAAATAGGCGTTGGACAATAAGGAGTCTACAACAGCAATAATTCATATTCTAGCATACCAATAGCAGTGTATTTCTCAAAGGAAATGATTCTAAGACTCTAGCACTAATGTATAATCTAATTCCTTCTCAATAGTTAGCCTAAAGTCACTCTAGCTTCATTATCTCAATTTTAAAGATGACTAAGTCTTTAAAATCACAAAATTCTGTTCAAAACAGATTAGAATCCATCATAGCATTAGAAATTTTCTCTATAATTCAATGGCAATGACTGAGTAGTCAACTAGCCACTTAAATTCATCATCATAAAAAAAAATTACAATCCGAAAATTATCTAAAAATGATAATTAATCATAATTGAAATAGATAATTCATTATCGTCTAGTCTAGCTCAACATAAAAAATATTTTTGAGATAATCCTCACTAATTCTGTTTTTTAAGCCCCAAAAAGTAATAGAAATAGGAATAGATTATCATAAATTAAAGATTATCCACTTTAGCGAAATCAATTCAACGATTTTCATATAGTTTTGTACAAACTGTGTAGCAGAAAGCTTTTACGAGCACATAACGATAATAAAAGAAAATAATATGAATAAATAGAGACTAAATGTAGCAATTTCCAATTAGAATCTTATAGGAAAAATATACAGATGTGAAAAAAAAATTTATAAAGACATGAGCACAAGACTGCCAATTTTTTCTGATACAATTTGAAGTGCGTTGCCTGATAAAGTCAATCATAAGACATAACGACAAGAAAAAACTAATACATACTTCATTTAAGGGGGTCAGTTAACATTTGTGTCATGAAATCATGGCATTTGGTCAAAAATCATGACCAAACCAGTTGTCTGACACTGTTAAATATTTTTCATAATTCCATAAAAAATGTGCGACAGATAAGATCTCAATTTTCAATATCCGTCATTTAAGATCGACCCCAAGAGGAGATTGCAGTCAATAGAAGTACAGAATAGCTAAACATGCATCATTATGGACAATTCTATGAGAAAAAATATTAATAATCACGTAAAATGTTTTTATATCCACGTGATTCATCTACTCGTATATATTTTTCACTCTCCCAGCTACACTCGCAATATTTGCAAAAGAAAAGAACAGAAAATCATTTTCATACTCACAAGTGACACAATATTCATTCGTAAGAGCAAAAACACATAGTTCATTACGAAATTAAAGGAAGAAATCTGCGAGAATTATAAAAATAAACCGTCATAGCTCTCAGATGAAAAAGATCTAAAAATAATTACTCATGATGTTTCATTTCATTAATGGAACATGACTTCGGTTAAGACTACGGTCAGGCAGAGTTTTTTTTTGTGTGTGATCTCTAATTGTTTTTTCAACAACTCTTACTCCTTTTCGACATTCAAATTAAATTACAAATTACTCTATGATAGATCAAACAAATAATTGCGTTAAGGTGGGGTCATTCGGAAGTGACGTCTGTCATGAAATTGGATGTCTTCTTTGTCGCTCAAAATATTTGATTTCTTGGCGAATGTCACTCAACTTAAGACCCCCCCCCTAAATATTGAACATCAAGGGGGACTCAGAGACATGGGCGTATCCAGAGGGGGGTCCAGATTTTCAAACTCAGTATAAATAGAGTTCACTTAAAAAACTAATGATGCCTTCAAATTAACTAGACCAAACTAAGAATCAAACAAAATTTTAAAAAAACTTAGTAGTCTTCTTGAGAAAAGAGTTTAAAAACTCCAGATCCCCCTCCTCCTCTGGATACGCCCATGCTCAGAGATAATTTGAGGTTAATCCTGATCCTGGATACCCACTTGGACGTCATATCCAACCGAACCCATTTTTATGATATTTTTTAACACAACACAAATGTGCTGATATCGTTCAACACGTGAGCTACAATTGTATTACAACCTGCACACAACCAAAAGTCACTCGTTGTTTATGTGATATCATACGGCAGTTACTACTGATGCACGATGATTAATTTGATTACACACTTTTTTTTCGACATTATTCTTTACATGTAAGGTCAAGAGAAGCAGAATTTTTTGCTCATATAAAAATGACAATCACGAGAAACTTCATCATCATATGCAATACAGTCAAGTCAAGTTAGTCAGACACTAAATGAGGTTTAAGAGCAGAATGAAAAAAAAAATTAAATTATGTAATATATTCGATAATAATAACATCAATTGCCCCATCAAATGAAAAATATATCAAATGGAATGAAAACGAAATGATTGTTGAATGACAATTGAATTAACTCGTGGAACAAATAATAAAATTGTGACGAGGAAAGAGCATCAAATGAAAGCAATTTATCTTGCAATTTACCTCATTACAAATAGTGTGAACAGAAAATATTTTTTTAAGAGTGATAATTCATGATAAAGCCTAAGCGATACTGAGTCTTATCTCAGGTATTTTTCGTTGTTTTGTTGAAATTTTTTAACAGAGGTAGTCACTCGGAAATTTTATATGGCATATTAAGCTAGATTGAAATGTCAAAAATAACAAATTCAGCAATAGACAGCATCACTGTCCAGTAGACAAGATACTAAAGGAACTGACAAGTTTCAAATATTTTTAATCGGTAATGATTCCAGAAACGGAAGTCAGCAGTTGAGTCCAACATCAAAATATCCCTCAGAGGTTGACATAACTTCCGAACAACCCCCAGTTGAATATTATTGGAAAGAACAAATTCACTAATTTGCTCAACAATATTGTAAACGACGGAACGGGTTTTAAAATGTTGAGATCAGCAAGAATAATCGTTTGTTTGTGTGTTAATCATGCATTGCAAAACAGAAAGACAAGTCAATATTTTGCCCAAAAATAGAATCTTCGTTGTCTGTTCTTAATATGGTTATTTACATGTGTGTATGGCATCGAAAATAGTCAAAAATGTTGTTAAAAAAACTTTCCAAATCAATTTTTGGGGAGATTCACATATTTTCGTCTTAAAGAAAGTTAACCGGCATTTTACCAAGTCTCAAACAGGTTTGTAAGCATAAGAAAACAACTGTTAAAATAACATAATATTCATCACTCTGCCTGAACTTGGTGACTTTGAAAAGGCCACTTTAATTGATTCCAAGATTTGCCACTCGTTTACTTTGCTGCTTGCTGCTATTGTCAACATGTGGGATGTTATTTCTTGATTGAATTTATTTGTATATTTATTATTGCTCTTGCTTTGTGGAATATAATTCTGTCATAGCCAAAATTCGATCCTACGCACGTTTACGTGTATATGTAAAAATTCTTTTAATGAACTAAGTAGGTATTGTAACTCTTTTAAGAGTCATATGTGTCCACTACACGGATGTCTTCATTTTGCATTTCTGTGAATACGAGCTTCCCATTTCTCCCATGCAAAGAATACTGGGAACTTTTGAGTACGAAAAATATGTAGGTAAAAAAACGCATGAAAGCTCATCATCTTCTGCAAAAGTCAATTCAGTATGATCCAATTTCACACACTTGGCTTCGAAAGCGAAATCTTCATTATGAAAAATATAATTTTGCTTTTCGACAAAAAAAAGAGATGTTTAAAAATATCCGCAAATTATGATGAGAAACATCAGAAATATGCAAGCGAAAATTAATGATCACAAATAAAAGATGAACATCATTAGATGTGAAAATTATACGTAGATCAATAAATTAGATATCGGATCCACTTGGGGGTCATTCATAAATGGTATTTATCGAAAGTTGGGAATTTTTAGACCTCATTCCTCTATTTGTCATCAGCTGAGCCCTTAATTCTTGTATATGGCGTCCAGACTTGTCAATCTGAGTCAAAAAATTATCCAATGATCACTTTGATGCAGAATCGGATCTAAAAATCAAATCTCTCGATGAACGTAACTTGCAAACAACCCCCAAGTATGTGTATCATACCGAAACTTCTCTAACTGCATGGACTAAATAATTGAATTGAGAGCAAACAATAAAATCAATAAGTTAAAGTCAAGAAGCCTTTAAAATGCCAATTCATTTGTAAACTATTGATACACAACAACTAACTCACACACATTGGATGATATTCTAAGTTTAATAATAAACATGATGAATATTTTGGAATTGTAAGATGCTGTTATCTATATGTTGCCCAATTGACTTGTCTGTCTGTTTCTAAGCTTAATTACATTAATTTCCATAGGCCTTCTCTGAATATCTTTATTTATTGTCTTAGCTTGTTGCTCTGACTGACTGAATATGCCACACATAATGTGTTGCTCGATATTAGTCATTTTTCGAGGCGAAAAACTGTCATCAGAAAATATATTACTCAAGCGAGTCGTGTAATTTACAAGATATGCGATGATAAATATAGAAATGACCTCCAAATTACAAAATGCTATAATTTTATTTCTAATTCTCGTGGGGGGTCAATTAATACAGATTGACATTTGATCATTTAAATTATTTTGTTTTTTTCATACACACAGTACGTCGTGTCTTTCTAATCTCCCAAAAACTAGATATACACGTTATGGCTTGACAAGAGTATATAGTGAGAAAAGAATGTATCCATACAGTGGGAATTTTATCACAGTAAAAAATTGTATCATTAGATAACAGTCGTTATCGACTTTTCAGATTCCTCTTTTAGTTTTTTGTTTTTTTGCAAAAATACACTTTCGTTCATTAAACTTTTTTTTCTCATTTTTATTTTTGGAGTCCTCTTTCACATATATAACGAAATCAGGTTTTCTTCAGGCACAAAAAGCATTTGCCTTTCTCTGATACTTCTTTCTTAGATGAATTTCTAGTTTCTCTCTCTCACATCATCATCATTTTTGCTAGCTGAATTCTATTTTTATTTTTTTACATACCACTTTTTTTTGTGAATAATTTTTTTAGAAAAGTTATTTTCTTTTTCACTTGATCGTTCTGTATAAAAATAATTATTGCCGACTATCTCATCAATCGATATATTTATATATATTTAATACCATTAGCTAAATTCCTTCAAAACGGTTCAGGTGATTTTTTTTAATAGAAATATATTATTATTTTTATTATTAATTCTGTTTCCTCGGATTTTCATATTTTCTTTTTTTTTTGTGTCAAAAAAAGAAGTTTCACCATTGATCGATTTGTTTATGTTTACACTCGAAATTTCTCTTTTACTCCTTTACTTATTATTATTGATATTTTTTTATCACTTCTACTCATTATTTTCCTACCTTTTCTTTTGTTCTCGCTGTATATTTCCTCAAAAATACAGTTTTATTATTTGAAGATGCCATATCTTTTTCTTTACACTTTCTTCTCTGAAGAACTGAGTAAGACTAAAATTTTTTAACTTTTTTGGATGAATGTATGCGAGTTGAAATAAGCTACTGATGCACGCTGGGTCAGCTTCTTCTGAGCGCCTTTCTTATACTTGTCATTAAATTAATGATTGAATAATTCTTTAATGCTTTATTTTCACTTTCTCTTTTGACTTTATTATTTTTAAACAAAAATTTTTAATTTTGACAAATTAATCAATTTTTTCACAGGTAATTTGATGAATTTAATATAAATTATAAAGTTTTATTTTCTCTTAACACAGTCTACTACTTTAATTAGCACTATGTAGGCTTAAAAGCATTTAAATTAATAAAATGGACAAACTGCAAAAGGCTTGTTTACAAAATATTGGATAAAACAGAATGGACGCATAGCTTCTTGGAAAATTATTCAAATATTCGCGCAGTAATCTGCAGACCCCTTACGTTTTACCTAACGTATTTTACGCAATTATTAACGTTTTGCTAAAAATAACAAGAATTACTTGATTAAACTACAATTTTATTAATCTTGATGATTAGTATTGCAATTCTCGACAATATTGACAGTAAAATATTAAGTTATCAGCCCTATTAGGCAATAATCAGCCGTAACGGTCGGAAAAAATTCAAATAATCTCCAAGGAAAATTACACAACATACGTTTTGCTTAATTTAAGTAAATTTAGTGATTTTCAAAGTAACAAGATATTTTAATAAAATTAACAAATCACTTATAAGCCAAAGAACATAGTGTAGGAACAAAGGAAGGAGATTAGATGCGCGCTGTAAGTGGAGACTTGGCAATTTTCGTCAGTGATGGATGGATAAATTTTATAGAATTTCTTTGAGAAAATAAAAAGTGTGTGTATTAAGAAAATTGTAATTTTGGGTAAGAATTGAGTGAGTATTGTGGAACTTATGGCTTCGGGCCGTGAAATATCACAAAGAAGTGTGTTCTTGCAGATAATTAAGGTGATTTCATAACATAAATTTATTATTTTTCGATGGTTCCTTTGCAATTTTTTTCGAAAACGCCCAAAGAAAAAAAAATTTTCCATCACAAATAATGCTTAAAAGCTAACATTATATCTAATTGGATTATGTGAAAAGTGTAATATACATGCAAAACAAGTTACTGATATGCTTTTAAAGCACTCAAATGCAATGCTGATGTCATAAATTGGAAAAATTCTATCAATAATCCATTGACCGATGAAAAAACATTTTTTCCTTCATTTTCCATTTTCCTAGCTATCGGTCGTCGAGGAAAAGTGAATGCGAAATAAGAAAATGGGATATTTTTGCATTAAAACTGTGTGTTATGTACTGTATTTAATGTAAACCAAATTTAATTGGATTATTAAGCCGACCTATGCTGTGTGTAGTATAATTAAAATTGCGAAAAAAAAAGTGCAAAAAAAGTGACGAGGTTCCTGATAGAGATTTATCAATTTTTCACCTACTTCTAATCGAACATAAATGGATGAAAAATCGCACTGGATGTTTTGATAGCCGCATAAAATTGCAAAAATTATCATCCAAGTAAAGTTTAAATACATTTGGATTATTCTTTTTCATGAAAAAAAAAGTCATATTCATTTAATAGATGTGGTACATACATCCACACACCAATGCAATTTTACAAAAACTCCACGCATACATACATAAAAACACCGACCAAGTAATGCAAAAATCGTATATCCTATGATTCTATGGAAAACTAGTAAGCTCAAAAAAAAGAGAATTGTGTGTGAAAAAAAATTGTTAATTCACTTTATTCGCTCATAATTAGTATGTGGCGAGGAATCTGTGTGTTAATACAGGAAAAGAATAATTAACTAATATGCAATATATGTGCATAATAATAATCTGGAACAAAATTGAGTGTATATGTGGAGCTGTGAGTGCTAACTTTTTTTTTGGTACAGTTCACAAATACACAAAATTGGTGATTATGTGTGAATGAAGGAGAAGAAATTTAAAGTGATGATAACAATGATAAGAGTGAAAAGCAACAACAATAATTGTATATAATTTTTTTGTGTGTCGAATGTCTCTAGCCGGCTCGTTCTCACACACAAAATAATTTCATTTTCTGTACGATTCTCGCCGTACAACTTTTTAGTTTCTGCAATAAATTAATGTATATGATTATTACCTACATGAGAACGCGAAAAGAGGAAAAAAAAGAAGTAAAACTTTCATATTTACTTGTATGCACGACGGTCAGATTTCATTTTTTTCCGCACACTTCTTCCTCATTTTCTGTTGTCGATTTTTCTTTCTTCCTCACTCCCCTCATCCATCCATCCACCGTCGTTAGTTTTTCCTTTTTGGTGTTTTCGATATTAGTCGGTCGGTATATAACACATTTGTATTGTGTGCCTTTATTTTGTGGAGTGGGAGCTGCTTACAAAACCGCGTTTTTCTTTCCTAAGGCTTTTCATATATACATATTTCTTTCTTTTTTTTGGGGAAAAACTTCATTCGATGGAAAAACTATTAGATGGTGACTGTTAGTTTTTCATTAGCAAGCAGTCATTGCCTAGTCAGCGGTCAAGAAAAAAGGTTGAAAAAAATTGCTCGCCAGGACATAAAAAAAAATTATTATTATAGTTTATATTATTTTATTCCTTATTTCTCTTTTTTTATTGTCTAATTTCAGATTAACAGAAACGGAAAAATTTGTGTTTTTGGTGGCGTTTTTTAGTTGAATTTTCTTCAATCTTCTCATAATTATTGATTTCATCCAACTTTTTTCATTCATATTACAAAGTGATTTTTGCAATATTTGCACCGCCGCGAGTATATTTTCCAGCATCAAAAAAAAACAACGAAACTAAATAGAAAAGGTTTTTCATTTTGTCATAACTTAACGTAATAGTCTCGTCTTCAGTGAAATATATTTAATTTTTTTGCAACACAAATTAATCAAACGGAAGAAATAGCAACAGCAGCAGCAGCAAAATAAACGAAATTTCAATTATTTCACAAATGTAAAGGATGCATAGAACGAGTCCACAACACAATTTTGCATGGTGATTTATCTAAAGTTAATCGAAGAGAGAACAAAAAAAAACGTTCACACACTGATAGTGATAAGTGTTCAAATTGCTTTTTGATACAACAAAAAAAAAAATATAAAATAATATACAAGTTACAAAATAAGTTACGATTTGCTGAGAAAAGAAGAAGAAGAAACACATTGTGCATTTTTTCCATGCTAAAAGTCATATACACAAGTGATTTTTCTCTAAAACAAGAAACAAAGTATAAATATATATGAAACAAGAGAAAAAAAGGAGATAAGAAGAAATTATATACATAATAAATATAAATATACAAAAAAGTGGACCGAACAAAAACAAAAAAATCGGTTTTTTACATAAGTTAAGAAATAAGTGAAACAGAATAAGCGAGAATTAATTAAAAGAGAATCAAGCATGGAGTGTTGTTTATCAGAAGAGGCAAAAGAGCAGAAACGCATCAATCAGGAAATTGAACGACAGCTACGGCGCGATAAGAGAGATGCTAGGCGTGAATTGAAACTTTTATTGCTCGGTAAGTCTCCTCATATCTCCTCGTACCTTGCAAAAGAACCCATAATCGTATGAAATTCAATTATGTGAACATTTAAAATATCGATCAGAACTACATGTGCTTAATCGGCCATAATTCCTATCGCATTGACTTCTAGCAACTAAATTTAATTTACAACACGTGAGACACACAGAGCTTGTTTTATGCAGGCACAAATTAAAAGCCAATATAATTATGCTCATTTTGAGCTACTGGCTGGTGTTAAATTAAATAATGTACTTGTCTAGCGAGCACAAGCAATCTTGTTTAGGCTCAGCTCAATGTGACAAAATGTAGGGCAGGTAAAATCATATGTCTGTTTCTGTAAGAAACCTTAGAAGTTTCGTTTCTCGCATTTCATACTTATTTCACTCTCTATATGTGTGTTTATAAGATTACAATTGCGTTTATTTATATGCAATCAAGGTCTTGTGAAAGCAGAGTTACTCTTTTGTGTGTTCATATTTTCATCAGCTCACATGTTAGAAAAATATATCTCGTATAGACGTGATCACTCTAGAGCGATGAAAGCGCATTTCCAATGGATTTAAACTGACTTGAAGAATTTCCTGCTTTGAAAATCTGCTCGAGAAATAACGGTCATAAAATATTTAAAAATTTAACGGTCGAAAAATATTTGAAAAACTGTAATTTCTTCTTTTTTTTGAAAAATTAACGGAATTTTGAAAAGTTAAATTAATTTTTTGAAACTCAGCTTTTAGGCTGACATGTTAGCCAGGCTGTTTTCCGACCTAGTTCACACATTTTGAAGCAGCAGTAGAATCCCAAAGTCGTACAAAATGCAGTCAATGACTTCACCAATAATAAGCTAAAAATCTCAATTGTAGAATTAAATGGACAAAAAAATAAAATCTTGATTAATTCCTTTGTGAACGTTATTTTTTCCATGAAATCATGTAATGAAAAAATTACTACCTTAAATTATGAATTTTACATTGTTGTACTCTAATGAAGCTTTTTTAAGAGAACTTTATAGCCTAGTTAGTGAGCTATTACTGCGATTAACTCGAGATTAGAATTCGATAAGGAACATTTTCAAGGTGCTTCAGATAATTTTTAATAGTTTTTTCCCAAGAACTTTAATTGCTCCGCGACACAATTTTTCCCAATCATTAAAAAGAAGAAAATTCTATCCGTTCCTTTCGTCGTTCTATTAAGTTCTATTTAGAACAACAGAGAAGAAAAAAACCCATGAACTGGATGTAGAGTAGTTAGAGTTATGGAAAACTGTTTTTCTTCTCTTTTTTCCGTAAAAACCCCATTTACTGCTTTTTTTTACTGTGTGAAGATGGGTAGAAAAACAACCAGCTTTTTTGCAGACATGCGCCTTTCGTACAACAAAAAAATGGATGGATATTTCATACATGATTCTGTGGAAATGAAAAAAATTAGTTAATATTGATGTAAACAACTGGCGGATTCATAATTTTTTGAGGGCATTAAAAATTTCAATTAATTTTAATTTTATTGGGGGGTACTAAATGAGGTTTATTGGAGGGTTCTAACGCTATTTTGAATTTTTATTCTTTGGAAGTTCTAAAAGGAATAGAAGGAAGTTCAACGTGCTTTATGTTCACAGAGCTTCTTTTAGGCTTTATTCAATTATATGTCTAAAATATACTATGGAGGGGGGAGGGGGGGGGGGGGGGGGGGGTCTGAAATATTGAGTCACGTCATAGGAAGGATTCTTGTTTAAAAAAAAGCTAAGCTCATCAATGGACATTATTTGTGAACGATCCAATAGAAGCACTTAATGCAATTCTTCATGACTAATTAAAAATTTAAATTCCATCCTTACAAAAAATTGAAATTTCCATGCAAAACTTACAAAGATCATCAATTCAATAATAAATTAGACAGCGAGCGAAACAAGAAAAAAAGTTTCATTGAAAATAACTCAATGTGTGCCAGGATAGAAAGGAAAAGGGATCACCTAGTGATGATAACATGAATGAATATCTCCTTTTCGAAATCGAATGATGCTCGAGTGTGCGTGAATGGAAATAAAAGCTTTCTCACCACCACAATTGAACGAGAGAAGAGAAGAAGGAAAAAAATAACATACAGCAAGTGGAATGATGTCGATGAACGAATAGTGGTTAAAATAAAAAAAAAACAGGGAATGAGAAAAATTATGAATGAAAGTTGAACATCAACAAGGATGAATGAGGATGTGAATGACTCTCTTTCTCATATTAAGAAATCTTTTTCGATCTGATTTGTGTCTCTGATTTATGGGCTAGTAATAATTTTGTAGGAAATAATTTTAATACATTCAGCTGTAATTGAATTAATATGTAAAATTGTGTTGTAATTACATAGGAGTATCGATATGATTTATTGATATTCAATCTGTTGTCAACTAGCTGGATGTTGAATAAAATCAGGGACTTATCTGATGCAATGAATCTGTAACATTTTCTTTGCTAAAATCCAGTATTTTGCAATCTCGTGATAACTCTTTTTTTTATCGCAATGCTGATAACCGTCACACATTAAGACCTCATATCGTCACATTGATAAAAACCATATAAACCTCACGTACGCGATTGCTGAAACGTCATAAAATGTTGAGATAAGTTGGATCTAGCTTCTATCATTCGTCTCGTCATTAAAACTTGGTTCTAAAAGTGTTTAACTTAGTAACAGAAAGTAGAGGCTTCCTGGAACATTGATAACTATATTGCACAGAAGTTAGTAGCTTTAAGCTTCATTTCCAGTACCCTTGATTCGAACAAGCTTTGTCACTGGTGATATAACCTTAAACTAGTCCATCATGCTCCATTAAGCCACATCCAGAAGTTCTTGAAGGTGCTCCATAACTTCTAATTCTTCTACTCTGCTCACGTTATAAAAAAATCAGCTCCTCGATACCAAACCCCTGCTTAGAATTGACAAACTTTATTATAAACTGCAATTACGATAGAAAATTATAAACGTAGGCCTTAATGGGAAGTGAAACTAATTTCTAAAACCTAACTCTAAATCAATTTTGCGTGAATTAGGCAAATCAATAGATTTATGACTATAAAAGATTATATATACAGCAATGACAACAAAGCAGAGAAAAGCAAGTCATCACGCGATTTTATATCCCACCTTCATGCCGACCGCATAAGCATATGAAACCGATTTAAGTGGTTTTGCCGGCTAGCACGTGGCTCATTTATATTTAATTTATTTCTATCTGTGTGCAATTCAATCAATATTAAAAGTGCCGAAATATTTGATTTCTTAATCAGATGGATTCTCATGGGATGCTTTTATGTAATTCTTCTTTTTTGGTCTTTCCAATAATATTAAAATTAATTTTCGAGAGACGATTACATGTTACCTAATAAATATAATGTATCTGAAAATCCTTCATTTGTCTTCTTGATGTTATCATGAGCACGTGTTTATTATTAATTTGATTATTCAACGTTAATGCTATTTTGTTCTGTACATGACTACAATATGGCTATTTTTGTAATTGACGATGACTAATTTATATTTGATATCTTCTACTTTAAGGTACTGGCGAGTCCGGCAAGTCAACTTTCATCAAACAGATGCGTATCATCCACGGAAGTGGTTATTCAGATGAAGATAAACGTGGCTTTATCAAATTGGTGTACCAAAATATTTTTATGGCAATGCAATCGATGATTCGTGCAATGGATTTACTAAAAATTCAGTATAGTGATTCAAGAAATTCGGTGAGTTTTGGATGCTCTTGCGGATGCTTGAGCCAAATGGACGATGTTATAATTAATTTTGATGACTAATCTAAGAAAATAGAAGAAAAGTGTCAGCAAGCGTACATAATGACTGTAAATGTATTACTTATGGATCGTACACAAATCAATTGAAATAGGAATAAGAATAATTAATAGGAACGACCTAATTTAATTAAGTCGCGCATGTGGCAAATCCTGAACACGAGTATGGAATGTAGAACAATAAGCCTAGATTTGTTTGTACTAATTTGAGTAAGATTCCAACACTTGACCTTTGTAAGATCTAATACATTGAGTCACAAAGTTAGTCATCAACATTAATCGTCTACATTTTGGCTATATGAACGTCTTTACGGTTGCAATAATTTGTGAATTTATTTGTAGGAAAATGCCGAGCTAATACGTAGCGTTGACTTTGAAACAGTAACAACCTTTGAACCACCGTATGTGAATGCAATCAAAGAACTTTGGGCAGATGCTGGCATTCAAGAATGTTATGATAGACGAAGAGAATATCAATTAACAGATTCAGCAAAATAGTAAGTTGTCATTAGTTGCTAATTTGTAAAGTCGATTATTATCATTATTTAGCAGAGAGACAAAAAAAATATGAGAACTTATCATTTTCCATAAATATATCCACGATAATCAAAGGTGTTTATAAATGAAAATTCACACCTGGATTCTATTTTATTTTTTTAATATTATCATCTATTCAATATATTATATGCTAATAAGTGCTCCTTCCTTCCCCATCAACAACTTCTTTTTTTATACTCATCATAATAATCCTTGTTTAGCTATTTAATGGAGATTGATCGAGTCGCGGCCACAGATTATCTGCCAACAGAGCAAGATATTCTACGTGTACGTGTGCCGACAACGGGTATCATCGAATATCCATTTGATTTGGAAGAGATTCGGTTTAGGTTAGAGAGAGATATTTAAAGAAAATTTTTTTTGTCAACACAACTAATAATAATAATATTAATGATGGAGCATCAAACTATTTACTATCTCAAAGCTTCTTTTACACTTTTCGTTTTCTTTGCTGGATGGTTTTTTCATTATCATTAGCCATTTTTTATTTTGCATTAAATTGTTGTTACTAATTGACATAATCTGTTGACTAATCAAATTTATTTTCGATGACTTATGATTTGTTCTGGATTTACTCTAACATGAATTAATTGCATGGCAACTATTTTATATTATTCTTGATGTTTTAAGTTTCACGGAAAGTCTTCGTCTACGAATCCAGAGCATTTGGAGCTAAATTCTGCGAAAATTACTGACTTTTTATACCTCAATCAAATTTTTTTTTGCTTTTATGATTAAATGTGCTTTAAATTTGTTTTATAAAGTTATCTCAGCGATATGGAACGAATTGAAAGTGCTGATTACTTACCAACGGAGCAGGATATTCTGCGAGCTCGAGCACCGACTACTGGAATTATTGAATATCCGTTTGATTTGGATAGCATCATATTTAGGTATATGTTTTTACAGACCACAAAACAAACATGACCCCTTTGGGTGGTTGTTGACTTGTTTTATTGGGGTCGTTCGGATGTCACGTTAGGTCAAATCTGATCTTTTAGACCCCTTTTTGACAAACGTCATTTGCGGACGATCTCAATTTACAAGCAACAGCTATGAATTGCTAGCTTCCACAATAATTATTGCTCAAAACAATTTTAAAGGCTATTGAGAGTTTTAGCCATGACTATTTTTACATAAAAATCAGACATACATTCCTTCCAAATGCCCAGGTATTCATTCTAACTTCAATGAAGCAATTTTATTACATTTTTGAATAACTTTATAGCTTTTTAGTTTCTTTAATGCATTACTTACTAGTAGGATGTTTATTCTTTTTTTGATTTTTGCACTATAATTAACAAGTTATTTGCATGATCCTTTGAATGTAGATGCTCTAAATTAATACACACTAACCCATATAACTATCTACATATTATCACATCTTATTGATCAAAATACTAAAATTCTGCCCAATTTATTCGTCAATATAGAATGGTTGATGTAGGAGGACAGAGATCTGAAAGAAGGAAATGGATTCATTGTTTTGAAAATGTGACATCAATTATTTTCTTAGTCGCATTATCTGAATACGATCAAATTTTGTTCGAGTCCGAGAATGAAGTGAGTATGAGACTGTCTTTAGGGCTCTGGATACACCTTTGACTGACATGCTTAGTTGTTTTTTATCCATTTACTAATGTTCTCCTTTAATTTTAGAATCGTATGGAAGAATCAAAAGCTTTATTCAAAACGATCATCACCTATCCATGGTTCCAGCATTCATCTGTTATTCTTTTCTTAAACAAAAAGGATTTGCTGGAGGAAAAAATTATGTATTCACATTTGGTTGACTATTTTCCTGAATATGATGGTAAGTTACATGCTCAAGTCCACGAAAAATATTAATAACTCACAATTTACACACTTCGACTTGAAAAGGACCAAAATATGACCAAGTTCCAGCCCGTGAATATGTCTTACAAATGTATTTAAAACAAAATCCAGACAAAGATCGACAATGTTATTCTCATTTTACTACAGCCACAG
Source organism: Chironomus tentans (assembly GCA_963573255.1). Lineage (NCBI taxonomy): Eukaryota > Metazoa > Arthropoda > Insecta > Diptera > Chironomidae > Chironomus > Chironomus tentans. The sequence continues at coordinate 37,431,422 of OY754302.1, read as the reverse complement.
GTTGATACTTAATTTCAATTTTTACTGTCGATCGCTAGAAGGGGTCATTCATTACTGTAGGAATTTTATAATGATAGACATCATTTCTGAATGACCCTAGAATTATTCAGCTCTTAAATTATTCAGTAGTTTTGAAGCCTTATTGAGTATCTCTAATTGAGTTAAAAGAATCCTTTCAAAAAAGTATAAGCTAAATGATTTTTTGCTGTAAAGTTTATTTTGCCATAGCTACAAACCATCGATTTTCATGCCTAAATTGCTGATATTTCGAAGAATTGTTCAATTACATATTTACCGTCCATTACACAAACTTTATGCTGCCCCATAAATAGTAGTGCTAGAATTAATGCAATTTCTATTACCTTTTAATATTAACAGGACCACAGAGAGATGCCATAGCTGCTAGAGAATTTATCTTACGAATGTTTGTAGATTTGAATCCTGATTCAGAAAAAATTATTTATTCACATTTTACATGCGCTACAGGTAAAGTGCTTCAACCTTTCGAATTGTTTATTGGATTATTTTTAATATTAAGTGTTTATGTGTTAGGTTTTAGTTCCAATTACATTGTAATTTGTAGCTCAAAGTATTTCGCTTTTGTCAACATTAATTTTTCTATCATTTTACTAATATTTTATTTATTTTCTGTCTTTTATGCATGCTTAAAACTAACTAACAAGATACTGAAAACATTAAACTGGTATTCTGTGCCGTAAAAGACACCATTATGCAAAATGCTTTGAAGGAATTTAATTTGGCTTAAATTATTACTTTAATAATTTTCGGATTTAATTTGGGTCTAGTTGGATTTAATTTTAATCGACCAGATTAATTTTTAATCCACAGGATTAACCTTAAATCTCATGGATTAAAATTAAATATTATGGATTTAATTTTAATCTAATTGGATTTATTTTTAATCTGATGGATTTAATTTTAATCGACCAGATTAATTTTTAATCTGATGGATTTAATTTTAATAGATCAGATTAATTTTTAATCCGCAGGATTAACCTTAAATCTCATGGATTAAAACTTAATCCAGAGTTTGATCGTTTTTCAAAAAGAATTTTTTTTATGGCTTAATCAATAATTTGTGCTGTATACAAACATATTAATTTGGTTTGCGTTTTTGTCAATCAGTGTTGTGAACAAATTTTCAAGAATTATGAAAAAAAGGGGTTTAAAAAATTGTTCATGAAGTCTTTAGGTTTAAGGAACTGTTTGCATGTATTAATTTATTTCTATGAACTAACTTTATGCACGATATTATGTTTTGAATATTTTATATGTAAAATATTTCCAGGTAAATGGTTAATTTAAGTGACAAAATCATGCAGAATCGCTGACTAATTCTCGTTTCTTTCCAATTTCTCTTCTTTCTCCAATTTTTTAGATACGGAAAATATTAGATTCGTGTTTGCAGCGGTAAAGGATACAATCTTGCAGTCAAACTTAAAGGAATATAATTTAGTTTGAACAACAATTCAATTGTTGATGATGCGAAGCCGCCCCCAATTTTTATTTTTTCTTTTCCATTCTTCTCTTGTCTTATTATAAAAATAAATTCCTTTATTTTCAATCCTTTGAGGATAGCAACAAACAACAAATAAACAATAAATAATGAAATGAGAGAGAGTAAAATGTAATGAAAAAGGGAAAAAAAATCATACACAAGTTCCACAATGGAAGTGAAGAAGCAAAAACAAAAAAAAATCATAATTAAGAAATTAACATAAAAATTACCTTATTGCTATAACTATTGAATAATTTACACACACAAAAAAAAAATGAGGAAACAAAAAAAAAGATGAAGATATAAAGTTGTATGGAAAATTTTCTTAAAGAAAAATTACCCGCATGAAAAACTATTTATTGTTAAGATGAAACAAAAAAAAACTATGAGAGAAAAAAATATTTTCTTTATTTAATGAAATCATTTATGTTCATTCTGAGTTGTTATTTATTATAAAATATTACAAATTAATGTAGCTTTTGTTTTTTAAAGTCTATAATTTCTCAATCAAACGCTGACGCTCTTCTCTGGCCAAGCGAACTGAATAATTCCTTTGAGGTTTCGTCTAGAATTTGGGAGCTATCGATGCTAGCTGATGCTTTTTGACTCGATTCTCAACTAATCATATTTTGAAGATAATCCAGTGCAATGAATCAAAGGCTGGTCATCTCTTTGGGAAAATTACTAACTGATCTCGAAGGAAATCTCTTGAGTACACCCTAGGAAGCCAAGCAGCATCTACCATCAATAGTTCCTAACTCTAGAGTATCATTTACATTTAATGGCTTAATTATAATGAAAACTAGCAAATTTTGGAATTGTATGTGAAAGCTTAGCAATTAATTAAATATTTTTTTTTTGTTGATGTATATTTTTAATTTTTTGTCAATTATTTTTAAATTATATTTTTTTAATTAAAGTATATACTGCTAACGACTTGCCATTTTGTAAAGCGATGAATTCTGATTATGAGGATAGTATAATGGTTTTATTTCCTAATTGATCTTTTTTGTATACATTTAGTTGTTTTTATGATTGGCAAACTATAAGGAAAAAAAACCTCGTTCTTAGTTTTATAAAGAAAAAGGATATAGATTTAAAAGAAATTCTGGTGTTTTGAAAGATTTCTCACTTTTATCTGATATTACAAAGAATTAACATTTATTATTATTATTAGTTTCGAGCGGAAGTTGCAGTTAGATTGTACATTATCAGCTTTTTGGAACATTTCAACTTCAAGACTGATAAAGTATGATTCTAAGGCACATTGCCACTCAGTACTATTATTATTATTTATCATTCGTTCAAATCAAATATGGAGATACATGAAATCAGTCTGATAATTTTGTATCAGCATTTTTAGTTTAATTAAATAATGAAGATTTTTACTTCTAAATTGTTTGTGTGCATCGAGTTTTGGGGTGATTTGAATGTTAATATTCAGAATTGAGGATGAGGCTTTGACTGAAATTTATTGAAAAACTGGAACATCAGTTTTTTTAAATCACAGACCATAAAGTAAAATTAGTCCGTGGAAAAATCAAGATTTAAAGTTTAAATCCCAGATTTGAAATTAATCTTTAGATTTATTTAAATCTGCAATTTTAATCCTTAGGATTTAAATTAATCTTAATCCTTAAGATTAATCTTAATCCTTGGGATTAAATTAAATCTTGAGTTTAAATTCATAGGATTTATTTTAATTATCATCACTATTTTAGTTTGAAACCTTAACCTTTGTTGGCAGCTATGCACGCAGAAATTGATTTCAAGCTTTAAATAGTGATCAGGATTAAAATTTCTTCAGTAATTCAAAAATTTAGAGCCTTCTTAATTTACATTTATTCTGAATATTTAACATCAAGTCCTCTAAAGTTGCTATGCCTTTTCATTAAGGCAGCCAATATCGTACATCCAAGGATGATCTTGGTTATGATTATTTTTTATTTAGATCGTATTTTTTTGAACTACAAACTACATTCGTTCCTGGTAATTTTTAATTTTATACAAAACGATGAGAAAAGATTTATAAGAAAATTGCATTGGAATTCCTTCATATAGATTTTTACATTTTTTACTAAATCACCAATTTCCTTGCTTTTTCACACACAAAAAAAATTCATAATGAAGGAATCAAAAGTTGAATTGTTAGAGACACACACATTTCAAGAAAAAAAGGAGGAAGAAAAATTTTTTATAAAAAAAAGTCCTTTCTAGTCGAATGATAAACAATTGATTGACATGAATAATTAAAGAAGAAAGTCGTTTTCTAGTTTAGATAGTTGCATTTGAATGTAAAGTCAAGATGAAGAAGGCTATAGAATTGCTCTACTTGAAAAAAATATGAAATATTAGCCATTTTTGAAATGCTGGAAATTTCTGCGAAAAAAAAACATAATTGAATATTGAATTCAAAAAAAAAGCTTCTGTGTGTTTGTGACATTTAAAAAAAATTATCCTTAAAGATAAGAAAATTCTAAAAAGCTAAATTTTTTAATTTTTCTACTTTCCTCTTCCTTAAGCTTCAATTCTTAACGAGTTAATGTATGAATTATTTTATTATGTGCCAAAAATATGAATTATTGAAAGTCAATCTTCATTTACTGCTTTTTCTCATTTGACAAAATCATTTTCTTGAAACACACATTTATGGACTTGATCTGTGTAGACAAAAATGCTTTGCTGATTTTCCTGGACTGGAAAGTCAGAATTACCTAGTGTAAAATTAGATGTCATGGTCAAAATTGAAGAATTTTTCCGAGACTACCCACCTTTTGGATACAACCCCTGACTAAGTAATTATTTAAATGAACATTCAAATTTCTACATTTGTCCAATGCATTGACAAAAAAAGATAAATATTCAGCTAGAACGATTTTTTTTAAAAAGTCCACTTCTAATTTAATTATTTTTGCTGCACTACTTATACTAAAATGATAATTGAAACGAGTAAAAAGGAATCTTGCATTAGAAACGTCGTCCATTTAAAAACTCATAACACAATGCTAAAAACACTTTTAAAATCTATTGCTGCGAGAAAAAAAAACATTTAAAAATAATCTTTTTGGGTTGGTGTCACTGAGAGGGGTTATTGTTAAAAAAAATGAAGATTTCAATGTTAATCCTCGGATTAAAGTTGGTCGATTAAAATTAATCCTCGGATTAAAGTTGGTCGATAAAAATTAATCCTCGGATTAAAAATAAATCCATTGGATTAAAAATTTCAAGAATCTAGAAAATTTATTAATAACTTCCCTCAGTGACATCGATCCTTTATTACTGTCTTTTTGAACGTCATGTGAGAGAAGCAATTGATATGATTCCGATATGATTCAAAAAGCTTTAATAAGTATGCATAAAATTTAAAGATGCAGATGTTCGAAAAGATCAAAAACAAAGCTGATTGTAAAAGAGTTGTGAATGGAGCACACACAATAGAGATCCATTGGAACTCTTTTACAGTCAAATTTATAAAAAAGCGGGTCTAAAATTAAAAAAAGATTTTTCTATAAAATCACAGAAAATTAAAAAAATATTAAAAATAATTAAATGTGTGTCAAAACCAAAAAAAAAAGAAAAAAAATCCTTAAACTTTAACAGAAAATGTAGGCGAAAAAGCATTTCTTCTAAAACCACAATTCTATGCTACATTTTTTAAGCGACATTTGTCTTCAAATCATCCATCGATAAGAAAATGTTCATTCACTTCAATCGCCCACGAAGTTATTGACCATTTTCATCACATTTCTAACCCATACAATTGATTTCAAGACATCCGACGCTTAACAGAAAAAAAAACAAATAAAAAAACATTTCATTAAAGTATTTTTTTTAATAACTGAATCAACTGCATAATAAAGTGAAAAAAAAACTTAAAAAATTTAAAACTAAATATTCATTTAGAATTTAAAAAGCAAAAAATTATAAAAAAAAATCCATACATAAAAGAACGGTTTTGCATTTAAATGTATTTTGTAAATAAATGCGATAAATATGATTAAAAAAACAATTGAGAATCTATTGGAAGAAGCATAAAGCTATTAAAAAATGAGATTAATTTGAAAGATTGAATCACAAAAAGCTGTCGATTCTTATTTAGTTGTGCCAAAAAACTAAGAGTGTTCTCACGAGGTCCTCTTGAAATCCGTCATCAAATCGAGTGGAACTAAAACTTATGCTTTTGAAAGAGCCAATTGAAAGCATCAAGTCGTGAGACGTTCGTGTCTTAAGTCGCAATCTTCATGAGAATCGTCACCGAATGTGAAAAATGCCAAGGGTTGGGAACTTTTGAAATTTTTTAATATTTCAACAAACTTTTTAGTTGAAAAAATTGTTAAAATTGAAAATTTTGCAATTTTTGAATAAAAGTTTTGTAATAAATTGAAATATTTCAAAAGTTTGCAACCCTTGGAGGAAGAATTGAAGGAACTGAATTCTCAATTATTCTCACAATCTGTCGATGCTTATTGATTTTCTGGAAAGTTCCTTCATAAATAATGTTGTCATAAGATCAATAAGACAATAAGCGGAAGGTGAGGGAACTGTGATGAGTCAAAATCCTTCAAAATTCGTGTCAGCTGCGAGTTCTTCATTTAAGAGATAATAATGATAAGAAAAAAAAATAATAATGAACTTCAGTCAAATGTATCCAAAATCGCAAAAAAAAAACTTTAAAAACATTTACATACAAACAAAAAAAAACTAATGAAATCCCATTAAGAAGTAAAAAACATTCATATAATGATAGAAGTTCGAAGAAATTAAGGAAACATAATGAACAATTTTTTAAATGTAAAAATCTTCATAGAACATGCATAATTATAATGAGATAAAAAAAACTTTTTACCAATTTTAGTCCTTTATGTGTAAAGAATGTGTAATTTTCCCAAGCAAAAAAAAAACTCATGAAAGTTGAAATTTTTTTATTTAACTAAATGATTCCAGTTTAAAGAAAGAATATATGAGCATGGCGGTCACTTTATGATGATTTTACAATCACTAAAAACTATTCAAGAAAATAACAACAAAAATCATCATAAAATGATTTCATGAAAAAAATTTAAGAGATGGAAAAATAAGAAAATAAAATTTGATCGTCGTTTATAATCTAAAAAAAAGTATAAACACTGAAAAAATTCATAAAACAAATTTATGAAGAAAATGTTTGTAATTGCAGTTAAATAAGTTTGATTCATACACACCGCATGCTAATCAAATTGATGATAAAAAAAAGCAGAATGAAAGTGAATGATGGAAAAAAAGTAAATTAAGTACTATTAATTAATTGAAAATAAAAATATAAACTAAAAATAAATAAGTAAGTAATGATGTCTAAGAAAATGAATGAAATGATGAAAAACAACACAGAAAAGTAAAAAAATGGCTGGAATTATGAAAAATACAATAGAAAAATTAAATAAAAAAAGAATAAAAATATTAAATAGTGTTTTTTAATTACCTCCTTATTATAAAATTATTTACAGGTAAATCACGTCATTTAAATAAATCCGAGGATTAAAACGTAATCCTAAGATTTAAAATAAATCCGAGGATTAAAAAGTCATCCACAGATTTAAAATAAATCCGAATATTAAAACGTAATCCACAGATTTAAAATAAATCCGAGGATTAAAACGTAATCCTAAGATTTAAAATAAATTTGAGGATTAAAACGTAATCCTAAGATTTAAAATAAATTTGAGGATTAAAACGTAATCCACAGATTTAAGTTAAATCCGAGGATTAAAAAGTAATTCAGAGATTTAAAATAAATCCGAGGATTAAAACGTAATCCACAGATTTAAAATAAATCCAAGAATTAAAACGTAAAGCTGTATAAATGCAGAAAAGGAAGCATGAAAATCCTTCAAATTCAACAAAATGAAGCAGTTCTGAAGACGTATGTTTAATGAATTTTTATTAATATTTATGTTTCTGGACATATAGTTCTTGTAACTAAAGGGCTTTTAATAATATAAAGCGCATCAAAGTAGAATAAACACATTTTTGACCAAAATTTCAGATTTAGAGATGAATGAAGTCAATGTTTTCGTGTATTTGAATATTATCACGATCTTGTTGCGTTAGATTACCATTACGATACTTGACTGTTTTCAGCGTTTGACAGTTGAACAGTGTTGGCAATAATTGTAAATTCAGGGTTTCAAATTCGATTTCCTCTAAATTTTGTATCTTTGGAATTAATTCGTTGACTGAAGTAGCAGCGCCATAATCATAAGCAAAGGAAGAAATTTTTAAACACAATTTTCTTATAGATGTGTTAAATGAGAGTTCCTTAGATTTACTATGATACCAATAAACTGTGATTGTAAGAGTATGAAGTCTAGGAAAAGTTGTCATGAAAAATTGAACGACATTTTCTTCAAATGAACATTCAGCGACTTGAAGGCTAGATGCGTGTGCTCTGAGGAACTCGTAAGGTGCTTGGTCATTAAAATTATAATATAATTCCTCAAGTCTATATCTCACATTATCCGAATTCAATCCTGTAAATAGACGATCATCGGAAAACTTTAGCACCTTCAAACTATCATTTTGCAGCAAATACATCCTTGTATATTTAGCTGATTTTTCGTCGTTAAACCAGAAATCTAGAATCAACTTTTTTAGTCCTTTTGTTTTTGTAAGCAGTCCATTTGCAGCTATATAATTTAAACCATAAAAATTCAACTCTTTTAATTTCGGTAGATCCACTTTGATTATAAAATCAGTTGATGTTTTAAGTGAAATAAGCGTTTCAGCAAATTTAGTGACGACATCACGCATCAAACGTAAATATTTTGTATTCTTCTTCATATCACTGTAACGATCAGTCATTTCCAGATTTTGATACATTCGAGTGCTGTCCAAAATGCTCTCAAAAAATTCAAGATTTTCATGGATTTTTTTCGGTTTTAAGCATAACTTTTCCATACACGACTTTGTCCTTCCAATTAATGTGTACCAATACTTTGTCACCAACGATGCTTCCTTTATATCACGCACATTGAAATATGATAGGATTTCGTCGCAAATTTCTTCAGGCAAAATCATAAAAGGATCCATTTTCTTAACAACCTTTTCCTGGAAGTTGAAAAATCGTCAATATAAAGTTTTGTGAGTTAAATTGATTATGAATACATACCTTCATGTTTGATGATTGATATTAACTTAATTATAGCGTTGATTTTAAACTAATTCACTAGTTTTTGATAATTTTTATTTTGTTGGTAAATGTGTTTTTACACTACAAAAAACCGTTATGAATCAAATTTGAATAGGGGTGCAACTTCACGTCAATGGTATTTTTTGTATATTTCAAATCTTTAAAAGCCGTTACAAAACCTCTCGGTTATCAGTACATTTTAGTGTTTTGCTTTTTGTGATCTAAACGCCGTGAATCATGTGGAACTAAAAGAATAAATCAAGACATCAAGGCGAGAGTGTAGTGCCTGTACAGTAAGCTTTTGTTTAATACTGGGAAGCATCAAGATAATAGACTATTTTAATAAATAAAGGTGAGTTTAAAATTTTTGATTAAAAAATTTATTGGTTTTGGTTTAATTGAAATTTAAATAGAGTTAGGAAGGTTTTAAGTCATTCAGTAGATCTTAATTGGTCATTTTGTCAGTTCAGATATGATACTTGAGTATAAAATTGTATTTTAATTCATTTAATTATTTTGAACTGGATCTTTTGTGTTGAACTTAATGTTAACAAATCCAGGCATAAGTTTTAAGCTGGAAGTAAATTTTAGTCGATTAAGTTATGCTGGAAATCCAAAAATCAAATGTCATGAACTGAAAATCATTATAAAGCAGAACCTGAAAAGTAAGGAACATAAGAGCTTTTGGTCCAGATTTAATTACAAAAGCTGAGCTTTTTTCATTTTATTAATTTATATGTTTTTTTTTGCATTTTGCTGATTACAAGACTCGGCACTAATCAAAATTCTACAAATTTTTATATCAAGCATTTCTTATCATTTTTTTGTAACTACATATACGTAGAAATAGCACAATTAAAATAGAGACTGACATTTGATCAAAATGCATTTAATGCGGAAAAAATAGAGACATTTTCCAAACGTCATCCTCTACATTAATCACAAAAGGAAATGTTTTACATTTTATTTATTTTATTCCAGCAATTGGATTATAAAAAAATTTTTACTTCACAAATTGCGGCAGTTAAAATTTTCATTTTTGCTCATTTTTTTTAATATGTAGGTTTTTGTTAATAAATTTTCTCAATAGATAAAAGTAAAGGAAGACATTGAAGCAAAAAGCATTGAGGTTTTGGTTTTTCGAAGAAAATAAGCCTTGCTTCAATATCGTTTAATTTGATCCTAAAAATATTCATTTTATTATTTTATTATGTTTCATTTGCGGATAAAAAAATGTTTTTCAACGTCTTCAACCAGTGAAGCGTCTTCTGCTTACTTTTTTTTGGTGATATAGTTTATTTAACCTTTCCAAAATTATCTTCATTTACATTCCAAATTTGACTAGAATTTAATTAAACTTTCCATGATTCTTTTTTGGCTATTTACATGCCCAACTAATTTTATTCACATCCAGAAGCTCAAAGTTTTGTAGCCTCAAAAATCTCCTTTTAATTAAAGGATTGTCATCAAAAATGGGGAAAAAAATTAACAGAAATAATTCCAACGTCCTAAATGCACTTTCTTCCTTTAAAATCTCTTATTTATTGCTCAAATTCCCTGAAACTAATTTCTATACTGTTCTCAATGTATTTTTGGATGATTTTATAAATGCTCAGAATTTAAAACTCAATTTTTTTTATAAAAATTTGAAAATTTTAAGTTAGACATTTCCATATCCCCCAAACACAGTCGATTCTCTAACAATTATCAAAAATAAAATAGGAAACATCCTCTAACTTCCTTTAAAACGCAAAATTATCTGTTACCATTATGTGTAAATTTGAAAAATTATCATAATACTCAATACAGAGCATATTAGACATAAAAGCACGGGCAAAATGACAACAAATCTTATCGATCTGATCTCGTAGCAAAAAAAAACAGAATGAAAAAATTTCAAAAACAATATCCATGTAAGCATTGGAAAAAAATAGAAAAAAAAAATTCAAAAATTGATTAAATTAATTTTTACATGAAAAAAAAGTTGTTGTTTAGTGTCGTTGGCTGTATTTTATGGAATATACCTCCATTGATGCCCGTGCAGTGACCTATGTCAGAGATCAGCAACCTCAAGATCCAACTGATTTATGGAATTTGGATTGCTTAGAAGACTCGTACTGTCTTGTGACGTTACAACCTTTGTTGCTGCTGACGAACGATTTTTGGACTTTCCACCTGTGAGCCAAAAGAAAACTTCGTGAATTATCACGAAAATGTATGGATTACTTTTTCTACATATGCATGAAATCATAAAATAAAGGTTGATAGGTAAAAATAATAGAGTAATGAATGAGATAAAATGAGCATTCAATCATAAATCGATAATCATAAAGGAACTGTGACAGAAAAATCATAACAAAAAAAAATTAATAAGGAAAGCTGATAAAGTCATGCAACGTGATTATGAGCTTCTAAGGTGCCATATATTTTTTTGGTGAATTTCATCATTCAATCTCAATTCAGTGAGGAGTTTCTAGAGTATCCACTCAATTTTAGATAAGGAGCTTCTCATACCCTAGAAACCATACCAAGACGAATACCCTGCTTACCTCCTGAGAAACATAAGCAACCATTATCATCTGTATGGCAGTTCTTTTTGTTTAAACTCATTTCAATCTTCTGTTCCTTTTGACATCTACTATAGTAGTCAAAGTCCTTCAGATACCTAAAAAATGTTGATTGATGATCTTAGAATTTCAAATCTAAATATTATAATTAAAATTCATACCAAACTGGAGGCCAGCGGTTCTCACGCAAATATTCTTGATTTTCTGGATGTAAAAGCTTCAATGATTTCGGTAAATGTCTGCAAATACTGTTGTAATTTACGCATAAATATGACATACACCATTCAGCTAGTTGATGAGCATTGTGGAGCTGCAAAAATTAACAATTATTTCCAATCTTCTAATTAAATCAAAGATAATATACCTTTACAGGCTCAAGAAGCTTCAAACATAAATCGATTGCCTCAATTGTCTCATTCTGTGATATTTTCGTCAAATTCTCAATCACACGACATTCTATCAAGTTCAATAGTCTCGGCAAACATAGACGATTCGCTAATTCAAGTAAATTTAAACTTTTATCGGCAGATATTGATGGAATTTCATCAGTATATAAATAACACAGTAATTTATGGAATGTATATTCAGTTACGCCAGGTAAACATATTATATGCGCATTCGATTCTGCAAAATTTCCCGAAAACATTGCTCGCATTACTTCACAACGAGCTACAAGCATTGATCTGTGAGCTTTTATCTTTCCATCATCCAGTTCGAATGTGATGTCAGCAAACATGCCATTATCTATCGACTGCTTCTCAAGATTTTGTTTCATGTGCTGTGGAGAGATGTGATTGAAATTAATTAATTAAAACTCAAATGTTGTTGCCAAAATTAACTGACATTAAATTTTTGAATAATCAACAAAAATCTGTTCAGTTAACTCAAGTTCATTTTCGTTCAGTTCAATTTTGAATTTTAAAAAGTCGTTAAATTTTGAATTTTAAAAAGTCGTTAAATTTTGAATTTTAAAAAGTCGTTAAATTTTGAATTTCAAAAAATCGGTAAAATGTGATATTTCATAAAAGAGTAAAAGCTTACCACAGAATAATGCTGGATTGTTTCTTCATTCATGAAACTTTCATTTGATTGTGTATTTGATAAGAGAACCATAAGTTGAGGTAACTCTAAAAGTTCTGCTGCTTGACGTACTTCCTAAAATTCAAAAAGTGGAAAAAGACAAAACATTAAAAGGTGACCAATAAATAAATTATGAGACATTCAAAATTAAGTTAAAAGTACTACAAATAAATTTACTAAACTAATATCTTCAATCATATAATAATAAAATAAATTAAAAGGAAGCTAAGTTATAGCAACAATCAAACTATATCTATCAAGAAAAGTTCAAACAAAAGAAAGAAAAAAATTGTTCAAACACCATTGATTTCGGTTCTTTTAATCATTTACCAGTAAGGATCCTATTGAAGCGGTCTGTTTGATTTAAGAAGAATAAAATTTGAAAATCATAAGTAGCAAAAGAAAAAAGTGAAAGAAAAATAATGATGGGATTTGAAGCAATAAAAAGATGATAAACGACAAGAGAAGCATGTTTGACAATTTTTCAACAACTTGTTGATGAGCAAACGACACAAGAAGAATGTGAAATTTTTCTTTCTGCCATTATGTTTAAAATGATTTTTTTAATGAAATTTTCTTCCGTCTAATTGACCGCTGTCCAATTAATCATGAAAAGTCATTGAATACTTAATGATGCGAAGGTTAAGTGGCTGACTTTTTACGAAATTATAATAATTTTTTGGGCGAAATTAAATTATCAGCTGAGAGACAAGATGATTAATTCACTTACCTGTAGCTCCAAATATTCTTTATCGATGGTACCCGTATAAATAAACATAAGACATTGTTGCATTGCTTTTGCGGTTACTAATTTACTTAATGTTACAATTGTTTGTGTTTGGGTAATACTATTACGTTCCTCATCCATCTAGACAGAAAAGACAATCAAATTCAGCATAAAATGCAAAATAAATTATTTGATATTAAACATTTACATGAACAATTCGAATATGCAGGAAAATTGGATGGTGCAAATCACGTGATATATCCTTTTTCGGCTCAAATGTTGGCAGAGCTTGATAGCTGGATCGTCTCTTTAATTGCTCCCACATTCTGAGTATGGAAAGCAATTAATAATAAATTAGAAAATTAATTCATAGCCAATTTTTACCTGTTTGAAGCCTGCTTCTGTTCAGTCCTTATTAAAAACTCGGTATCGTCATTGAAATCAGCTGTCGTTGACTCACCAAATGTGGAGCTTACCATACTAGATTCACTGGAACTTCTTGCACATAAATCAGATGAGAAGTCCATATTAAGCAATCTATAGTTATTGATAAAGTTACAACTATAAAGACAATACTTTTGGAATCAAAACCGCTGAATTACCTTTGAAATGCATTGGAAGAACTTGCAAGCATAAATCTATGAACAGCAAAACGAACATTTCCAGCAACCAGAACGAGATCAGTATAGCATTGTGAATGGAACATATTTAGCATATCTTTCGAGTAGTTTCCAGTAAGGACTGAAACCTGTGAAATGATGGACGATATTAATAGCATAGTTTGATTTGGAAACATATGTATTTACCTCTGGAGGGGCTGGTTTAGGTGGACGAAATGGTGCCTGCAAAAACGGCCTCTGTACACGCTTTAAATTTGTCATCCAAAATCTCTCTCGACGTCTGTTGATAAGTGCAGCTCTAATTGCATTCTCAAACACTTCGTTCACACCAAAATATGTCAAAACACTAGTTTCATAGTACTGTATACCAAGTTCCTTTGCAACTGCACGTGCTTCGTCGGGATAAACGAGATCATTCTTTCTTGCGGCACGAACAAATGGACTACGGTCACCAAAATATGATAAATAAGTTTCATCACGGTACATATATCGCAGATCATTTTTACATCCAACGAGAATAATTGGAGTTTGAGGACAGAATCGTCGAATCTCATTGTACCACATGAGACGACAGTTTCTTAATGAAATACGACTTGCTATGGAGAAGCAAAGTAGCACAACATCTGACCGTCCATATGCAAATCTTCTGTCCTTTTCGTGATCACCTTTTGTTTGAAAAAAAATAGAAGCCGTCAATAATAATAAGCAAAATGAAAGTATTAACACACTTACCGAACGTATCCCACAACCTAAGTGACACATTAACGGAATCTACAACTTCCCAAGACCTTTCTAAAACATCTTTGTAGATACGATACTGATCAATCGCCCATACAGTCGGTACATGAGTCGTCAAAAGTTGTGATAATGAGACATGTTTATTACATGCTCGTGCACATATTAGCCTTGTTTTTCCTACTGCTGTGTCACCAACCAATACACATTTTACCAGTTCTTGATGAGGTTGCTCGTTATCCATTTTAACATTGCCGTGTACTCTATCAAATTCTGTAATTACAATAGGGTTTGATTGTTGGATTATTAAGGTGTATTAAGGTCAGTGCTACTCAAACTGTGATCCGCGACACACCATTTTCCACTAAATAAGTATTTAACTGTGTGTCGTTAGAAAAAGCTTGAGAAACACTCATTTGGATCAATAAAGATCCATCGACACAATTTTAAACAAAGATCCAAGATTTTTCAGACATAAATCAGTCAAAATCATGTAAATTGGTTAATCCATAAATCTTTTTCAAAGAGATAAATTCCCCTTTAAAGTAAATCAACACGCAAAAAAATGTAGAATCGAAATAAAATGTGTAATACGCAAAAAAATCAATTAATTTATACGGAATTCAACACTCAGGCTTCATTTAAATATGTACATAACAATTACAATAGTTATCAGGCAAAGAAAATCAAAGGAGAAAAAAATTCGGCGCAAATTCTTTTTGCCTTGCTTGAATCTAAATATATATACACAGATAACTATATAGCACATCGAGAAGTCGTTCAACTTTATTATGAAATAACAATCTACCATGATCATCTGTTAGAGCACGTTCTAGATATTTTCATTAGGAGCAAAACACACGACGCAAATTGCTTATAGAAGAAAGATTTATGCTGAACATAAAGTACAGAAATTGAATAAACAATAATCACTTCCTGAACGTTTGTTCTTATTTTTTGTATCATGTTAGCAATGAACTTCTTAATTTTAAATATCCACATGATAAGTAATAAACATTCTGTTGTCTCGCATGCACGAAAACTGCTTCACATTCAGCATACATAAGGAGAAGCTCGTGTCATCTATTTGTTTTATTTTCTTAACAACAGAAGTTTTATTTGCTTGATTTACATACACTAAAAAAAATAATATTCGCATGCAGCACATAAAATGACGCAGTTCATTCCTGTCCATCCTTGTTAAATTATTCCGAAAAATAAATTTTATAATAGCATCAAGGCAGCGTATTTTCGGATTTAACGCTGGGGTCAATTACAAGGTTATACCTTAAAGCGTATCAAATGAACCAGCATCAGTTGTTTATCATAATATCTAAGAAGATGCACGCTTAAATCGTTTAGATCTAAATTTAAATTTTGACACAATTTTCTCATTTTGAGAGGATAATGATCAGCACTCGATGCTTGAACAACAAAAATATAGAACATATGGATGTGTATACGTAAATATGAGCAATTTCATTCATACTAAATTTTTTTCCTCTCACGTCATGTTAAGCTTGCCATTTTTTGTGCTATCGATTTTTTCCCTCATTCATTCATGCTTTCATATTCCTTGCTTGTATGTAAGGTATGAAGCATAAACGAAATTAAATGATTTTTGACCTCTTGCGGGGAATGCTTTTATGCTTTTATGAATGAACTTTTTTTTCTCCCATTAAGTTGATGCATAAAAAAATCATTTGAGTTGGGAAAAAAATACGCTAAAGTATTTTTAAACTTTTTAAATTCAAATTATAAGCACGACTGTGCAGGCTTTAGCCGAAAAAATTTCACTCCAAATGTGCTATTTTGTTTGGGTTCAGTACTATAATAACAATAATAGGCGGATAGCAATTAACCTGAAAGATATAATGTTGATGTATTTAATGCGAGTTCTGCACGAAATAACTCACGTCATCAAGACTGCAAAAAAATGTATAGTTGTGCTTGACAGGGGCGTAGCCAGGGGGGGGGCCACTGGGGGCCCGGGCCCCCAGTCTGGAAATCAAAAACTCATACAAAAAAAATTTGATAAGAAATTTTTTTCAAAATTTTATGATATTTTTTGTCGGCCTCGCTTCGCTCGGCCGTATTATTTACTACTACAACAATATTTAATATAATTATCTGAAAATTGAGTTATTAACATCAAAAAAATTTTTTGGGCCCCCCCTCAAAAAAATTTCTGGCTACGCCCCTGGTGCTTGATATTTTTTGCTCATGGTACCATTGTATGAATATTATTTTCTTTGATTTACTTGGGGGTTTGTTAATTTATGGCGTCTGGTCTCTAATCTATGGTACCGTACCCTCCCTATCTACATCCTTAATAGTAACAGGGGCGTATCCATGGGGGTTTTGAGGGTCAAACACCCCTCTTCTAGTTTTTGAAAAACCAATGCTAGTTTAAAACAAAAAGGTCATATGAAATATCCATAAATAGGTGATGATTTGAAAACCCCCTCCCAAAAAACCATACTGGACACCCCCTGCTAGTATCTTCTATCCCTTTGTTAGTTCCCATCTTGTGCTACAAACTTATAAGCCTTTCCCTATGTCCCCTCAAATCTAGACGTCATTAGTGGACGATCCCCTTATTTATTGTCATTGCAAGTCAATAAAGGTATAAGAAAAGGGGACATAGACAGTTTGGTATTGATACCCGATGTCAAAAGGTAATAAAAATAGAAAATCAATATAAGACGCAACGTACAGCAAGCAGACACCAATATCAGAGCTAATAATAGTGTAATAAAAATAACAACATCTATGTTTACTTTATATCAGGTGACTAATGCAAATTTGCGAAATGGACGGCTAAAATTTGCTGAGCAAGCAAGCCAGATGTAAACAAACTTGTTAAGTAGCGGTTCTACTTGAGAATGATTCACAATTATTACTGTAGCGATATTTTAAGACTCTTATCAGGATTGTTTAATCTGATTTACGATAGTGAAAACAACAGTCTGTTACTTTATAGAGAACTTCTCAAGGTTACACGGCAGTAGGCACGTGCTTAGGATGAATTTTTTTCTCTCTCAGAATTTAAAATATTTATTTTCGCATCAAATATGACTCGAATAAACATTGTTTGTTGGTGTGAAAAAGCAGCCAAGATAAAAATAGAATCATTATATGATAGAGATTGATAAAAATATACGGAAAAAGTCGTGCGTTGCACACAGCGGCTCGTCTTTGAAATGATAATATTTTTTTTTGCTTCACTTTCAAATGCCACTTCAGACCACTTATTTATAGAAATATAAACAAAATTTCCGCATTAATGCATATCAGAGAGTAATTTCAATTGAATTTCAATGACTATAGTCACTAGTTTATGAAAGATATGCCTCTTTCTTCACTGCATTACAAAATTATAAATTGCCCAATTTTCAAGTGAAAATGATATTCGCAAATAATAAATAAGGTTCTCGCACCGAATCAATATTGAGTCCTTTAATTTGTTCCACAAATCATAAATATTTACCTCAATATTGTGAAAATGAGGATGGAAAAAAAATTGAAGATCGCGTTTTTCACTCAACGAAGTTCAGACAACTCTATCGAAAACAGTGGCACTCTGTCGGAATTATATCATGATAAGTAAAAGGAAAACCTTGAAAGCATTGAACTTTATAGTTATCTATAGTTCCTCGAAAGATAACTGAATCTTGGAAGTTTTTTTTGTTATCTATGAGTGTCAACATATCTAATGACTACTTTTTTTAGATTCAAGTGTCAACATTGTTGCAGTGGGCAGGGTTTGAACTCATGACCTTCTATAATCTATTCCAATCGCTTAAGGTTGTCTTTATTTTGAGTTTTTACATGATTGGTTCTTGCACTCATAAAAATTATTTTAAAAATCTGTTTTTAAAAACCATTCTAAAATTTATTTTTAAAATCTAAAATTTTGTTTAGACACTGATTTTTAAATTTTTCCATATATATATTGAAAAATTGCCACGTGTTTTCATATGGTTCAGTGGCGTAGTTAGAGCATTGGACAACTAACTCAGAGGTCATAGGTTCGATTCTCACTCCTAGCAATTTGTTTTTCTAAAGAAAAACTAAAAACATTTTTTGGATTTTACTCTTAGGGGTCATTCACTTATGACGTCCATCAAAAAATGGGATTTTTAGAAACCCCCTCCCCCCTTGTCACAAAATTTTAATTCAAAATAATTTCTTTAATTTAAAGTGTCACAAAATCTCAGACCCCCCCCCCCCCCATCATGGACGTCATAAGTCATGAGTCATAAGTCATAAGATTTTCTAATACAAAATGACAACGCGTTTTTAGATTATTTCTATGAGTCATGACTTTATTTAATTAACAAAAAAATAATTTTTTTAAATTTAACATTTTAATATTTAAATGTTAAATAACGGTTTGAAATTATTTGAATCTAAATTTAACATTTTAATGTTAGATTCTAACAAATTTTTGTTAAAGGAAAATCAAACAATAAATGTTAGTTTTCTTCATACAAATCTAACATTGAATGTTAACTTTTTTTCTATGAGTATACAGTACGGTACGGCTATAAGGTCTAGTACACCCAAAATTAAATTGTGAAATAGAGATAAAAGAATAGAATTTCAAATATGTCACCCAAGAAGTGGGCCAGCAGCCTACCTTAAGGTCATTACTTCTTTTTAAATGCAAATTTAATTTATCATTGCAAGAGAAACTCTAAAAGAGCTGCTCTTTTGAATAAAATCCACTTAACCTTTCGATCATGCACTGCATAAGACCTTTCAAACAGCTTTAATAATATATTGCACATACATCAGATGCAAATGTTTATAATTTCAATATAGGTCACAATGTGATCGCTCAAATAAAGTGAGTTCAAATTTTTTTCTCATTCAACTTTATTCCACTTGCTGCTTATTAATCGTGAATCGTTATCATCGTACGACTCAAAATAAGATTTAATTCATTGTTAATTCCAGTTTGGTTTGGAAAATTTTGCGGAGTGATAAGAAAAATGTCAAACAAAAAGAAACTTTTTTTTGGTTTTGAAACGCGAGTAGATTAGATTTAATTAATCTCACGAAAGCTAATCGCTTTTCCACAGTGCTTTATACTATCCATCAAATATGCCAGTTATAATTAATTTTATATTCAGTCATGAACATTAAGATTTATCCAACTAATAAAAATAAAGAATAAGAAATGCGCCTCAGAACTAGCGCACTGATGATAAAATCTCTCGCTCACAATTTTATTGCACGGAAGACATACGCAGTCAGCAGAAATATGAAAACAAAGCAATTTTCACATAAATGCATGTAATCATTTTATTTACTATCGTATTTCTTAGCTCTGTTATTCACGAAAGATAAAAAATATTTTTTAGTAATATAAAACTAGGTAGGAAGGATTTATCGGAGAATAACTTTAGTGTAAAAGACTACGATTATAAAAGATTATGTAGATTAATTCTGGTAAAAAGACAAGACGGAGTATGTTTTGTTTAAAATTCACTCAATAACACTT
Source organism: Chironomus tentans (assembly GCA_963573255.1). Taxonomy (NCBI): domain Eukaryota; kingdom Metazoa; phylum Arthropoda; class Insecta; order Diptera; family Chironomidae; genus Chironomus; species Chironomus tentans. Next base: position 37,411,500 of record OY754302.1, on the reverse strand, counting down.
CCTGTTCGTCCATTGATTTACATTTTTAGACACAGCAGTCAATTCTGAATTTATTTAGTGATCCCGTGGACATTACTAGATTATTTATTGATAGGCTGGTATGTAGTCAGGAGTCTAAGGTAGCAATTGGTTCATGGGCGTATCCAGGGGGGTCCGGACCCCTTCCCCCTCGAAAACTTTTTTACATGGAAAATTTTTTTTTTGTGAAAAATAATTTTTCTTTTAAAAAATTTTCCGACACTTTTTCGAAGCTCTACTTTCTTAGTTAATCATTCATGTACCATTAGAATTAACAAAAAGTACAATAACTTGAGTACAAGAACAAAAAAAAATTTTTGACCCCCCTAAAAAAATTTCTGGGTACGCCCCTGAATTGGTTTAAAGTTTCTTTATAGTATCTGACTCTTGCCTGGACCTTATCCATAAATCAGCCATCATCAGCCACAATCTTTTTTTTGTTAATCTTTATAGATTATAGACTAGTTTTTGGGTAAGGAAGATTTATAAAAAAAATATGAACCCATAAACTTCTTCCGGCTTTACACAAGTTGATGAAATTCTCAAAACAAATAAAGATGAAAAATTCCGGCTCTGTTGAGAACATTGTCAAAAATTCATGAAAATGTTGGAGTTCTATTTTTAGAACGTATTTTAATTTAGCTTCTGTACAGAATGTACACGCCAATTTTTACATATGTTTCTTTTGTTATAAAGTTTACAAGCTGCTCAGTGACAGGAACGTATTTGATGTGATTGTATTTTATGAGATGTTTACTTCGTAAATATACATGCACTCTTGATCAGCCGTATACTCTCTGTTTTCCATTAGACTCTTCCGGGACTCGAATTTATTAGCTTTCAAAAATCTTTCTTTATTCATGAATAAAATATTTATTTTTTTTTTGTTTATTTTATTCGCTACTAATTACCATAAATTTAGGTGTGATTCGTCTGACTTATTGGAAAACTTTACTAAAATGACATAAGAAAGAGGAAGAGAGACGTGGGTAGGGTTTTGAGAAAATGCAAGCGAGTAAAATAATCTGAACGTAATTATATTATAGTCAGAAAGACATTCACTTTTTCCACATCTGATTTTGATTGCAAAAAAAGCTAGTTTGCAATATTATTGATTATTTTTCCGTACACTCCATTTCAGGTATTTCAATTTTATTTTCAAAGCATATTTAAGCTCTTTAAACGGATTTATAATGTTAACTCACCTTTGTCGTCTCCCTCAAGAAATTCAATTTAATCCAATTACTAATTTTTTTGCTATTTAAAACACTAAATGCGTAAAAGGAAATTCCTTTGTACCTTTTTTTTGTTCTATAATTTTTTTTTGCCAAATTTTAGGAAAAAAACTTCACAAAGAAATTTTTTTTAGTCGCAATTTCTGTTTTCTTTAAATTTATTTATATTATCACTCTAATGATTATGCATTGATTCAAGCACAAGTTAATTAACTTTTTTTCTTGCTCTCTGTTTGCAATGTTTCACATTTCATGTTTCGTAAAATACTATTTTTCACATAGCAAAATAAAAATATTATGAATATCGCTTATAATTGAACTGAATTGAGATGAAGTTTTACTGAACAGATTATTTCTATTGTTATTTTTAAAATTTGATTTTTAATCTCTTTTTAAATGTGTCATGCAATTTTTATAATCTAGATTCATAGCTATTAGTTAAATTAATATTATTAAATTAATAAATGATTTGTTTCATTCATAATTTCAGAGAAATTCGGTGCCGACAAGTTGGACAGTTCTTAGTAAGTAATGCACACTTATTTTTAAAATTCACCATCTCACCACAATATTGAAAAAATCAAAAAACATCTTGACGGTTGGTCCTGTAATTCCAAAAATGCTGTTACAATTTGATATTTCATCAAATTCACCACTTTGGATATGTCACGTGAGAGAAAATCATAGTAATCATAGCAAGCAAGCAAAAAACAGTAAAATAAATGTAACGACAAGGAATTATTCAAACATTAAGCATCTTTCCGTCGGATGTCTGTTTTCGGTATAAAATTGTGCGAAAAACTTTACAAATTATCATTTCACATTTCTTTCTCAGAGAGTTTATACATCAATTTTTTGGGCTCCGTGAATTTTTCAAACCAAAATTAGAAAAATGAATTTAAAAAAGTTAATTTGATAAATATTTCCCGAAAGTGCCATCGTGCAGATTGTTAACATCATTGGAATCCAGACATCAATTGTATAATTTTCAATTCTTTGCCATCGACGAAGCTTTTTTTTTGTTTGTTATTAGATAAAAATTTCAACAGCGACGATACAAAAAAAAATTCTTTGAAAAAAGTTTGTGAAAAAATAATTTTCCAGATTCTAAGAATCGAGTTTTTTTCGTTAATTGTGATTATAATAATTAGTTAAATTGTTCAAATGAAACCTACTGATAATTTAATGGATCAACATCGTGTCTACAAACTTGTATTGACCGGAGGTAAGTCATTAAATGAGTTTTAAAAGAGAATTTTCCGCAATGAAAATCACGCGGTTTCTGAGTCATTTTATTTTTAGACATACCCCGCTTCTTTATTAAAATTTTCTCTCAATTCTTTTTTGTCTGTTTTTATTTTGTATGACAATGAAAAAATATAAAATGTCAATTTGCTCACATCACCGTCCCATGTGCTTTTAATTTATACTTAATATTATATTGCACTTTATTTGCTGATGTGTAGCCAGCAAATCGACCTACTATCACATTTGTAAAGTATTAAAATTTATTAGATTACGTCAATATCTACAATGTGATTAGATACTGTCTACAAACTAAGAAAAAGACTCGATATTGGAAGATAAGGGAATATCTTTCAAATAAATCAAAAATCGTGTGATATCCATTTTTTGTTTATGAAAGTATGTTGACCCATTCTTATTGCGTCGCAAAATAAAAATATTCGTGATAGTGCTTACATAATTTTTATTTAAAAAATTAAGTTTCAATGTCTCACAATATTCTCGCTTATAAAAAAAGAGTGATGAGTATTCTGTCTTTCTCTGGAAATACCCAGTTTGTGAGTATATTGTTATTTAATCTACACACATTGTAGTTTACACATGAAAGACACTCCATTCGGAAATGAAAACACATCCTTATCTTTTTTCTGAAGAGCATTGTATCTGTTTATTACGCGTAATTAATATTATTGAAACTATGTGGGGGGTCGTTCGCAAATTACGTGTTTCGACTTACTCACAAAAAAAAATTATTGAACAGCACGTAACACAATTTCAGACCTCCTGCCCAATTAAGGACATCAAAAAAATTTTATGTATAAAAAATTGAAATTTTAATATTTAAACTAATACTCATTTTTCATAAGGACCTTGTGGCGGTAAAACAACTGGTCAGACTCGTCTATGTACTTTCTTTGAAAATCTCGGATGGAAGGTAATACTTTCAGATAGCATTTCTCAGAACAAAAAGCAACTAATCACAATGTCACGTTACTATTAGGTCTATCGTGTTCCTGAAACTGCGAGCGTTCTGCTAAGGTAAGCAACACTAAAAGGTTAATGCTCTAAACATTCTAAGTCATCTGCTTATTATTGCGTTATTTACATTAGTGGCGGCATCAAGTTCAATGATTTAACTCCAGATGAATGTGAGTATTTTTTTCATTATTTACATTTAATCACTCAGTTTATAACGTAATGCTTTATTTATTATTGATTATTCTTTTCTCATAACGTACAAAATAACAAATCTTATTTCGAACAAATCAATCATGCTTTCATGTCATTTACTTTATATATCCCAAGATACTATCTTATCCCATAAAAAAATAGTAGCTTTCGTAAAACTAACTAAGAATTTTATTGGTCAGAGATAGGCTGACCATCTATGGGGGACGATCTCCATTTGGACATTGAATGTCCATTTTTTAAGCAAGTCCTAAATTGCAAATTTCAAATTATTTAGTTTGTCCTTCATTCTGAAATTTCAAATCCCACTTTTTATTAAAAAGTCGATAGTCAGCCTATTCAAAGACCATTCTATTCTAGATACCAAAAATTTCATCATTCGCGCTAATTTCTGAAGGTGAATTTTGACTATTTTGTTTGAGAGAATTCGAGAGAATTTTTTTCTTCTGAAATATATAAATTTAACTTCTGAAACTATTGAGATTGTAGCCAAATTGTATAAGAAAAGAAAAGAAAAAGAGGCACAAACAAACCGCCCACACACTAATTGCACAAAAAAAGCATACGTGATTATTTTACGATCTTCTCTTTAAAATTTCATTGAACGTATATGATCACATGCTTCTGAATGTTACAAGTCTCTTTCTCTCTTTACATTTTGCACACCCACGAATGACGTCTAGTCAGGAATTTATTTAGATAACATCTGTCAAAAAAGCGTCTTGAATGAAAATTCGACGGTCTATTTCATATTTCACACTTTTTAAAGAAGATTTCATCAAGTTCAAATTTAGTAGACAGAATGTTTCACGTATTTCGCAAAAATATGAATGAATATAATGTTTTACATGAAAATATATAATTCTTCATGAAATGTTGTGAAACGATTTATTTTATTTTATATGGATTTCATCATAGCTTGAGATTTACATTTTCTAGAGAGGAAAAGATTGAATCATCCGAAAGTCAGTGATCTAAATATGTCATGCAAAGAAAAAAAAATCACATTTTCAAGTAATGTTTCATTCACACGGATTCACACGATAAAATATATCGGTGCTTCCTAATCTGCGTGACAGAGGGGAGTAACCGAAGGGGTGTTCTGGAGGGTCACCTCCCATTCGATGGAAATTTTTCTTCAATTTAATTGGATTTTTTGAGAAAATAAAAAAAATTAAAGTATATCCTAATTTTTGTAAGGGTCATTCGCAAATTACGTCATGTTAAAAGCCTTTCTCGACCCCCCTCACCCCCTTGTCACAAATTTTCCAAAAAAGGAAAAATTTATATTTGGACTGTCACCAATTCTTCTACCCCACTCCCCCCTAAAGCGTGACGTAATTTATGAACGATCCCTTATTACAAAAAATACCCCCTCCCTTCTAGAAAATTATTTCCATTACCCCAGGCATCCAATAATTCATGAACAGGTGACACTACAATCCTGATACTTCTAGTTGCACCTGACAAATGTCTGCCCTTAGAGATATAGCTCAGTTGGGTAGTCATCTTAATGGTCTTGTGGCTTTAGCCTACTTGGTATTGGATTCAAAACTTAAGTCTTTCAAGTAAAATTGTGATTAAATGTTATCCTTGTTGACGTCAAAGTGTGCATTAAAAAATTCTAAAAAAAATCTTTCTTGTGTGCCGTAGCTCATGGGTTGAGAACCACTGAACAAAATATGATTTTTTTGGCAAGAAAAAGTTTGTGAATTTTGATTTATTCGCGGTATTGTCTTTCACTTAACTACTTAGCTAATCGATATTCATATGATCTAGAAATATTTTTCCTATTAATAACACAAATAAGCTCATATAATTGTAATTGAATATGCATACGAATGGCTTCACAGAACTTTTCGTGTAGTGTCTAATTCTATGAGAAAAATTTTTTTTTGTTGTCTTTTCCCTCGTACAAGCACTATCGCTTCAATGTTCCCAAAATGACCTTTATTTTATCGTCAAGTATTTTCAAATTCAACAATCAACAAATTCCTTAGATTAGAGACATTTAAGCGAACGTTATTGACTCGAAAATGAGCAGTTTAGTTGATTAAGAAATGTCAGTAATTACAGTACAATAATTGTGTATCCAGTTACTATAATCCGTCCTTAATTTATTGTTACTAACTAATTTCATATTTGAATAACTTTTTTACGACAACAGCAATTACAGCTGGTTTACGTCCATAAATCATGCAATTTTGTCATTAATAAATTGAAATTAAACTAAGTTGTTTACATCAATTAATTGGTTGTATTTACAAACTAATTGAAATGAGAGAAATTGACTGTCTACCATGAGTCAGATGATACGACAAAACCTTGTGCTTTGTGTGACTTTTTCTTTCTTTAGAATGATTTTTTAACTAACCGGAAAAGTGAATTTCACAGAGGAGAAAATAATTTAAAAAAAAAAAAAACTATAAAGAAGCGCTGATTCCTTGCCAAAAAAAATTATTTCTTATTTCTTTCGCAAAAAAAAGTTTAAATTATCGACAAATGATTTTAAGCATCAGATTCCGCTTGTTCTCTTATAATTACTACCTCCCTGTTTCTGCAAACACAATCTCTCTTTTTGTTGACATAAATTCAGCTGTGTCAAGTACCCCATGGTAACGTAGGTTGTTGTCTTTATAAGTCGCGACGTGCTCATGTTCTATATACTCAAATCATCATTGCTCTTCTCATCTTATACACAGAAACAATAAAATATTCTTCTTTTATTGTCGCGAAAAAAAAACTATTGGATCGCTTTTATCTCAGCATTTATAATAAATATTCCTAACATAGTAAACACATTCCATGAACCAGATGACGAACCATTTAAATAAACATTCTCAAAAATTTGTTTTGACGATAAAAATGCTTTTTATCCGCGACTTCATATTTCAGTTTATTACTTTATCCTCATCATATCTTGATAGTGTAATTGACAGATGTTTAGAATCAGGTTGATGACTTAATAGGGTGTCTATCAGGTCAGTCAGGGGGAGAACTAATTAGTGGACTTGCTATTTTAATTAGAATTACTTTTTTCCCTCCAGGACTGGGTTTCTCAGTCTAATCCTACGCTTACGACTACCCCTACCCCTAGGGTAGCCTTCCTTGGTGTAGGGGTAGGGGTAGACCAGAAAAAATTCATAGATTTGGAATTATAGCTTTGGGGTCGTTCAAAAATTACATAACACTTAGGGGGAGGGGGTCGAAGTTTTGCTACGTTTCATTATTAAATTGCTGCAATTTCCTCACGAAATTTGTTAGAGGCAGTAGAGGAGGGGTCAATAATGCTCATTCTTAGCGCTACGTAATATCCGAACGACACCTTTCTTATAGAGATTCTTCCACTTGAAGGCAGTTTTCTCCGTAGCAATCCTCATTTTTGAACCCGTGTCAAAAGTAGTAATCCAATTCTCCCTTTGTACAAGTCAGTGTCTTCCAAACTGCTTATCGTGAGAGAGTTCTAAATGTGCCTAAAGGAAGGTTTTGTCTGCTTAAATACAAAGCTATTTTCTAATAAAATCTCAAAACATTCAAATTTTTGACTTGTCCCAGTCAAATGCTGACTTACAAAATGTCAAGCTTCGTGACTTCCATCAAAAAGATATTGATAGTCACCCCAAACCTTAGTAACGTGATTCTTTTGTAATTGATACTAAACCACTGTTTGCTTTATATTTTTCACTCTGAATATCCTCTATAACCCTTCGTATAACCATTTGTGGTAACAAAAATAAAATAATAGTCATGACTATAAAAGTTCATAAAAGAACTTCATAAATTTGTTGATGTTGTATAAGTAAATTGAAGTAAATTATAAAAATTGTAGTAAGTCAATTAGTTGTATCCCATTCATATAATAGATGGACTGCTTAAGTATTTACCATAAAAAAAGCTTTCATTAGTGCTAATATATAGCAAATTAGATCACCAGAAAATGTATCTTAAACCTTATTATTTTTTAAAAAAAAGTGATAAAATAAAAATATTTTAGTCGATCACAATAACAATGAAAAACTTGAAATCACATCCTTCAAAGATGGTGTACCTGTGCACAGTGTTGACTTAAACGCAAAATGCCCTCGTTGCCTTGCTGCAGAAGTCAATAAAAAGCGGCATGATGGTGAGTTTTGTTGTGATTCTAGACAAGCATTTGAAGCATTTTTTCCAAATGCTTTAAATGGACGTAAACTTTCTGACTGTGAATGTGTACACACTGTCAATTAAGCAAAAAAAAAAAAATAAAAGGAAAATGCAAAAAATTTCCTTTCTCATCAACCCAAAATTTTTAATGCTACAAATACATTTTCATGAATGTTCATTAAGGCATCTGTGCTGTTTTATATTTTTTTGAGCTATAAACGCTCTAATAATAGTTCTCCACCTCATTAATTTGTCACATTCCCTCGCATTTAACTTTTTTCTGAGCTTTTAAAATCAAGAAACAGTTTCTTTTTGTTTGTCTGATCCAAGGCAGGAAACTCAGGATTAATCTTGAAAAATTCCAAAAAGAAAGCAACAGAGTTGGCATTCAAGATACCTAAGGGGTGGTTCATAAATTACGTCACACAAAAAAACGACTTTTTTGACCCCCCTCTCTTCCCCCTTGTCACTAATTTTCCATACAGAAAAATTTCTTGTATTTGGACTGTCACAGATTCTTCAACCCCCCCTAAAGTGTGACGTAATTTGCGAACGACCCCTAAGAAATCCCTACGTCGTCAAATACCTTAGGGGTCTGGTTCATTTATTACGTTCGCTTTTTAGGGAGTGGGTGGGGTTTGAGATTTTTTTTTGTTCAAAATTTGTAACGAGGGGGCGGGGGGAGGGGGTGTCTAAAAAGTCGCTGTTCTGCGTAACGTAATAAGTGAACGACCTCTTAAGGATTCATTGGGATTTTCCAGAAATCTTGCTTTTTTATTAAGGAATTTTTTTGGGATTAATCCAGTTTTTGCCTCGGTCTGATCCATAAGACTGAAGTAATACGCTTCAGGAAATGTGCTGTCTTATCTTGTTTACACAAAAAACTAGCACTTACTAACCCATTAAGTATGAAATGCATTACAGAAAATGTATATCAAAAAGTTTTTTCTTTTTTTTCTTTATAATAAAAATTAACACGTTTCATGGCTGTGCCATTCAAAGCTTTACAAAATCCAGATTTACGCAGATTTTTATTTTATTGCAAACAAAAAAAAATTTCAACACCCTTCGACAATAAAGTCACAAAAAATTTTCAAATTGACATTTTTGATCAATAAATCGCCATTCAGAACGACGTAAAAGTAACACGGGCTTTAAAATTTTCATATTTTAGATCATATGCAGTCTTTTTATACTTACGTCGCATGTGATGACGTTTGGGCTTATCACGAGAATTTTTCGACATTTCTCACGCTTCATTGCCACTTTATGACTTATTTTCTGTTTAGTTTATTAGATGGCGTCACATGTAAATTTGCTAATGAATTTAGACGTGCTAATAGATTGTTTCCTCTTCCCTATTGCTGTAAATGCTGTTTGTAAGTGACGTCCATCCAAAAATGGATATCTTTAAGATATCCTTCCCATCCTATCTTCATAAGGGTGTCCCACAGTCCATCCCAAATGTTGGACGTCATAACTAAATAGCCCCTGTTCATTGGATGAAGTCTAGACATTCAGTTTGGTCGACAATGGAAAAAGTATTAAATATTTGAATGAGTTAAATTATAAATGAATTTCACTTTAACTTTCAATTTATTTGATTTCTGTTGATAAATTATTTCAAGAGAATTTGAGCCACAACCGTCAATTAAGCTTAATTTATGGAGATCATTTAGATTCTCCTTAGTAATTGGTATATGTGCTACAATAGAAAAGCACGTACGACACGAGTTAAGAATCAAACGTTCTTTCTTTTGTGTGATTAGACTTATTAGACTTATCTACACTTGCTTCATATCTATCCTAGACGCCGTCTAAATCCAATATCAAGACATCCAAGGTTTAATGTTTTATTCAATCTTTAATCCCTAATTTGATTGTATGTATATAACCTTAGTAAAAATTGCTAGATTTGCACTCGAGTCTGTCGAAGGATGGATTTTCTTAGATAAAGTTGTCTATTTCGTTTCATTTGACCTCCAAGAACCTTTTTTTTGGCTATTTTTCATACGCAACTAGTTTTATGAGGCTCTATGTTGAAACTGGTATTCTGGGGGATCCTTTTTGGGATTTTTTTTAATTTGTTAGGGTTTTTTGAGCAGAAAATCTTAAAATACCCCCTAAATTAAAAAATTTAAAACAGCCACTCAAAAAATTTCTGCATACACCCCTGGCTTGGATATTTAAGTACCAGATGCGTAGCCAGGAGAGGATTTGAATGATTTGTTCTCTCATTTCGACAGAAAATTCTTTAATTTTTGTTAGGGCTTTTAAGAGACCCCCCCCCCCCTTCTTCATTATTCCTAAGGGTTCGTTCGCAAATTACGTCACGCTTTTAGGGGGAAGGGGGGTCAAAGAATTTGTGACAGTCCATACAAAAGATTTTTTTCTTTGGAAAATTTGTTACAAGGGAAGGGGGTCTAAAAAGTCGTTTTTTAACGTGGCGTAATTTGCGAACGACCCCTAAGTGCTTAAATGACCCACAATACAAGCAGTTCTCGATTTGAATAATTAGTTTGTTCCATAAAATTCTCTTTAAATCGAGGACCGAATTTCTTTAATCTGCTCTACAAATAAGGCTTCATTCAACTGCATTCACACAAAGCGTTCTTAATTAAAAATTATTTGTGAAAAAAATAACAACACGAGTACAAATTTTTACGCTGCTGCTTGTTTAACGTAAAATTTATAGCCGCGCAACTTTGATGCAATGATAAACAAACAGCTTGCAAATTTGTATCAAGAAAATATTTTTATGGATTATTAAGCAGCAGGAAAGCGTGCAAATTTATCTTGAGTGCAAAATTGTTAAATGTCATGAGTAAAAAAAATTTCATCATGTCACTAAATCATTTGAAAGACTTGAAAGAAAGCAACAAATATGCTCGATAATTGAAAATCAATCGACTATAATTGGCACGTGGATGTAGTAATAAAGAAAGTAAAACAAGTCATTCCAATTGCTTTCATCACATTGTGATATTAAAATAAGTTTCAAATCAATACGAAATCAGATAAAAAAAGAAGAAGTGAAAATAGAGCTTTATTTGCCATTAATAGTCAGATAAGCAACCTTGGCATTGAATATTTTTTTATCAACATCCTATCGAGCATGCACTTTTCAATATAAATAAATGGAATGTTTTGTTTTTAAATACCTGAGCAAAGGAACAAATAAGGCGATATTGCACAATATTTCAATGGCTCTAAAGTCTGTAGATAAAAGTGACAGCATGTTTTGAACAATTTTAATAAGCAAAACCTTATTTCGAATGACAAATGAAATAAACTAATGGATTTTTGAGTGTAGATAAAAAATAGACTAAGTAGGAGAAAATCTAAAAATGTAAAAAGAAAGAGAAATGAAACGATAAAAAGAAATTACACAAGAATGCCTTGAGACAGAATATCTATCTGTGTATCATTTAAGCTTTGAAAGTTGTTTATTTAACAATTTAATTATATTCATTTGTTTATTTTTAAGATTTTTTTTTTCGTTCGTTCCGTCGAAAGAAATTGGATGGAAATGAAAAATTCGCGAAAAGTACAAGTTAAAAATATAAATGTAAATAATGCTTATCCTTGATCAAAGTTTAAGGTGATACGAAGTGGCTCGGGGGCGTAAAAGATGCCTATGGTACCAAAAAAGTTCATTTTGATGTCAAAAAATGTATAATCTTCAGACCCTTCTTCTTATTCAAGCCCAACACCCATAAAGCATCGAGATCATGCAACAGTTCACAAATTTGAAAGTTCATTGAAGTTCAAATTGTTAAAAAAACCGTAATTGGCTGATAACGGTTTTCAAAATTTTGAATTTTAACTGATTTCAAAAATTTGAATTTTAACGAACTTTTAAAATTTGAATTTCAAATTTAACGAACTTTTAAAATTTGAACTTCAAATTTAACGAACTTTTAAAATTTGAACTTCAAATTTAACGAACTTTTAAAATTTGAACTTCAAATTTAACGAACTTTTAAAATTTGAACTTCAAATTTAACGAACTTTTAAAATTTGAACTTCAAATTCAACGAACTTTTAAAATTTGAACTTCAAATTTAACGAATTTTTAAAATTTGAACTTCAAATTTAACGGTTCGTTTACAAATGACTTCCAACATTTAAAGGAAAGAGGAGTCTTGAGCTGTATGATATTGAATAGAATAGAAAATATTGTGACAAATCCCGTTTTCTGTTGGATGTCATTTATGAACCCCCTTCTTAGTTCCCTACAACTTTGATCAAAGCAAGCTAAATTTACAATAAAATTTAATTTTGAATACCCCTTGAAAAAAAGTCATTTTTTCACGTCATGTCAAGTCATAGTCAATTTGTTACATCCACGAGCTTCTAATACACTTTTGGATGTTACTCATTAGAGTTAATTATATATAATGATTTAATCATAATCACAGCTACTAAAATGTGAGAGCATTGATTTGTTTGTCTGTGATTGATAATTGAACCGCTTCATAACTGACATCACTGATTCATTCAGTAATAAATGACACTAAGCATTTTTTTCTCACTACATTTTAAGTGATAATTTTCAATATTTATGTTTGATAATTTCAAACATTATTAATTAATGATTACAGATTAATCAACTTTGCATCTGCTTTTATTTCCTCCATATTATAGCCTATAACTTTCAAGTCAACCTGTTGAAAACGATGATTCAGATTGAGAATACTTACTTTGAATTAGCAAAGTCATGCAAGAGAAATTGCTTGGTAAGCCTTATTTATTTCATAATTTATTCAAGTCATATAGTCATGATTATTGTACAATTTGTAGATTATTTGTGATCGTGGAGTTATGGATGCGTCTGCCTACATTGATACTGATAAGTGGGAGCGTATGAAGAATGCAAACGGTTGGAATGAAATCGAGATGAGAGACAATCGTTATAATCAAATTGTGCATATGGTATCTGCTGCAAACGGAGCTGAAGAATTTTATTCGACAGAAGTAAGCTCACTTTACACCTTTTACCATAATATCCAATTTATTATCATCATTAAAATGTTTTTTGTTATAGGATCATTCATGTCGTTCGGAAGGCGTCGATTTGGCACGTGAATTGGACTATAAATCTGCAGCTGCTTGGATCGGTCACCCATACTTTGATGTCATTGATAATTCAACAGACTTTGATGCTAAAGTTAATCGTATGATCGAATGCGTATGTCAAAAGCTCAGCATCGATACAGGCGACCGTCTGTTGCGTACATCAAGAAAACTCAAGTTTTTGGTTTCGGGTCCTTTGAGCGACATGCAATTTCCATCTTTTCAAGATTTCAATGTCGTACATCATTATCTCCAAACGAGTGGACAACGTGTTCAGACACGTTTGAGAAAACGTGGGCAAAATGGTCACTGGAGGTAATGCCTTATATAATCAATAATGTCATTTCAATTCGATAAACTTAATATAATTTGAAGTGCTTACAAATTTGTCATAAATAAATTAACTTATTTAATGGATTTGTTGCAGTTACATTCATACAACACGAAGACCACACGTTCATGGGCAGTCAATTGAAGTAAAAACGCAACTTACACAACGTGATTACTTAAATATGTTGGCTCAAAAGGACGACGCTCATTTTACCATTTTCAAGAAACGTCGTTGCTTCCTTGTTAACAATCAATACTTTCAATTGGATATCTACCAAGAACCAAGCCATCCAAGGTTAGTTTTTTTTGTTTATCAGCTGTTCAATGCGCCAATAGAGCTAGCTCGATTTGTGCTAAATTTATTTATGAATTTTGGTTCGAATGAGTTAATTTTCGTCACATCCAATTTGATTAGCTATTCCTTTAAAATTTTCTAAGTCGTCAAATTTAAAATTTCATTTATGCAGTCAAGGAACACTGAAAAGGCGCATTTTCTAATTAGAAACAAAATAACGGTCAGAAAATATTTGAAAATTTAACGGTTAAAATTTATTTGAAACTTGTGAAATCAAAAAATTCAATTTTTGAATATTTCAATTAACGGAAATTAAAACCGATAGTTTCTTAAACTAGGAAATGCGCGAAAAAGAGACAACTTGTCTGTTGGCATATCCTTGACAGAATCATTAAATTAAATTTATAGCTTCACGCTCAATTATGATGAATAAATTTAATTAGAGATAAAATTAAATATTTTTAGATGCCGTGGCTTGATGCTCCTTGAAACATACACCTCTCTCGAAGGGGATTATCTCAAGCGAAGCTTACCTAGATTCCTGAACATCGTAAAAGAAGTAACTGGAGATCCCTCTTACTCTATGTACAACTTAAGTTTAAAAGAAGACTGGAATAATACGAAAAAGTTCTGTTATTCACTTCACGGTGAGTTGCAAAGAGATCATGATTGTAAAGCAGACCCAACCGATGATGATTAAAGAATTTCGTCGATATCGCTAAAAGAATATTTGATGTATCTGAATGTTGTGAGCAAGATAGTTTTTTTTTTGGACACTACGAGACTTAAACGTTTTATTTTTCATAGTTTTATTGTATATTATCAAATATTAAACGTTAAGGAAGAGTTGAGTAATTAATTATTCCCCATACTTATTAGATATATAAAGAAAATTTTTATAGTGTTGTAAGAAAGAAAAAAAAATATTGTTGTTTAATCCACACATCCACAGTTTTATCAAGTAATTCAGAAAGCCAATCTTAGACACTTGCGTGCTAAAAATAATCAATCTTCTGATTTCTTAGTTAATAACTCGCGCATCTCAATACTATTATTTGTTTTTTTTAATTATTATTATTTAATCTGAAACGTATCGAATATCTCAATTTAGTAGCTTAAAGGCAGGAGCGTATCAGAGAGGGATCCTCTCTTTCGAATTGGCTCTCTAATTGAATTGTGTGAATAATTTTAGAAAATTCAACCTACCGACCCCCCTTGGATACGCCTCTGTACACCATTTTTTAAGTTGTAGCTCACATGCTTCTAAGTTATCAACCCCCATTATTCAGTATGTTTTTGCCACAATAATCGAATATTTTGGTTCACTAAATTTAGTTAGTGTGGAGCACGTGAATGTTCTTTTCATCATGAATTGTTTTGTCGTCTCATTTTTCCTTTTCTGTTTTTGTTTTTAAGTTGTCATATGTCATCTAAATTTTTTTCTAATTTTATAGACTTGATAATTGATGATGGTCAAAAACACCCACCAAATATGAAAATGTTGGTAAATGGTAAAGCATAAAATCGAATCTAAAACTTAAGATCGTGATCAGTAAGGAAATACGAGAGAAGAGGAGAATTTAGTTACTATTTTTAAGGAACTTACAATTGTATTCGAAATATTTTTCTAACTTTTTCATTAACTTCATTTTTTTATATTTTTTCCCTTTTTTAACCTTTTTATGATTTTATTTTCTCCTTTCCAACATAATTGTTTTTTTACTCTATAGTATTGACCAAAAAAAATTTGTTTTTCTTTATGTTTTTGTGCTTTTTATGCGATTCAGATTAAGTGATGTTTTATGTTAAAATAGAAACGAATCGCATTTTATTGCTTATAACACGTTATTGATACTTAATTTCCTCACAATGGAGCTTAATTAACAATTAAAAATTTTTAATAAATTGAATCAAACAGAAATTTGTCTTAATTTTAGTGATATTTCAATCATCAATCATTTTTATAAATTGATGAAAAAGTGCAACTTTTAATTAATTTTTCACTCATAGCTTGAAATTTCAATTTTATTAAATCAATTTGCATTTAAAATTTTACTTTTTTTTGATTTAATCCTTTTTATTATCCCTCTAAATAAAATATTAATTATGATAGAAAAAAAAAAAGTTTTTGCATTGATTGGTAAAATTGAGGAAAAAAATTGAGTTATAAACTATTTGTCAGTAGAATAAAATTGACATGCTTTATATTATTAATGTACTAGTAACAGAAAATAAAGAGAGAAAAAAGTGTTAATAGTTTTCTTAAACTTGAAAAAAAAATCTGGAAAAAATAAATTTATCATTTCATCACAAAGTGTGCAACCTGAGAAACTTCATGTCATCACTCAAATTTCTGTCAACATGAGAGTCTCCTTCTTATCAACAATTATAGTATTGTAGTTATCATTAAGATCAGATTGTAAGGAATTATTATTATATTTGGTGTTAGTTACAAACCTCAATAACTACTTATGGTTCTAACAATTTCCCATTATTGATGTAAAAGATACTATAAATATCAAATTAAACCTGATCAAAACATATATGCAATATTTTTATAGTCTAAATAGCTGTTTTTAGGATTATGTAACAGAAACGTTTGAAAATGTCATTTAAATTAATTAATTATGGTGTAAAACTGTTCAGTCGCACTTTTTGGTGTCATTTCAATTCAGTTCATTAAAAAACCGTTAAATTTAAATTTTGAGTTTTAAAAAATCCTTAAAATTTGAATTTTGAATTTAAAAAACCCGTTAAAGTCAAAATTTGAATTCAAAAAACCGTTAAATTTAAATTTAGAATTTTAAAAACCGTTAAATTTAAAATTTGAATTAAAAAAAAACCGTTAAAATCAAAATTTGAATTTTAATAAACCGTTAAAATCAAAATTTGAATTTAAAAAACCGTTAAATTTAAAATTTGAATTTAAAAAACAGTTAAATTTAAATTTTGAATTTTAAAAAACCGTTAAATTTAAAATTTGAATTTAAAAAACCGTTAAAATCTAATTTCCTGTGTTGATCGTAGTTGTTTTCCCTTAAATTTTAAATAAAAACGGTTAAATTTTGTCACATTTTTCCAGACGTTGCACACTTTGTGATTACTAGATTTTAGATAATAAATTAAATAACTTACAATCGTTCATGTTCATGTTTTAATGAAAGAAATATTGAAAAAAATAATAAATTAATTAAAAAATATTTTCTTACCGAAAATAAACTTTTTTTTACCCTTTTGGCTTAAGAATTGAGAAAATTAAAGCTTTCGAGATTTAAATTCAATAAAGTGTCGTTCACTATAGACGTTTAAGGAGGGGTCTAGGGGCATGATTTGCAAAAAAAATGATATGACAAAGTGAAAGTGAACGACGTCAATTTTGTGAACGACCCTAAAAATAAATTAAAAAAATACAATAAGATGCAAAATAAAGAAGAATAAATATATATTTTGGATGCTACCAAAGCGGGTCGATTTCCTGTTTATTTTTGCTGATTAGAAACGAATTTCGTTCTCAGGATGACTATTTGCTAATGGAGAATGAATGCTAGCAAAATATAAATGAATTATTGAATGAAATTTGATCAGATTAATGTGAATGTAATATAAAAATCTTCTTGTTAAAGCATCCCCTATCCACCTACCTTCATAAATTTAAAAGAAAAATTGGAATTTGGAAAAATAAAAAGAAAATTGATGTGGGGTCATTCACTTATGACTTTCAATATTTACGGGTTGGGAGCTTATAGAAAAATCATTTAAAGAGATTTAGTGGCAGTAGGACAATGGATGCCATTTGTGAATGACGCTTGGGGTTGGTATACCGGACAAAGTCTAGGAAAGACCAGCCCCTAATTCACATCCAGAAGAAAAATGAATATTAAACTGCATGAAGACATTAATTAAAGTAAATTTAAAGATAAAATTTGTAAAGGATACAAAAATTAATAAAAGAAGGCAGTAATTGAATGTTCCAATTTGAATGAGATATATAAGAAAGGAATCAGACTGTGTGTTTTGTGTTTTTTTCTTTACTTGATACAAAAATCTAAGCATTTATTTTTCTTTTTTCAGTTCACACAAAAAAAATGTTCTTACTTATTGTACATAATCATCTTCATCTCTTCACAAATATATATAGATAATATATTTAATATAGTTTTAATAATAGTAATATTTATGGTAAAATTATTCGTCAAGTTCATCTTTGTACAGTTCCTTAAAGATCAATTTTTGTATGCGCATACGAATTCGTAGTTTCTGAGGTCCGGTGAATTGTGTCAAATACGGCTGCAATGACATCAAAAAGTGATAATCATCGTCATTTGAGGAAGTCGGAAAGTTCCCAGATTCACTGGGAAATTCATCATTTGAGCTTGCACCACATCCAGTTGTCGTTACTTCGTCAGTTCTTCGACGTTTTGGATGTTGATGTGCATTTGCAGGATTTGACGATGAGGATGTATTATTTTGCTGTTGAGCAAGGTTTAATGGAGCTGCTGAGATTGTTGTTTCGCCATTTGTTGAACGTGAGATCAGGTTGTGTATATCCATAAGATTTAAATGATGTGGTATGGCACGAAATTTTGGTGGCAACTTTAAGTTTTGTGACTTTTGATTAGAATGATGTACTGGCGAGGATGAGTCCTCATCACGACTCCGATTCATCGCTTCCATCAGTTTCTGACGTGACTTTGGTGAGATTTCAGGCTTTTGCTCTTTTTGATCGATTTCATCATCGCTTGGAATTTCAATTGCTGGCTCAAATGACTGTAATAATTCGTAACTTGAATCGTCCATTTGTGCTGAGTTGTAGGAGTTTCGTGACTTTCCCATGTTGTCGGCCAGGAATAAAAGCTAAAATTGTATGGAAATTTTGTTAGTTTAATGTCTTTTTCATATGATTGCTGTAGATAGGGCTTGATAGCATAGATAGACTTGATCAAGGAGATACAGATGACTGTAGCAGGGAAGGGACAGTCATTGAGCTACATATGGAGACCTTGCCTTAATACCTTTAGTCTACAGACACATATTTGATTCCCATCAATCTTAAATTTATTTAAATTGTTCAAATTAATGGAACACACAGTTGTAGGAAGATCTATACAATTAGCCAGTAATGGTGTTAATTTCAAAGACAGCATAAACTAGTATTGAACATGCTAAGTGGAAATTCCAATTTCTCAGACTATTGTTTAGACTTAAATTATTAATCTGATAAATTCAATGAGGGGAGACGAGGGATGTGTTGATGTTGACATGCTCAATTTTATAGAGACTTGATACGCAATTTTAACATCATTAAAATACAGATTTGGAATTTCCCATGACATTTTTTATAGTTTTTATCAGACTGTTAACTAAGTTAGACATGCTTAAGGCTGGCTGTGTAAGCTATTTTCTAAACTTCAAAATCAGGAAAATTTCATAAAAATAAGAGAAATGGAACTGCTTTAAGTTGACAGTGTCCTTAATAAATCCGTCTAGATTTACACTAGAAGCAGACCAGATCTATGTACCACCCTAGACATCATCTAAGCCTTCAAGTAACAAAATCACAGCCACATCCATCCACATACCGGTCTATAATATTGCCACTTTGTTCCTGTAAAATCTTCGGGTGCAATCATCAACTCATCATTTTCATTTCGCGGAATCATTTTCCATTGTATTCGAAAATTATCTCTTAAGCCTTTCCATTTTGCCTTGATAATTTTTTCTGAAAAGAAACAGCCAAAGAGAATTATTTATTTTGCAAGCAGAACGTAAACAATCATCAAATATAAAAGTCATCAATACAGTCATTAAGGCATTCGCTCTCACGCTCTCGAAACTTTCCATTTGACTCTCTCGAACCATTAAAATGCTCAATGATTGTCGTGAGTCACATTCACAAACAAAAAAACTAAAGTAAAATGATGAAAATGTAGGAAAGGAATGGAAAAAGGTATAAATACGTACTCGGTGCATTATGAATTTGAGCTAATTCATCCCACAACTCCTCCAAATATCCTTTATTCTGTCGTCCATTAAAATTTTTATCCCATATAGCTGGTCTTGTGGATATATCTTGTATAAGCTTGTCTACATCTAAATTTGCAAACGCTGCGAGAGAGCTCATCACTTATTTCTTTTTTTTTCTTCTTAATTCCTCTTTTTCAAGAATGCAAAAAAAAATAATTTTAAGCGCGAGTTTATTGACTGCTGCTTTTCGACTTTTGTTGATTTCCACACACAACCAACTTAAACTTTAATTAACATTAACAAAATAAGCAAGTCTCTTTTATCAATAGCTTGATATACAACTTTTTTTGAGTGCGAAATTATTTTTTGCTTCCGACCGAAGATGCGTTTAGCTTGCGACTGAATTTAATGTTCTTAACTCACACACATTCGACGAGCGAACCGTCGATACAGAAAAAAAATACGAAAAAATGGAAGAAGAAGGAAATAAGAAGCCGCAGGCAGGCAGTAAAAGCCGAAAGCTGAAAACATTTTTTTTTTCTCTTTTTTCTCGACGATGCGGTGGATTGAAAAGGAATAAGAAGAAGAATAAAATGAGTATGAAGGGGAATCGCACAAGTAAGTAGATGCCTATAACAACAACTCTCGACACATTCTGTCGAGTTTGAATTGAGTGAGGAGTGTGAGTTATGCTGACGATATTTGAGATGTACTGAAAGACGAAATGAAATAAAAGAAGAGAAAAGAAAGGAAAGAAAGAAAAAAAACAGGCACCCTCATCATCTATCGACTGCAAAATGCTTCATGCGATCAATATTTATGATTAAGTAGAAAATTTAAGGAATGAGAAAAAAAAACACACAAAAAAAGAACTCAGAACCAACACAAATGCAATCGCTTGCTGTTTGCCTGCTTGTAATGCCATATCGCATCAGTTTGACAAGCCTTGAACGAACATCTGTTCCTATAAACTTGTTAAGAAGAAAAAGAAATAATAATATAACTTCTCGTTCATCCGGAGCAGCAACGATTGTTGTATGAATGTTCGTATGTATATTTCACATTTGAAAAGATTTTTCCATTCCTTTTCGGCTATACATGAATGAACGAGAAAACGAGAATCCTCCATCATCATATATATACACATTTCATTCTTTACATGCAGAATAGCAACAACAAAAAAACTCAAGACTGAAAAAAAAATCTATAAGATGTGTCTTAAAACGTAGAAGAGAGAAGCCAGGTCCTTGTGAGGGATGAATGCTTGTGAATATAATCACCGTACAGCATATGGCTTGAGTGCGATTTTCTCGATGGGAATATGTCCTTTGGAAGCATTAAGATTTTGATTTTTGTCTAGTTGGATGTAAATATTTTTCAGAGATTTAATTTAATCCTGATGGATTTAAGCTGAGATTTATTTTAATTCTGAAGGATTTAAGCTGAGATTTAATTTAATTCTGAAGGATTTAAGCTGAGATTTAATTTAATTCTGAAGGATTTAAGCTGAGATTTAATTTAATCCTGAAGGATTTGAGCTGAGATTTAATTTAATCCTGATGGATTTAAGCTGAGATTTATTTTAATTCTGGAGGATTCAAGCTGAGATTTATTTTAATCCTGATGGATTTAAGCTGAGATTTAATTTAATCCTGATGGATTTAAGCTGAGATTTATTGTAATCCTGAAGGATTTGAGCTGAGATTTAATTTAATCCTGATGGATTTAAGCTGAAATTTATTTTAATTCTGATGGATTTAAGCTGAGATTTAATTTAATCCTGATGGATTTAAGCTGAGATTTATTTTAATTCTGAAGGATTTAAGCTGAGATTTATTTTAATCCTGAAGGATTTAAACTGAGATTTATTTTAATCATGATGGAATTTAAATTAAGATTGAATTTAAACCTGCAAAATGTAAGCTTAAATTTATCCTTCAAAAATGTTTTAATTCTCAAAGTTCAATTGATTATGACTGCAATTCTGAAAGAAAGAAAAAGTTTCGATTAATCATTTAGATGCAGACAGAACATGAACTCTCATCCACCCATGCAAAAATAAAGCATTTAAGAGCATCTCCTTCACAAAGATGCAAGCACTTATCTCTGAAAAATGCGCTACTAATGATCCATTAAACAGGAAAGGAAGAAGAAGAAGAAATTAAATAAAAATCGCAAAGTTAGTTGGAAACCGAAAAAAGGAATAAAATAATAAGTAAAAGTTGGATGGATAGGCAGAAATAGGGGTGAATGAACCCATCCAATATTCGCAAGAGCATTTGATTATTCTTATTCAGAATAGAACAAGTTTGAGAAGAAAAAAATTAGCCCGCACGTTTCAGCACAAAAAAAATCATAATAATACAAAAAGAAAGAAAAAATAAGTCGCGAAGAACACGGAGATGAAATGAAAAAAATATAATATTTTCGTTTATTTCGCAACGCTTGGGCGAAAAAAAAATACGCAAAACGCGACGATGATGGAAACAGCAAGAAACTGAAACCATAGCAACGGTCAAATTTCATTTTTTTTTCATCATCACCCGACATTATAATACTCCTATATATACATTTTTTTCCTCTTGTCCCATTTGCACATCGCATGGAAGTAGCGCGTCTGCAAATAAATACACAAAATCTCTCCCTCGTGCCTGTACTATACTTTTTGTGTTTTCTTCCTCTTCATTCGTCGTCTTTTTTTCTCGAGTAAGCTTAGCAGTTACATTTTATGCTCACAATCATTCACTACGAGTAAAAAAAAGGAAACCGGCGCGAGAGACAGTCATTAACTCAAACTCAGAGAGAGAATCAACTTGACACACGAGAGAGTCACAGTGCCGAATATGTGTGTAGGGGATGAGAATAATACACTACTTCTATTTGTTGCTTGAAATTTTTTTTTTATTCGTCATATCCTCTTTATGTGGTTATTTCTGATTTCTCATCATGTAGCGATAAACTTTTCATTCAATTCTGACTAAATATTTATGTGAACTATAGCTTACTAAAATTCTTAACCTCTAAAAATTTTATTATATCTAATATAACTTTTGCACTGTTATTTGCGGTGACGATGAGTGACTAGATAACGAATTTGTTGGCGTTTCGTCAAATAAGCTAGGACTACTTATAACAACTTCAGCTATCAGTGGCTTCGCGAGTACATCTTGAATTTCTAGGTCCTCATCATTATTGTTACTGCTTGTTATGTTGTTCATGTTTGACTCATAACTTGAAAATAATTTACTTTTTGCCTCGAATATTAGTGACTGCCTTGGGAGGCTGTTTTTGCACGTTATCAGATTTTCGTCCAACTCCAGTTGCTTCCCCCATAGCGTTTCGGCCCGCTTTTTGTTCATTTCCGCCTTTTGAGTTCCTTGGAATTGCTGCTCGCTTTGGTGAGGATGGTACCACTTGCTTCGTTGGCGTACTGTTGGCTCCTGGTCCTTTGAGTGTGTTTTGTGCGGGCGTGATGATTGGCGGACTAACTGGTGGGATTGGGATTGTTGCTTTTGGCTTTTCGAGTTGTTCTGGTGATAAGTTGTCTCGAGATTGCTGCCTTGGCGAATAAGTTTTTGTATTTCCGTCGTCTTTTTCGATAGATTGCTGTCGCTGCTGTACGACTTTATTCTCGACTTCCTCTCTTGGTGGTGATTCCCGTTTTGGTGGTGAGTATCGTCTTGGAGTTTCTGGCTCGACGTATGTAGCTCTTGGTGGCTGATATTCAAGTTCTGGTGACTGCCTTCTTGACTCTGAATATCTTGTTGGCTGTTCATAGTACTCATTTTCAGGGGACTGACGTCTAGATGGTTGTTGATAGGCAATTTCTTTCTCGGGTGACTGTCGTCGAGATTCAGACTCGTAGACGGGTTGTGGCTGTTCATATTGCTGTTGGACTGGATAGACAGGTTCATATTGCTGTTCGTAGACTGCTGGATTTGTTGCTGTATATCCTGTTGTTGGTACAGTGGAATATCCTGTTGTTGGTACAGTGGAATATCCTGTCGTTGGTACTGTGGAATATCCAGTCGTTGGGACAGTGGAATATCCTGTCGTTGGTACTGTGGAATATCCTGTCGTTGGTACTGTGGAATATCCAGTTGTTGTTGGAGTGTATTCATATTCTTGTTGTGGTTGATAATAGGACTGGGACTGGTCTGTGTAAATGGGCTCTTGGTAGGTCTGTTGTGGCAATTGATATGAAGAGGTGTAAACAGGACTTCTTTGTTCAGCCATTTGTTGAATATTTTGCGACTGTTGTTCGTATTCATCATTCTTGAATGTGACACTTGGCTTTCGGATTTCGACGGGCTCTGGCTCCATATAAGATTCATTGATTCGTGTGGTAATGATGGGATCTGGTTGCCTTTGTTGTTGCTGATAATCTGTAAGTGATCTTTGTGAGTTATTTCTTGAGAGACTTCTTGGAGGATTTCGCAATTCTTCTGGTTCGTCTGAAAATCTTTGTTGTGATGAGGCTCTTGAAATTGGTCTGGATGGTGGACGAGAATTCGATCTTGATCCAGTTCTAGAACCGGATCTTGAGGGTGGTCTTGAGTCTCTGCGCTTTTCATAATCAAATTGTCCATAGTCGATTGATTGCTGCTGTTGTTGATAGGTCTCCATTGCATTTGTAGGTGGGACGAAACTGTCAGTTGATCTTTGACCTCTATTCCATTCGCCGGAATCTGTTCGTTGGAAGTTGCTGCTGCTGACTACATATGTAACATGTTATGATAGAAAAATGATTATATTACTCAATTGTGCATTTTTTTAGTTTTCTATCAAAAGAGGAAGAGATAGAATTTGAAAAGAACAACAATTGTTTAGTCTGTTATGGATGTGCATTATAGTCAATGATGTGATGAATTAATGGATGAAAATGTGATGATGATACTAAAATTAGTAATGTTTATGTCAAAAGAATATTGAATTTTTTTTAAAGTTAATATCTCGAATTATGAAATGACATGGCGCAATCACTGAAATCTGTTTCTATGAATGTTACCTGATGCTAGTTGTGGTTCTACATATGAAATTGAACTGGGCTGAATAGTTTCATTATAATAATTCGGTTGGATATCATCATCATTCACATTTCTTATAGAATTTGATCGAATTATCGATTTTGTGGGAGTCACATTATTATCAATTTGTGAAGCAGATAAGCTCGTTGGTGGATCATAAGAAGAGTTATTGGAAATCGAATAATTGGTAACAATATTATTAGTATTTGCATTTATATCATCAACTACTGTGTACTGTGATTTCTCAGGTTGATAAGAAGCAGATAAATTAACGTCATAATTAGTTTGAGGTGAAGAATGCATTGAAGAAGAAATTGGTTCAGCACTTTCATTAGTATAAGCTTCATTCATAGCATTATTGTTAGCAATAATTGTTGAAGCAGAATTAATGCGATTTGTTAAAAATTCAACATTCGTATGAAGATTATTTATATCCTCTCTAAGCGACATTATTGACGATACATATATAATAAAAAAGCACCATAAAATAGATAGGAAATAGGATAGAGATAGATGAAAAAGAGAAAGGAAGAAAAAACAGAGATTCACACAATTAGATTGATTCTACCTTATAATCATTATTAAGATTATTTATATATGCTGGAGTTGAGCTTGAATTGGAACTTATGGAATTACACAATCGATCCAGTGACTTTTCTTTGTAGCAATTCCATAAACCTTTAAGACGTTCCATCAACTCTTGATTTGTCTGTCTCAGTGCTTGCTTTTCTGCCCTAAAAAAGGTTTACAGTGATAGAAAATAAAAAGTTTTAATGCGGAACTGAAAAGATTCTCTTAAGCAGCTAAAATATTAAATTTTATGGAAGCTTTTACTACTAAATCGTGCATCATTCACATACTAACTAGTTCTTCATTCGCCAAAAGCTTTTTATCCAATTAAATCTTCAGTTCCATCAGAATTAATGTTTAAACTACTTAAACATAAATTGAGGAACATTTTGAATGTGTGTAATTTCTTCTTGAACTCTTAATTGACGGTGCTGGATAATTTGTTGAATATTTGCACATTTTCTGAACTCGATCACAATCACTGGCTAATTGTGTAGCCTTAATTAAAGCACGTCTCGCGTAATCAGCACAAAGGGTCGTTCCACCAACATGAAAGTGATCAAATTCTTCCGGAGATTTTCCTTCAACTCTTCGAATCTTTGCGTTCCTCACAATGTGTCCTAAACTGTAGTCATTCATCACATTACACAAATTTTCGCCTTCTGCTTCGTCTTGGAATCTCACGTGCTTCTTGCAATTTCTTGAGATTAAGTTTTATGTGTTTTTATTTTGTGTATTGATGTTTTGATGAATATAAGCACAATTGGTGATATTGAGTCGAAAGAGACAGAGAAAGAAAATCTTATTTTACAAATAAAGCCTTGCAGACTTCTGTTTTTTTCAATCGAATTTGAAAATTAAATAATACAATAGTGCCATATTTATAATGGGATCTTTTTTACCATTCAAAAATAATGTAAAGCTACCAAAAATTCACACGGTTATTGCCATCTAAAACAAAAAGTAATGTGCAGTCGAGCAAACAAAGCTTCCAGAAGCAAATATCACACACAAAAAAACATATTTATGCATAGAAATAGACATTTTGATTTGGAGATATAAAGAATTGATTTACTTATGCTTTGATGTTGTGTCCTCCAGCTTTAGTGTCAAATTTTTACACTGATCGGTCAATTTTTCCATGAGTTGTCTTTGTTCTGAAATCATGCTCTCAAGCTCTTGAACTGTATTTGCTATGGAATAATTATTAGAATTTAAAATTGAGTGACAAAAATCCATAGTTCCAAAAATAAACTTACTGTGCTTCTCCTCCATCTCAGTTATTACAGTTTTGACATCCTTTGGACGATGATCCTTGTCAATATTTCCAAGAGCAATCTGAAATTGACAAAATTATTGAAAAGTTACCCAAATTGCACAATATAGTCATTAAGGCACAACTTGGGGGTGCCCTGATGGCGTCATGGCGATGATTATTGCCACAAATCATGCAAAGCTCACCTCCTTCTCCAAGTTTGATATTTGATCACACAATCTCAAGTTTTCACGACGTGAATGCAACAAATCAGCATCTGATCTATCGATGCGCTGACGAAGGGAACTATTTTCAGCATTCAAACGAGATATTTCCGCTTTACCTTGACGTTCGATTCTTTCAATTTGCATTCTAATTGGATGTTAAAAAATTAAAATTATTAGCCATCGGTCATGATAAATTAGCAACAATTCTAAATTACCTCAATGATGTAATTTCTTGTTCCAATGAGTGCTTCTCGGAGTTAATCTGGGCCATATCAGAGAGATGAGCTGTGGTTTTCATTTTTATTTCTGACTTTAATTCTTCAATTGTATTATTCTTTGAAGCCATTTCACGTTTAATATCAGACTCGAGACGCTTCATGCGTTCCAATTCGAGTTGCAATTTTGACGATTGTTCCCATTGTGACGTTAAATCGCCTCCAAGTTGATCAACCTTAATATTTTTTGACAATTAGTGAGGTTTTAAAAAGTGAAATGCAAAAAAAATTAATACCTGATAATTATAGCGACGTTCGGCACTCGATCGTTCTTCGGCAATTCGCTTTGCGGTTTCGTGCTGTAATTCTCTTATACGTTCATGCTGACGTTCCAATTCATCCTAAAGTGAATGAATATACACACATTTATTGAATGAAATTTGAAACAAACAAAAGAAACAATGAACAAAAAGTGAAAAGAAAAAATGTTTATCGATTAGGGCCAAAATATAGGTCTAGTAATTATGTCTGAATGTTATTATCATTTCAGAAACAACAACAAAACAAAACATAAAGAAGAATCATTCATATCAACCTTCAATCTTCTAATTTCAATGTCAGCTTGCGTTTTTTCAAAGCTTGCTTGCTCGACTAAATCGCGATTACGTTGCGATTTCGAAAACACTTGGACATCGAGTTCTTTTAGTTCCGTGACTTGTTTTTGGAGTTTCTTAACTGATTCTTCAAGTGCATTTTTGTCTCGTTGTAAATTTTCTATTTGTTTCTTGTAAGCTTCTGTGCATGCACTATCGACGAGTGATGAGTCACCGCTGCCTCCAATTGCTCTCTTGCGCTTTAATTCAACATTTTCGTCAGAGACTTTCTTATAGTCAATGCTGGTTTGTGTTAACTGTGCCTCCAATTCACTAATGCGTGACTCAAATAGAATATTCGGTCCTGATGTTGCCGTAAATTTTGACGGCTTAGATAAATATGATGACTTGAAAGACTCGTCAAGTTCTGACGGCTCATATTTAGCATGTTCACTCAATGTCTCATTCTCGTTAATCACGTCTTTGACCTTTGTCATAAGAGAGTTTAATTCATCCTGTGTGGGTGAGAAAAGATTCAGTTTGTGTGTTCTGCTATGTTTACTATGTCTTATTTGTTGTGGTGCAATTAAATTGATTATTTTAAATATTTACTTACACGACAGAAATTTGATTCCTTTTCGAGCTGCTCGATGTAATTCTCCTGCTTTTCGATGAAGCTTAGGAGCTCATTTGGAGCTTGAGCACTTGACACAGGCAATAATGCATCAGATGAGGAATAATTTGCCACTAAAAATATAGGAAGGAATAAACAATAAAGTAGACTTAGTTCCAAAGAAGGAACAAGATGAAGTTATGTGGAATTAAAGCTTGATGTGATAGAAAGTACAGAAAATAAAAATTCATGGATATACTTCGTAGAATCAGGTTCAAACATCCTCAATCAAACCAAACTTTAAAACACATTTTATTTCCATCTTTTTCGCCCCTTAATTAATTCCCACGATAAAATTTATGGTCTGTTAAACTCACATGGAACTTGTAGACTATTTGACGTTCCTTTGTGTGCGTATGAAGCATTCGAAAGGGTGGAGTATTGCTTGTAAGGAAAATATTTTGAAACTTCCTTAATTGCTGGTCTCTCAATTATTGTATTCTCAGTATTTGTATCAGTTTCATCATCAGTGACTGACTTGAATATTGACGATGTCGACGAGAATTTAGTTGGAGTTGTGTAATTATCAGCAAGCATGAATTTCAATCGATTAATTGCATCACGATAATGATGGTCAGGAAAGTCAAAGCTTTTCTTTTTCATCATCATTGAACTTCCACTCGCCATGAGAGGCTGCTGACTGTACTGACTTGGTGAACGATTCAATTTACTCCTGAAATTTTGAATAATTTTTAAAATTGTTTATTATGTAATAAATATTTTTGGATTCACTTTTTTTATAATCGATTTTGTCTAATTAATGCTTATAAATTTTTTTATAGTCTTTACATTTCCCCATTGTATGGCAGCATTCTTAAAGATTATTTTATATTAATTTAACAAACTTATCACAAGAAAATTTATTATTTTTAAGACTAATCCACTGCACACAACATGTTTGAATGAAAAATGCACACCATTTGTAAATAAACAAATTTTACGTCCATCTGTCGCTTAGCTACCCAAAAATACCCTACTATTGAGTCACACGAGGGGTAAAGTAGAGCAAAACAAAAATAAAGCAACTATAAACAAAAGGCATGTACTGACAATTTGTTTTAAAATAGAGGAAATTCTTCGTTTCGTTGCGTGACACTGAAAGTTTCGTATATTCTGAATTTCTGAATGAATAAAAAAAATGATGATGATAATCTATGTCGCGAGCCTCTTTTAGAATTTCATTTTCGTTTCACATTCGCGCATTTAATGCATTTCGTGTTTAGCTTCGTCGCTTTTAATACATGCCGATGTACAATTTTAGTAATCAATTACGACATAATTTATGGGTGAGAAAGTTATGGAAGAATATGCTATTTAATGTGATTTAATTTTATTTTATTGAAATCGAAAACTGTTTATGTAGGTTGCGAGGATATTAAAGATCATAAGCTTAATAGATTTTTTGACGATGCACAAACGACTGCTTCATTTTATTATTATTGGAATATTGCAAATAAATTTATAGCTTCAATAATTTAATACGCAAGTTAAGTTGAGTTCTCATGATCTCACGTATGTATGTCTAAATAGTTTCATTCAACTCTTTCTTTAAGCTGCTCATTTCATATGCTTCTTATTTAATTTTTTCATTCTCAATTTTCTGCAATGTGATCATGTCGAAATCAATTTTGATGATAATTTTCCCATCAACGTTAATTGATAGCTGATTTTAGCATGGGTTGAGTTGACTTTGGTTCCATTTTGTCTATTGGACATGATCATGAAATTTTTGATTTTAAACTCGTTTCAGTTTAAATTTAAAATTGAAAAAACCGTTAAATTTTCTTTACGAAACTTTCATCTCATTTCAGTTCAGAAAATTTAAATTCCAAAAAACCGTTAGATTTCGTTCATTTTTTTTGTTGTACTTTGAGCAGTTTTCAATAAAGCTTGGCAAAAAAAAAATGCGCATAAGTCATCAACAGATAAGACTTCCCACCAATTCCCATCATTATCTACTTTTTCAATTTTAAAAAGTTTCATTTGAAAAGTTTTTTATTATTGATTAAATAATTTGCCCAATGTCTCTATTTTGTGTGCTTCAATTCATTTCCCATAAATAACATCGAAGTAGGCAGGCAGGCATTGCATCAGGTAAATAAAAAGAAAAGAGTAACGAAATTCTGAATGAATAAAGAAAACTTTCTTCGGTTATCGTGAAAACTTGTCATTCTTCTTGAACTATTTTTTTGCCTTTATTTTATGTCTATAGATTTTACTTCCTGATGGGGAGCAAAAAATAGGCAAAGGCTTTCACTTGAGTAATCAATATGCAAGTTTTTTTTTTCTTCAAGATACTTAAGGAAGGAATTCAATCACGACATTTCATTTGTCAGTCAGTAGTGGCTTATGACAAATTTCAATATATTGCAAGTATTTCTGTGCCACACCCAAGAATGATTTTTTATTTTTGATCATTTTCAGTCCACAAATAGAAATTAAAATTAGACATGCCTCAATTTTATTCGTCTGCCTTTATTACTGTGTCCACTGATTACACTGTCACGATCTGATTCTTGCTCTTTTTTAAACTTGTTCAGCTGTTGCAACTGTTTTTGTGTTAAATATCCCATATATCCTTGCTGTGCTGGATACTTTGCTGGCGATTTTAATGGCGATAATCCTTGAATGTTCTTCATTATTCCAAAAGTTGCTGCTTTATTCCACTTATCCAGTTAATGTCATCACTTCCACTATTTTTTTCACTTTTCTTCCCTTTTTCACTGTACGAAAATTCACGACAAACAGAAACTAGTCAGCTAGAGTGGAGCTGCTTTTATAGGAAAAATTTCTAAACATGTCTTTGAACTTGTTACAATGTATCGGTGCTTTACCTTATCAGACGTGAAAAATTACTTAGCAACAATCTAAAATTCTATTTGATGTTAGAGTTCTGAAACTTTATACCTTTTTTTGACAATGTAATGGTAAAAAACAGTCGTGTACAGTAATTTCCTTGAAAATCCCCCCACAATGAACTTCACATACAAAATCGACATATTTATGAGGACAACAAGCATATATGTGGGAAAGGATTACATTACGATCAAGTTGAAGATGCGTGTTAAAACCTTGACGGTCGGTAGAACAACAAGGAAAAAGTTTTTTTTTTCACCAGCAAATTAGCTAGCGTGCTGAACATCAATTTGCAATATTTTAACAAAGAATTTTTCTTTCATTCCCTTTTCAAATGTGATTTTGCATCAGAACATATGTGGATTATATTTTTTATGGCTCATATAAGTACATAATGTTGAGATCAATTGTGCATAAATCATACAAAAACTATGTTTACATTTTAACTCTTTCGATTCACGTTCCGAAAGCACTAATAAGCTTGTTGTTGAATGAATATTCGATTTATCGTTGACAGAATTATGTTTTGGTGTATGAGCAGCATACATGAAGGAAGCTTTTTTTGGAAACGACGAAGGAAATCATAAATCAGGACATGATTTTGTGAAATTATTTTTTTATGTCCTTTGATACAAATCGATTATATTATTGAAGTACATCCAAGTACTT
Organism: Chironomus tentans; assembly: GCA_963573255.1. Lineage (NCBI taxonomy): Eukaryota > Metazoa > Arthropoda > Insecta > Diptera > Chironomidae > Chironomus > Chironomus tentans. Next base: position 37,379,921 of record OY754302.1, on the reverse strand, counting down.
GTTTACTATCTAATGACAAAATTTATGTCGGTTTTTATGGAGCGTCTTTGGATAAACAAGGCATAATTTTGTTTGTTGTTTCTGGATGTTTTGAAAATTATGCAAATAAATCACAAAATATGTTTATTGTCACATATTAATCCTGGAATTTGTTTATGCATATGAATCTGTACATTTATTGCTATAGATTACCTTTATTGTGATCTGTAAGCTTTAGATATACCAAAAATTATGAGGATTTTTGAAAATTTCCAAAATTTTGTGACTTTCTTCAAATTTTAGGTGACTTTTTGAGTTTACTCCATATTGTTGCTGTTCGATTAAGTTTGTCTATGACTTACCACTAGTTAATGACTGAATCCTACACAGAAAAACTCATAATTTGAAAAAATTCCCAGAATTTACATTTCAAAAGATTACAGAATACTTTTAATCCAAGGATTAAAGTTAATCCGAAAAATAAATCCTAGGATTAAATTTAATCTTGGAATTAAAATTTTGACTAAATTAATCCTGAGACAAAAATGTGCAAATTATTCAAATAAACATCACAATGTCTGTTATTTCTGCAAGATTAATGCACAAAAGCAAATCAATAAAAGATGCTGCATTAACATCACTTGCCCATTTAACTCAATTCTTCATTCAGAAAAATTTAATACTTCCTTTTGAACTTTGTGGTTTTTGTTGTTCCATCCGTTAAGCATGAACAATCAATTTCCATATCGAGTGACGACGTTTACTATAAGCACAAAGGCAACCTGATTTCTTTTACAAATATTTTATTGTCAAAATAAAAACTAATTCAATTCTTACAAATTTATGAATGAAAAATATCAATAGTATGAATTTGGAATGGATGTAGTTGAAGGATAAGATTTGCGGATTGTTGGTGCACGAATGTGATTGTATTCTGAATTTAGATATGGCGTTGGTGTCACTGTGTATCGTACTTTACTATTGATTGGCTTCGTATGCTGTGGATAATAAACATTTGGCTGAACAGCTGCTTGCTCTGAATAATTTTTAAAAGGTTTTGTTGAAATTTCTGGCTGAATATCACCTTCGTATGTCACGTCTGCATGATATCCTGTATCATCAGCATAATACTTTGTTATTTGAATTCGTCCATCAGGCAATCGAACCTTATAGCTTCCTCGAACTGATCCATTTTCTTGCTTTTGTGAGTGAGAAAAGTCATCGCCAGAATGTCGATCTTTTACAGCATATGCAAATTTGTAATGCTTCTTCTCAATATGATTACTTGGTAATGTCACATGTCTATCGACGTCGTCAACTCTTGGCCGTTCATTGTCAATTCGATTTAAGTAATGCTGAGGTAAGGCAGTCGATTGCTGAAATTCATTATTTTGGACACGGCGAGCGTGATTAGTTAATGCTGCCAAAATTCGGGGCACTTCATATTGATCAGTCGTCACGATCCGCATTTTCTTTGGACGTCTACTGTTTGATATTTTCTGATATTGTGGTGATTGGAGTGCCTGATGATTAACGATATGTGATACGACTTTTCTATGCTGCTCTTGTTGCCGTTCCTGTTGAGCATAAAGTTCGGGGCTATCTGGAAATCTTACAGGTCCAGTGCTGCATGAAGAAAGTTAAATAATTTTAAAATGTTACTCAACAAACCATCTCATGTGATTAATAATTTATGAACCTTACTACTGTCTATTTCAATTCCATTCCTCATTTTTAAATGAAAAATTAAAATAAACTTACTTTCGAAACTGTTGAGCAAGATGATAAAGCTTTTGATCCAATCCAGTATCATCATGATCAGCAACAGCAATTAAAAATCGTTTAGCATCTTCCTGATATGGATGAGGATTAAAATGTCTTGGCTGCAAAAGCATCGATGGGATTGGATTCTCTAATGCATGAATGGAGATGATTGTGAAAAATTGAAGAATTAGCGATCGCATGATCATCTGAAAAATGAGAGCATCAACATTCAATTAATTCTTTTTTATGCTGAGTATTTTCCCACAATTCATAAAAAATCATTATGCTGCTTTTTATGTTGCACAGCCACCGAAAAAAAATGTAAAGGTTTTGCATAATATTCATAAGTGACACATACATGGTGGCATATAAAGGAAATTAGATCTTTATGTTGTGTAATATTGTTGCTGTACATGTAAAAGAATATTTAGTCGATTTGTACATGAATAGGAACATTAAATTCTATGTTAATGCTCTGACTCATTTCTTTTACACCCAATTCTTGCCACTTTATTATTTTCATGCTGCGAAACGATTTAAATACACAACAAATGATTTTCAGGTAGGTCCGTCCATTAATTATATTTTTTGTAATTGTTAAAATGATATGTCTATGCTTTTTTCGGGTTAGCGCCTGCCTTTGTGTTTCAACTTGAACTAGTTTTGGATTCACGATGAATTTTTTTGTGTTCCGCATTTTTGAGCAGACTTCTTTGGGGAAAATTATTATAAATTATTTTTGTGGTGAAGTGATTTTTGGTACTCTATTATCATTAAAATGGACCAGACTATGGCAATCTCGAGAAAATTTGGAGAAAAGTTCGTTATATTTTTTTCAAATTTTAAATTTTCTTCAAAAGTTTCGTTAAATTTCCAAAATTCAAATATTTTTTGACCGTTAGATTTTTTTTCTGAAAAGCTTCGTTATTTTTTTAAAATTTTATTAAAAGCTTCGTTAAATTTTAGAAATTCAAATATTTTTTGACCGTTGGATTTTTTGAAATTTCAAATAATTTTTAGACGTTACAAATTTGAAAAATTTAAATTCACAAGATTACAATTTTACAAAGCTCATTTTATCTCAAGTAACCGAAGCCTGGAAATAGACATTTAATAACAACATCTCACTCAAGAATGCTTTCACTTATGGAAATCTCACTTTGCAGATTCTCAGAAACTTTTACTATCAAGCCACACAAAGAATCATAATCATAACAAATAATAGATTTTCACTTTTCAAACCTTTCTATTTTGATTGAATTCTTCCGATTGAAGGCACTGTTAACGATTCTCGCGAATATTTTTTTCTCGTATTTTTTAATTTAACTAAAGATTTTTTTTCTGCTCGTCCGTCTTGCTTCGAATACAAACCACAAATGTCTGTTTGAGCTAAGCATTATGCATCAGGTACTATGTTGTTTTTTCTACTTTTAATAACAATACCAAGAGCTAAGTCTTTTTTCTCTCTGTATCATATTGTTATGAATGGAACGCAAAGAGCAAGACGGCAGAAAATAATAATTCCATGTGCTCAACACTTTGTACAACCAACATATGTGAATTAATGCAGAGCGTGCTACAAGAAGTCGGTGTAAATTTTAGAAATATCTCGATAATTACGATCAATTATTCTGACTAGCCCTGACCATCAGAAACTTACTGGATGTAGTTAGTTAGGTCAACAGCTATTACACATAGCTTTATAAGTGAATATGGGAATTTAAAGCTCAAGCCATGTGAAAGAAATTATTCAATAATGAAAAATCCTTGAGAGCAGAGATATGTATCAAAAGAAGTGTTTTTAATCGATTTTTCATAACATGATCGCTTTTTTCATTCATCAATCATAAGTCATAGGTCGTGCAGTGATTGTCTCGCATTCATTTCAAAAGATTGTCATCGTTTCTATTGAAAGCTAAAGAGCTTATTAACAAAGCATGAAAAACTGTACATTTAATTAATACAAATCTTTTGTGAATCGCTCCATAGAAGTGTCACTAAATGGTTGTTTCTTCTCTTCTTTTTTTGACACTATTACAAACAATTGAGAGAGCTGAAAAAAAATTAATTAAGCAGAATTTCACGATAAATTATCAACTTTTTGAAAAATAAATTGTGTTACTATGATCACTTTTCGTGGATTTTAAATTTCTTTAAGTTTATTTGTATTTAAGGCTCTATTTTTAGTCAAATTCAACTTTTCATTAAAATCTATCAAATTTAACGGTTTTTACAAATTCAAATATATAACGTTCTTTTAAAATTCAAAAATGTTCAGTAAACCACACTTCATTTCAGTTCAGTTCATCGTTAAAAAATTCAAGCTCCAAAAACCGTTAAAATTTTGAAGAAAAAAATTCCTAACGTTCAAAAAAGTTAATTTCACATTTTTTTATCAATCAAAAAAGCACCTTTGTCATTCTTGAATACAATGACTATGCAACATTTTTTTGTGTTTTCTTATTTTGTCTTGTTATTGGTTTTAGCTTTTTTTCTCATTGATGACAAAAAGATCTAAATCTCAGTTTTAAGCAATAAAGAAACAAATTTTTTTGGTCAGAGTTAAAAGGCCGTACAAAAGTACTTAAAAAAATTAAATTAAGGTAAGTATATTTTGCAACACAAAAGCAAATTGTTGATATATTTTATTGCAGTTTTAATTTTATGTAATTCTACTATGCTTTGGTTAATTAAAACTACTCAAAGTTGCAGCGAGACCATTGCTGCAAGATAGACAATTAGATGTCATGCATCGTCTTGAATAATTCAAATCGATTTGAACTTGACAATTGCATAAAAATGACACATGTTAATTGCACAACTTTAATGCATTTTTCAATTGCTTTTCATTCAATTTCTGCATGTGAGAAAATTTTCTTTGAGATGTTTTGTTGAGAAGAAATATGAAACAATTGTCTGAAATTAGTCCATATGAATTTTTATTAACTAATTCACATTATTTAGCCACATATTCATACGTTTATTATTTATATTTTAATGATTTAACCGCATTGCAATTTTTTCCCATTCGAGAACTGCTAAATTGTGGCTTAATCAGCTGTTTTCTTCTTAATTTGATAATCATTTCACAATTTTATTAAAATGCCATGTGACAAGATCAAAAAACTGTTATTTTTCTCAACGGTCATAAAAAATTCAAATAAATTGAGAACCTTAGAAAGTCGCTTCAATTCTCGGAAAACGCTGTTGAATCTCCCTTTTTCTCTCAACTTTTCACAAATAAAACGTGTAAAAGTAATTATTTAACTAAAATAGTGCTTAAACATCCCAAAATGCACTGGAAAATGGACAGGATTGATCACTGATTGTGCAACTATCTCGATAATTCAAAGTTTCATGGATAATGTCGGTGGTTTTATAGAAAAATTAAGTAAAAGTGGCGATCTGAAATTTGTTTTGGACATTTTTATGAAATTTGTGTGTGTGGATTAATCTTACACAAAATAAATTAATTAACTGCACTAAAATTAAATAATAGATGTATTCTATTAGATCTATGCCAGTTTGCTTTAAAAGCATGAATTAAATTATGACTAATTAATGAAACTTTGAAAATGTCGAGGTTATGTTTTGGGATGTTTATAGTCGCGAAATGATTTTAAAAAAATATTAATTAATTTAATCTGTCTTTTAGGTGATCAGCAACCATGCCTGGTTTAACAGTTAAAGATGTCGATCAAGACAAAATTGTCCAAGGAGTCGCTTTGTTCCTCAAGAAATCTGGCAAGCTGAAGGTTCCAGACAATATGGATGTCGTCAAGACCTCAAAAGCAAAGGAATTAAGTCCAACAAATGCTGATTGGTTCTATGTCAGATGTGCAAGTATTTTAAGACGTATGTATCATCGTGGAGCTATCGGAGTTGGTGGCGTAAAGAAAATCTACGGAACAAGACAACGCGATGGTGTATGTCCTTCACATTGGTGCCGTGCTGACGGAGCTGTTGCTCGCCGTGCACTTCAAGCACTCGAACACATCAAGTTGGTTGAGAAGCATGCCGATGGTGGTCGCAAATTGACAGCTCAAGGACAACGTGATTTAGACAGAATTGCTACACAAATTGTCGCATCCAATCGATCAGCTGCCAAGAAGGAAATCCTTCATATCGCTGATGAATAAATAAGTTTTTGATTCTTCACATTCATCCGAAGATCAATTTACATTCTACTATGTAAGCAAGAAGTTATTGTGGAATAAAAAAACGAAAATCCAAAAAAAATTCTATGTAAGTTAATTGCTGTTTGTCTGTCCGTTTTAGTTCCTAGAAACAGCACATATGCTGCCTATCTGTGAAATCTTAAGAACTGACCGTTATTTTTTAAAAAAATATTGACTTTCTTTTCAAAAAAATTAAAGCCGTTAAATTTTAAAAAAAAATTATGACCGTTATTGTCGAAATTAGAATTTTATTCTTTAATTATTAGCCGTCTGTTTGTTGACTCCTTAAGATTTGAAAAGTTTCAGAGAATAATCAGTAAACAATAACAATGGAAAGACTGAGGATCAGGTACAAAATTATTCTAAAATCTCATCGAAAATCATATAAAAATCGCCAGAAACTTTCCTAACTTATTCAGTAACATAACAGCAAAGTTACAGTGACTATCTATTTTTGATCATAGTGACATAATTAAAAATTTATAAAGGATGAAGAGAAAGAACAGTTTCAAAGTCGATCCATTGGAGTATTTTCCATACGAAATATCCGAGCACATCCTGTCATTTTTACCAGTTAGGGATTTAATGAGAGCATCAGCAGCTAACTCAAATTGGTATGAATTCATAGGCACATCAAGTACCTTGATGAAGAGTGTGAAGCTTAAGATAAGCTGTAATATGGACGGCGAATATTCGAGACGAATTATGACATCGATCATGAAAAGTACGAGGAACTACGAGACATTAGAAATTGAGAGATGTGCACAGTGTATGGATGCAATTTTTGAGGTATTAAAGGCACGTCAATGGAACAACATAATTATCACAAATACATGCTTTTCAACACCAGAACAGACACTTCAGTTCTTCTCATTAATTCAAGAAAATGTCAAATGTTTAGACATGAGTGGCGTCTATGTCCGATTTCCATATTCAGACGGAAGGAACAAAGGCTTAATGTTTCCTAATTTAAGGAAGTTTGTAGCTAGAAATACACAAGCTTTCTTATTTCCTGAAATATTTCAAAATATCCAACAACTGACTCAATTTGACTTATTCTCAAATGAACATAACGTCGCAAGCCTTAATACCATCATGAACTTCTTCAAGAAAAATGAGAAATTGGAAATTTTAAATATCTCCGGCCGTGTCTTTCATCAAATTTTATATGAGGATATATCCACAAAAGTATCATTTAAGCTTAAGAAACTCTCAGTAGCCAATGGAAATTATCAAGCAGGTGATTTTTACAAGAAATTCTACACAAATCTCGTTGCATTACTTAAACAGCAATCTGATAGTTTGGAGACTGTCTTGCTTGATGACTGGATGGGCGAAGATGTCCTCAAGACAATTTACACGCTACCAAAATTGAAAAACATAACAATTAAAGGATTTACTCACAACTATGACAATGTCGACTTCAGTGACTTGATGCTGACTAGAAATACATCCATTAAGAAAATGAACATCTGTATGGTGCCTGAAGACTTCAATTTACTAAAGGCAATAATCATTGCTGCCCCAAATTTAAATTCATTGTCAATTTCATTCATGAATGTCCAGTTTTTGGACTTTATTAGTAGAAACTCAACACGCCTGAGAAATTTATCAATTGACTACCTTAACATCACTTACATCCCACGACGTGATATCTTCAAGAATCTAGAATATTTGGATGTTAAGGACTACAGGTCATGCTTGAGAGAAAGCATCATGAGAAAAATGTTTCATGATTTGACTGATTTTGAGCAGTTACTGTTTTTTATCATGATTGACTAAAATTTTGTAATTAATTAAATATTTTTAAAATATATGACACGACAGATCATTGATTTATTAAGGTTTTTAGCCAAAAGTTTTGTATATATTATTAATATAATCTTTAATAAAATAATAATTTTGAAAAAATACTAATCAATGCTTACTTATCTCTTAAATAATTTTAAAATCCATATATTTTTATTCTCGAATTAGCAGACATCCAAGTCGATTTCGATGTCTGCAAACAAGTCTTATACTCAATATTATCACGTGGATTTGATTAGAGTTAATTTGTATCATCATTAAGGTCATTTGGCTCTTCATTGTTGTCCTCTCTATCTTCATTATTGCTTTTTTCGTCACTTGTCTCCTCGTTATATCCTTTAATCTCTTTCTCATATGCCTTTTCTAACTTTTCGACATACTGCATCATTGTCCAAAAGCCAGCACTTGGAAATATGTTTATTTCTTCCTTACATGCATATAGTGCATCTATATTCTCATCATTTTCCAGCAATGAAACTACTTCCTTACAGAATATAACAGATATGTAGTTTGTTAGATTTAATTCGTCATTTCCTTTTGGAATCCATAAAATCTTTATATTGCTGTCACTTCCTCTCTTATCTTTGATTATTTCTTCTAGCTTGTAAGTTGGTTCTTCTGGTTTTTGTGTTCTATTGGATGATGTTTTTGTGGTTCTGAAGTAATCAGTTATGGACTTTTGTCCTTTACTTCCAGCAGCCAATTTTCTCCTTTTTTCCTTGACAGTAAAGGATACTTCAGCTTTTCTCTTCAATCGTTCTACATGATGTTGATCCTGACTTAAAATGATGACACTTTTGGACGGAATTGCTTTTGGATCACTAATCAGCTTCTCAAATGCCATAATAAAGTCATCAACTTTTTCGTCTTTGGTTTCATCGGAAAACGCCTTACTTACAAGTCCAAAATCAGCTTGACTGAATCCACTAAGTAATGAGGCACTATGAATTACTTTAACACCTGCGTATAACACTTGTTAGCTGTATTTTTATGGATATTTACATGCATTGATTCTTACCGGCTTGATGAGTACTTTTAAACGAATTTTTTAAGGCTTTTGACAAGAAATTCTTTATTTGATATGGAGTGTGCTCTTCTACTTCATCGCCTATCTTCCGTTCCAAACTATATAGTTTCCTCTTGTACAATTCTCGATTTTCAGGCAGATATAAGGCTTCAAAGATGAAATAAAGTTTAAAGTCATTTTTCACGTAGTTCCTTTTCGTCTCAATATATTTTAATATCTCGTCTTGATGCATCGTTCAAAATAGGATGCAAATCACTGGTTCTAGACCATGTATTTAATTATTTTTTTAGGACAAAGTCTTAGCCGAATTATTGTGAAAATAAACAATTCAAATTGCGCCATACAAGTGTTACAGAATTTAAATTTCATTTTACCGTTATTTTCAGCTTTTACTTTTTAGTCAAAATTGGATTAAATAATTAACTAAGTTAACTGTGATTTAGACAACACACTTTTATTGAGAATCCTCATCTATACTAGCTGTTTTTCCTCGATTTTGTTCTGTTGCTGATGAGATAGTATAACGATCAAAATAAATTTGAATTATTGGTGACTTCACAAAGTACGTTCAGTAATTTCTTTCTTTTCTGAACGAACCTTAAAATGGTATGGACAATAATTTTCTAAAATAAATTAATTAGAGTGATTTGCGTGGATATAAATTGTGAAAGGATAATCAGGACATATTAATAACTCGTGGAACAATGTAGTTTAGCTAAATTTAATGCAGGAATCGCTCGATTTTCTGTGAAAATTGCATTAAATATTTTCACGAGGATGAAAAAATTATTTCACATGTTTTTTGCTTAAATTCAGTATGATTTCTATGAGATTCATAAGTTAATCACCTTTATCACGCAAGTCGCTCTTAGTTCCTGTCAAATAAGGCAGAAAGTAGCAAATTAAGTTCTATGAATTTGTTTACTAAAAAGTTTGGTTATATTTTTTAGGGTTTTACAAGATTCGTTGAAACTGGACGCATCGCCCGAATTTCTCGTGGCCGCTATAAGGGCAAATTAGTTGCTATTGTCGATGTGATCGATCAAAACAGAGTAAGTATGAAAAATCAAAGTGAAAATAATGTAAATTGACTCAATCATGATGAACCCTTATAGTAAGAGCCGTCTGATACACACATGCAGACAAAAACTATTAATTATATTAATGCTGAGACAATTTACCAACTTCTCACATAAATCCTTTAATTAAGCATGAATACTAAAATGAATTTCCTTCATTGCAGGTTCTCATCGATGGACCATTAACTCGTGTTCCCCGTCAACAATATCCAGTCAGTCATTTGCATCTGACGAAATTTGTTGTCAAATTTCCATTCACAGCACCAACACGTATCGTTAAAAAAGCACTTGAAGACTTCAAATTTAAGGAAAAATGGAGTCAAACTCTCTGGGCAGAACGTGCAAAGGCAAAGAGATTGCGTTCAAATCTTACTGACTTCGAACGCTTCAAGATCCGCACCGTTAAGCGATCAAAGAACCGTATGATTGCCCCAGTCTTTGACAAGCTTAAGAAACAAGCATCAAAGAGTGGTATGCTCTTCGGAAAGCCTGTGAAAGGAACGAAACCATTGCCAGCAAAGAAACCTAAGGTAGAAGGTGCAGTTAAGAAGAAGAAGGCACCAAGAAAGAAGGTCGGAACCACAGCTAAGAAGCCAGCAAAGAAGTAAATCTGTTTCAAGAATAAAAGTGACTTTTTAATCCATCAAATCTGTCATTGAATGTGTAATTGTGAACATCCAATTGAATTAAGTAAATAAAAATCACAATTTGTTTATTCCTAAAAAGAATAAATTTTCTGCTACATAGTCATTCATTCATTATTTATTTATTATTATTGTTAGTCCTCAAAAAAATCTCCAATTTCGATTGCCGAGCATTTTTCAGCTGTTTTTTAAAAATATATTCTGGATATATTACATTCATTAATATATACAGGAACGAAGATGAAGAAGAATAAAAAGAAGAGAGAAAGAAAAGAAATAACTTGTATTGGAGTGTTCAGTTGCGTACTTTAGGCCGATAAAGCTAGACACACGAGAAATGCTGAGAAAAATTAAAAATTTTACTCGAAAATTTCAGACAGAAATTTTAGTTAAAAATGATATTAAATCATTGGACATGATGCCTGGTCCGAGAGGCTTTTTGGGACTAGGAAATATACTGAACTATACAAAGCCATTTGGTAATTATTACAGGCTTCTTTCTTTTAGTGACGTTTTATAAATTAAAATGTGTCGCATTATCAAAATTTACAGGAAAATATTCTTGGCATGATTTACATAAATCAGGCATGGATAAGTACAGAAAGTATGGACCAATAATTTGTGAACGAATGGTGCCTGGATTTTCGATGGTGTGGCTTTATGATCCTAATGATATAGCACAAATTTTTAATGACGGTATTGGAAATTTCCCTTGCCGACGAAGTCATTTAGCATTGCAAAAATATCGTAAAGATCGTCCAGAAACTTACAGAAGCGGTGGTATTTTGCCGACGTGAGTATTGAGTGAGAAACTCTTAAGATTGATTTTAATCCTTGGATTAAAATTTAAATCCTTTGGATTAAAGTTTAAACCTTCGGATTTAATTTAATCCTTGGGATTTAATGTAATCCTTCGGATTTAATTTAAATCTTCTTGCTAATTTTGGTCATCTTGACTTATTCTGAATCTGAAAAAATGGAACTGACAAAATAATTAAATTTAATATAATCCAATTTATTCAAAAACATTCAGCAACGGTCAGGAATGGTGGAAACTTCGATCTGAATTTCAAAAAGGCTTATCATCTCCACAAAACGTACGTAATTTATTGCCACAGACTGATGACATGGTAAGGGAATTTATTAACGTTCTTCCGTCACGTTTTGACAACAACTGCACAATCCAAGATTTCGTATTAGAGATTCAAAGATTTAGCTTAGAGCTGACATGCCTGATTGCATTCGATGTAAGAATGAACAGTTTTGCAGAAGAGGAACGAGATCCAAATTCACGGACTTCAAGAATAATAAAGGCTAGTGATGATTCAAATGATGCTGTACTTCCGACTGATCAAGGTCTCCAACTATGGAGATTAATTGAGACTCCTGCGTATAAAAAGTTAAGACTAGGACAAGAATACAAAGAAAAATTCGTCATTGAATTCATCCAGAAGAAGGCTTATCAAAAAGAACGAGGCAATTCCTTACTTGATCAGTACCTTAGTAACCCTAACATAAATATTAAGGATATTGTTGGAATGAGTGCTGATCTTTTGCTTGGAGGCATCCACACCACTTCGTTCGCGACATCCTTTGCTATGTATCACATTTCTCGCAACGAACGTGTCCAAAATTTGCTCTATGAAGAGGCATTGAGAGTACTTCCAACATTTGAAGATAAAGTCACCACTCAAGTCATGAACTCGGAAATTCCATACACAAGAGCTGTTTTAAAGGAAACATTCAGGTTGAATCCAGTTGCTATTGGAGTCGGAAGGATTTTGAATCATGATACTATACTTGGTGGATATCTCGTACCTAAAGATGTAAGTTGACTAAATTTTCACTTGTAGATCCATTTCATGGCTTACTTTTTATATCTTAGACAACAGTTGTCACCCAAAACTTTGTTGCTTGCCGTCTAGAAGAGAATTTTCCAGATCCACTAAGATTCCTGCCTGAAAGATGGCTCAAGACGAACCATGAGAAGTCAAACATTCATCCATACTTGGTCATTCCATTTGGTCATGGCATGCGATCTTGTATTGCAAGAAGACTTGCAGAACAGGCAATTTTAATCATTTTGATACGAGTAAGTGTCGGTTCTTGTCTTAATTTTATTTAGTGACTGCCTAACCTCTTCTTACAGATTATTCGTGACTATAAGCTTGAATGGAAAGGATGCAAAGATGAACTAGACATATCAACCAGACTAATCAACAAACCTAAATCGGATGTGACAATAAAATTCACAAGACGTCAATGAAGCTATTCTTAATAATTGATGAACCTTGATTACTATTTTTATTATGAAAATTATTATATTTGTCATCCACAAAGTTTATATAATTAATCAGCTACAAGCTTATAGTAAGTATGTTATGAAAACTTTTATTGTGAACTCAAAATATTTTTTATTCATTTCCTACATGTACTTAAATGATACAATAAAGTTAAATCCTACAGTTAATTGTTCCCGATTACCAGTTACTCAATATGGCTTAATCAATGCCTTAATGTCTGTCTCACTAATCTTGTAACTAAATTTGGGATTGCTTGATGCTCGCCAAACAAATTTTTAAGGAATGGTAATTCAATTCTCTTGTTAAATACGAGTGCTGGATTGGCAAAATCAATTTCTGGAAGCTTTATCTTGCTCTTAAGATGCTGCTTGAGAAGAATTAATTTATGGAATTTCGGCTTGTGGGTAGTTTGAGGGGGCACATTTGTAGTTTGAGGGGGCAAAGTAGTTGTTTCAGTTGGTGGGAGTAAAGTTGTTGTTTCAGGAGGTGGGGGCAATGTTGTGGTTTCCTGTCTGAAGCCTGGAAGTCCATAGCTTTCATGGGGTATATGAGGTATAACGGGTGCAATTGGTTTATTATATTCCTGACGAGTTGGTGGTAGATATTCTGGATGGGATTTGACTGGGAGAGGCTGTCCATAACTGTCATGGGGTGCAGCAGGTGCACTTGGTTCGATATATTCCTGTCGAGGTGGTGGGATATAGTCTGGATGGACTGGAGCATGATCATGATGAATTGGAGCTATGTGGATTGGAATAGGAATTGGAGTGTCGTATTTAATGATAGGAAGGTTTGGTAGGGAAGGAAGTGGGAAGCTTTGGATTTCTGGCGGTGATGGGATGAATACAGCTGGAATATCTTCTTCCGGACAGTAGCTGAAAATTGATTTTTAGAATTATTTAAAAGTTCGTGAATTTATTTATCTATCAATACTTACTGAGTCGTTGTTTCCTGACGAATGCCAGGTAAATGATGATATGTATAAATATCAATGTCACGCTTTCGAGTTCCAGGTGCAGCCAATGTAAGGCTTACAGCCATTAGGCATAGGACGAATGATTTCTGAAAATTTTCTCAAAATTATTATCCAAATTTTTGAAAAGTTTAATTAAATTTACCATTTTTTGTTAAGACTGTATGAATGTTAAGTAGATCACACAAATTGAAAATGATAACAATTGACTATCAGCATGTAGTTTATATAGTTTGAAATATTTTGGGGCATTTTCACAGACTTGATTGCAAATTGTAAGCAACAAGAACTGGAATTTTGCATTATGCTTAACTTCTCCTACCTTACATTGCAATATTTTTATGGCATTGACCCTTAGTGCCAATTTTTGGGGAATTATGATATAAAGCTTGACATAATAGAGCAAACAGGAAATAACTGAATGGAATTCATGTACTTTAAAGGTTGAGGAATCTGATTTCAAAGGTTTGATAAGTTTCTTGGACATGCTTGATATCAAAAATGCTTATCAGCAATGTAAGACACAAAAAACTGCTGAACAAGTCTGAAAAATTCATTCCTAACGCTAACAAAAGGCGCCAGCTGAAATTAAATACATTAAATTAAATTTAAGAACCAAAACATAAATTCTTTTTCTTTTACAAGAACCTTTATTCTTTCGTTATGGCTTTACATATCATTTTTTTCCTTTTTCATTTTACATTCTTAGTTCTTTAATAATTTTTGTTTTCCTCTACATATCGACAATTAAGTATAAAAATATATTTTTGTGTTAAATTAAAAATTAATGACAGTCATTCGCACAGTCCAAACATACGAAAGGAGTGATGTAAAGGTAGTAGGGTGTGATATAATTAAATGTTTTGTCTTCTTTATAACGGAAACTCATTGATTCATGATTCATTAACTCGATCATATGTGTATATATGCTTAGCTTGATGGATTTATGAAGATATGGAATAAACCATTCAAAACTAGTTGTTTATTGCTTTTGTATGCATTTTATGCTGTGTGAATTATTTTGTCTTTCCTGAATTATTGTTTGAGTTATGTTTCCATATGTGCTAATTCAGAGGTGATCAAGCTTTATGTTTTGAGTGGAATTTTATGGATAATTACTGGATTTAATTAATCTGCTGGATTTAAAAAGTTATAAGGGGCATCATACTATGTCAAAATCAGGGGTAAGAACTATGAAAATTCAAAAATATTTCAGACGTTACAAAACAAAATCAGAATTATATTTTTCATTATTAGAGTCACAGCATTTAAGCAGCCTATCCTTGACTCATGAACAGTCCAAATCAGTTTAATCAGCCCTGCATCAACAACTATTGACCATAAAAAGTCAATGAAATATCTATTAGTAAAGAAGCTTTCATTGTGAATGACTTTTTGTAAAAAAAAATTTCTTCCGAATCGGAAGTATTTACCTAGTTCCAAAACTAGTCAGTACGAAGAGATTAAAAAGAAATTTTTCCATGTCAAATTCACTTACATAATTCTTTTTAAAAATAATAAAAATAAAAGTAAAATGGTAATGATAGATTTATGAGACCCAGCCATACATATATGCACAGTCACACAGTCATTCATTCATATGGCAAGTGATTATTCATTTTAATTGGTGGATGAAATGTAAGGAATGATAAATATTAATTACATGTATGGCCATCTTATCAAAAGGAATCTCTGTAGCATAAAATTTCATACTTTTTTTGTTTCGATGCTGTAAATTTACTTAATTTATGGTTCAATTGGAGACATGAAGGGGGTCGTTCGCTTATGACGTTCTGTATTTAGGGGAGAGTGTGGTCAGGACCACATAGCTACCCCAACCAGAACAGATGGAAAGCTGTGCAACAGGGTAATAGGGTCAAAAATCAATTTCATGCCAGACGTCACTTGCGAACGACCCCAAACTCGTCTTTCGATAAATTAAAGCTGTGAATTAATTACTTAATATAATTTACGTGTCTGTATTACTTAATGTGTAGGAGGTTTTTCAATGCCAATTCAGGACAGTTTGAGATTCAATATTAATGCTCAATAAGAGGAAAAGTAATGGGAATGGAATCAGGAGATGAGTTAATTTAATTAGCTTAACTTAAATTACTTATTTTTTTTCAATCAATAAATTAATCACAATAGGTTTTTTTACGTCTCACACTTAATATTGAAGACGATGTTATGAATTTTATGGTGCATTTTCTTCCATCGACCACAATTATTGTTCACTTAAGTAAGTGCAAACTATAGAAAAAGAAAATTGTGTGTTAATTTGGTCGTGGATCGTATGGCGTCGCATTGAAGCCAACGTATCGATTGTTTTTTCGTGTAATGAATCCATTTTTACCAGCATTATAATAAACAACTCGACGAATACCAAATGGATCAATATATCCATAACTTCCATCACGACTATCTTCTCCTTTATTTTCCGTTTCTTCTTGGTATTGTCGAGGTAAGAAATAACGGAAGCCGTTAGCTGTTACACCAACACCATCATATGGTAATTTCTGTTGCTGTTGTTGCTGTTGTTGCTGATATTTGCTTCTGTCAAACAAAGGAACATTATTGGGATTATTTTGGTATGTTGGCGAGACGTATGATGCCGCAGCATCAATGACATTTCGATCATAATCAACGATGGTTCGTTCTGTTGACGATTCATGGCGATATGATGATGGACGATAACGATTTTTGGGACGGGATGTGATTGGTATTACTGCATCATAGGAGTCATCTCCATTTTTTGGCGGTAAAAGGTCATTTGTGAGAGTCGATGGTGTACTTGATAGCGGAATCACATGATTAAAGTCCAAAGGACGTTCAGTTGATGATGGATAGAATGCAATTGGCGGAAGATGGGATTCATCTTTAACATCAGGCTTCACAGTTGAGCTTGGATAATAAGCCAGTGGTGGTAAATGAGACTCATCTTTCACATTATTAACATCATTAACTGACGACGACGATGATGATGATGGATGGATCACAATAGGTGGTAAATGAGACTGATTTTCGATTGATGCTGGCGTCGATGTTGGAACCACAATGATTGTAGGCAATGAGCTCTCGTGAAGTTTCTGGCCATCCTCAAGCGGTAGTTGATAATAAATTGATGGCTTTTGCACATGGGATAAGTCATTTGTTGGATAAGCCAAGACATTATGGTTAAGGTCATTAAAATTAGTATGTGAAGGGTAATCATCTCGAGGTTGTGAATGTGGACGAATGTCAACTGTTGGAACTTTATTGTGATAATAACCTGGAGTTGAGTATGGAATTGCGGTGGTTACTGGTCTAGAAGTTGTCGTTGGGACATAAAGAGTTGTTGGAATTTTAGTTGTAGACACAAGAACTCCAGATGATTTTGGAGCATCTTTGGCCATTTTCATCGCTTCCTGTTAATGAAATAAAATGATAAACTTCAATATTACAGCACTTCAAGTTCTCTTACCTCAATATGACGATCCTTTCCAACAAAGACTGTCTTGGCACTCATGATTCTATACCCAGCATGATCAGCTATGTAGTCATTCATTCTCAAATATCCAAATCCATCAATCCATGCATTTGTTCCAATCACAGTTCCATCTTGTAGTCGTCGCTCTTTTCTAAACTGACCATTATCAGTTTGATACTTAAAGAATCGATCTGGTCCTTCATCTGTTTGGATATGATACTGACTACCACTTGGACTTCCCCAATTCGCATGAGAGAAGTGAATGATCTGTAAATTAAGGAAGAATGGATACATTTTTTGAGATTATGCTTATGATTTTGAGGTTACAATTTTAAAGCTATACTGAAAATTTTGAGGTTTGTTGCGTACAACAATAATAGATGCGATGGTTCTGGTTTAGAGTGAACTGTATTTTTATTGACGACAAAAGAATGAATACGTGTTAATTCTTTAAGATGTGAATTTGTACTAAAATAATTGAAGAAATCAACGACTACTTCGATTGATTATTTGGGTTGATGAAATTCTAGAAATTGCGTTCAACAAGGTTATAGCTTTAAATTTGAGGTTATAATTTTAATTTTGAGGTTATATTCTCGATAATTTGCCGTTAAACTTTCAATAACCATTGAGAGAAGCATAAAATGCTGAACAAACGATCACCATAATGGAGAATGGTCGCATTTAATCAAATATTTACATGAAAATGGCTTGTGCGTGCCTCAATAGCATCAAAATGTAATGCGTGATCTTGGTTTAGTCTTTTATTTGAAAAATCCATTTCGAGTACTTAAAAGCATTCCATGTGCAGTGCCTTTAAATGAGATATGTGTAACATAAAACACGATTTTGTATTTCCATAAAAATAAAGTTACAACATCGTGATCTTGAACCTTCTTTTTTTATCGAAAAAATATGGTAGTTCCAAGGAACTAATCTCTTCTTTCTCCTTCCCAATGAAGTTCAAGGTGGGAATTATTTTTGTGTGTGTTCTTTATAGACTCATGCCTCTGAATTTCATGTTTGAAAATTTTCAAGCCCACAATTCATCCAAAAATAACACAAAGCAGCAATTTTCTAATGATCATGCCTTATTGACTCGCAATTAAATACAAAATCACGTCATTATTCTCTTGTAAACAGACAAGAATATCAATCAAATTCAGACCGAGAGTTATGACTCGAGACAGAAATTACGACGCCCCCATAATTACGAATGAATGCGCCTAAAGTAGTTTACATAATAATTCACGAAAATTCTTATGGCATGCCTTAGTGGCTTGTTGATTTTTTAAATTGATTTTTCTTCCTTGCATTCGTCATGTCATAGCAATTGAGACGACTAACTAACTAGCTATTAGAGATTACTATTTACCTTGATACCACTTTTTAACCGACACATGCAACAATGAGCTCAAAATATTAGCTCTAGTTTACATTTATATAACAATTACCATTCATACTCAATTCATCGCTGCTGGGAGTATAAATGAGGAATATTGAAAATGACAGAGATGAAGAGATACCAATTTGGATAAGGTAACATATTAAATCATTAATTATAGTATTATTTCATCGCTGCTACTTAAAAAAATGAGTTAAAGATAGAGGAAGAAAATGTTGCAAATGTCATGGAATCTAATGGATGTATGCACAAAATATTTTTCATACAAATCAGCCAAATTACTTTAATTCATGGGTATCAGTTAATTCCAAATTCAACAGCTCTTTTTTCAGCAGACTCATCGACTTTTATCTCATTTGTTGCCAAATTTAGAGCTAAGAAATTGGATTATTTGAGTGTATGTTATCTAAGCTCATTTAATGGCTTTTGACAAAAGTTAAAAGGATTTTTTCTTATAGATGTAACTGAGGTCTTGTTGTGTAGGATTTCAGTAGATTTTTGGGGAGAGTGTAGTTGATTTTTTGGATAGTTCTGAAGGATTAATGTATTATTATCAACATGTCATGTCTATGGTACATATTTGCTCAATTTTTTCATATATAATCTGATCCAATCCTTTTTGCATGCTCATATTTGACTACTTCATGACAACTCTCTACAATTGAATTACTCAGAGCTGGCACGTAGCCTGGGCAATATGAGAGACAAATGAGGGAGGGGTTTTGAATTTTTTTTGTATGAAAGGGACAATTTTGCGGGGGGGGGGGTTGAGATTTTTTTCTTCTACAGAGGGGGGTGTCCTAATTGTACTCATGATACAGAATAAATCATACAGAAAAAGCAAGTTTAACGCGTATAGGATGGGTAGACAGCATAATAATGAACCCTAAATCTGACTAAACTTCTATGAAATCGAACTTAGTTCTTCAACTCAGGAAGGACACTGTAACAGACTGACCATTTTTAAGGTGGAGAGTAGGAAGCAAATCTCAAGCAATACTCATTCTTTCTCATCCAAAAACTCTTCTTGACAATTAAACCATCGCGTGGAAGTTAATAAAATTCAAAATATTTCTTCAAACAACAATAAATTCAATTTTCATTCTCAACAACGTCGAGGCTCTTTGTAAATAAAAAAATCCAAATGACCAATTTTGGAAGCTCGAAAATGTTAGACTCAAAAATTCTTATTTTAAACGCATAAAAATGTCGTTCAACTCTTGTTTAGTCACAGTTTCGAGTGAAAACCAAGGTCTGTTCGTAAGAAAACACACACTTTGAATAAAGATTTGTCAATTCCAGTCAATTCAATCACGTTGGTGCAGTCAATTGCTTCAACATCAATTTAAATCTCAATCGAGTTCACAACAATTGTGTACGCACAGAGCTCTGTTGTTTGTAATTTGTAAGAACATTCAATTCAAGTGGACACAAAGTAGTTGAATTTGAAAGGCAATGTCACGGAATCCACAAATGCTAATTTCAAACCTTTACGGTATATTAATGAATATTTTAGTGATTTTTCTCAATGCTTTTTAATTTGGTGGGTGTAACGTATAGCTACATTGTGTATATAGACTCAAAATATTTTTCTTGGTCAAATTAAGGCAGTTACCATGGATATATGGAGATTTAAAGAAAATAGATGGAAAAACATCATTGAAGTGATGCTGAATTTTTAATCATGTTGTGGCGTCATGTAAAATATTGCAAGAAGTCTATGCTGTTTATGGACTTGCGGCACGATTAAATGTCTGGTTGATGATTTTTGCTTGCTTTATTGCTTGATTAATTTGTTAATCTTCTCGAATGCAGTATAATGCTGTTTTATTTATTTCTGGATCTAGTTTTGTTGAGAATATATCAACGGTCATTTTGTTTTTGAATTGTAAAAGCAACTACAATTAGTTGACTTCCCCTTTTTAAGTTGGTTTCCCCTATATATAAAAGTTCAGTTTTCATTATTACTTGTAAGAGATAACATCGTCTCTTCAATATACCAACAAGTTTCTTGGTTGTTGCCATAAACAAATATCTCTAAATAAGCAATATTCTGCAGGAAGTGTCTAGAATCTACTCAAATTCATGCGGAATTATCAAATTAACCTAAAACAGTTCCTGATTGACTGAAAAATGAGCATCCTAAATCAAATAACTTCAATTAGCATTAATAGGCACCGCAAAAGTCAGTTCAAGTCGCAATTAATCTAACAGCATCATAAGTGAGTATGAGGAAAACTTAAGAATTCGATATGGAAGTACCTTATATAACGCAGCATAAAAAAATTACTTAATAATGGCAAAAAAACAGCATGAGCATTTTTACTTTATGCGAACTATGAAAAATGAAAACAAAGAGGAAAGAAGCTAAGCGCCATTTGATGTAGTGTAAAGCAGTTTACATAAAATAGACAGAGAATGCAATTACTCCGTGATTTACGAATGTTTTTTATAAGTTGAAGGCGTATATTCGCAAGCTAATCAATAAGTGATGTTCTGAATACCTCGATTGTTTTTTCACACCTACAAAAATATTTTTGTGCTGATGCTTTGCCAAGGAAATTTTATGCACGATATAAGCGAAATTTCAATGATGATTCAAGTGATTTGTAGTTTGTCATTCATAAATGACGTCCATTAAATCATGGAAGTTTTGGAACAGTCACAAAATTAACTATGGATTGTCACATAGCTTCAGACCCACGTCCCCTCTAAAAGATTGACGTCATTTGTGGAGAACCCCATTATTATGGAAATAAATTCAAATATTTTGTCTTAAATCAAGTCAAATGACTGGACGAAATTACTGTTAATAATAAAACGTGGTGTGTTCTATTGGAACTTCCATTTACGGAAAACTAATGCTCATTAATTGAATTGTAATTTCTGTACAGAACAATTAGAAGTGTATTAGTACCATTGACGATTTAAAATGCTATTTCCAGTCATTCTTAATTCTCATAGCCATAGAGTGGGATTCCATTCAAATAAATTGATCTGTAAGCAATTTATTAAAAGCTATTTCAGGGAGTCATTATTTTGCTGTAAATTTTAAATGAAATTATATCATGTTGCAATCGCTACCTTGCTATTTTATAACAACTTCCCGTAATCTTTAACATGTATGATTCAACCATAATGACTTTAACTTTTGGCAATAATGAACTGTTTTATTTTAAATGCGGGCAATGCATCAGATAAAATATTCTATGCAGAGTTGTTATGTTGGGTATCTGGAGATATATGCTGCCCTTGGATACTAAATACAAGTACTATAGTATATTCGACGAGCTGGTCTTAAAGCTGGGGTCAGGTACTCAGGTATACTTCAAGATAATTTTTAAGAATGACCAGACCCTTAAACTAGACAAAATCTTAGTCAATCCTATCTGTGGATCAAACATAAGGCTTGATTTCCAGGCAGAATATATGATTGACAACATTTATCGGTTTTTATCTTCAAAACATTTTTTAATCTGAACCAGCTGACTTCTAGTCATGGTATTTCCTGGTAGAGATTTGATTTTACACTTATGTCCTAATAGACACTCCTTTTCATGGTATCTAGTGGCTAACTATACTTAAGCTGTTCGGAACTTGATAAAAAAAGTGTGTCGATCGTGTATCTATCTTTAATCTACAAAGATCTAGATCTGAACTTGATACTTTGAGTAGTTATTAACTGGATCAACAACACTGCTTCAAAATGTAAAGCATTTAGTAATTAAGTATTCACTATTAAAAGCACTTATTACTCATCGGATAGGTCTTTGAGGCATGTTGAAAGATAATTATTGATTTAGTGAGTACATCTACACATTACTTAATGTGAAATACAGATCACGTTACATCAACAAACGAATTTTCATTACTTCCTTGACATTGAAAATGTGAATGAAATCATTCCGAACAGTCCTCAATTGTACGTGCGCGAAGCGTTAAGTTTGTCATTAATTTAAAAAATAAGTTACAATTTGAAAAGCTTTTTCATTATTTTAAATTAACAGGCAAAAATAGCATAGACATAGAGGAAACACGTTAGTCGCTACATTTTCTTTTGTTTTCATCGTTTGACTGTCGACAATTTTGCGATCTTTATTTTTAGATATAAAGAAGTATAATCAGATATATATTTTAAAATGTATGTTCAACAATATTTCAAAAGGCTTAGCAAAAAGATATGCATGATGTATGAATCATCAACCTTCAGATCGGATGAGAAGTGAACGTATTTTCATTCTTACATTATGTGACAGATTTGAATAAATTTTTTTGCCAATGAGATGATAATGTTTGAGTCTAAATGTCATGCGTTTGTTATGCTGGCCAGTAATAAGGATAAATGGCAATAGAGTGAGTAAAGAATTAGGTCTTTTGAGCGAAAGATCAATAGATAGTCTTGTTTTCTTATGTATCAAACTGAAATGGTGAGATTTGAGTTTGAATCTAACTAAATTTACAGAATTCACAATCCAGCAACCAAATTTTAGTTACAATCCTCAAAAACTGATGGAATCTAGACTGAAATCATTGAATTTGATTCAAAATGAACATTTTGATGTCTAAAATACAGCTTGTTGGACACAGAACAGTTTTCAATCGAAAATTCACTGCAAGATCCAGTAAACAGAAGTTTTGCAACCAAAAAGCCGGAATTGCTTTTATTTCCATTCTTATTTCATAAACTAAAAAGTAAACCCCCAAAAAATTACCAAATTTAAACAATTAGTCTGCAATTTAAAGTTATTGCTGCTTAATTTTAAATAGAAATGCTCATTACTGCATTTTGAAACAAAAGATCACAAAATTCTTTGTTCAAAATCTTTTATTCAAGCTTAATTGATTAATCTGTTGAAAGTTATTCGCAGCTTTCCATGAAACAAAAACTTTATTTGTCTTAATTCCAATTTTTCTCATTCCAAAGACATAGATTTGTGAAAGCAAATCATTAAACGCATTTAAATTTAACATTGCACCTGACACTTGACATGAATAGTAAAAGTTGTATACCACAAAAATTGCATAATTTCCACATCTTCTAAATCAAACCGATCAGAGACATGTGTTTTTGTCACTCGACAGACTTGTGACTAAACAAACTTATGTAATGATCAAATGAGTTAAGCAGTTAGCGATTAAAATTGTTTTCATCTTTCACTTTTCGCACTCATCTTTAATGATTTGTGGACACAGGAAGCTGTGAATGTTAAAAGTGTGAATGAAATTGCTTCTGTATCAACAACTAGAAATTTGTTTTGTTAACAATTTTGTTTTCATGTTGGAAAAAAATTGTTTGATGCATTCAAGTTCAAGATCAGCATAAATTTCCTTGAGAAATTATAGATAAGTGTTGCTGACTGTGTGTCATAACTTTCACTTGATAGCTTGTATTGTAGATTGCAATTGACTGTGTTTTAATTAAGCGGAACATGCAACTGCAATTTATTTTTAATTATTTGATAAGGCAAGGTTCAATGCTACCTACTTGAAAATGTTACGTTGAGTGACGTTATCTTTGTGACTATCATAGGTCAAGTTTTCGAGAAATTTATAGCTTTTGTTCTTCCCGAGTGACACATCATTATCATATTGATGCTTATACAGAGCTTAGTGACATGATTTTTTTTTATTTTGAATTTATTTGAAATTTCTCGATTTTCATTCAAAGAAATCAATTTTGTTTTAACGGTTTTTTCATATTTGAAATTTGATTGATTCAACTTTCGTTAAATTGAACGAAAGTAGTCTTTGACATTTTATTTACATATTTTGTACCGGAAAATACAATATTTTTCTTAAAGTAAGTTTAATTAAGTTTTTGTACCATTTTGTGAACTAATTCTTAAACATTTATTTAGATATGACTTTAATAAACAAGGATTTTTTGAATTAAAGGAAAATTGAGTGTTTTGAGTAGGTTTCAGAAAATGTTTAAGAATTAGTTCACAAAATGGTCCAAAAACTTGGTTACAAAATAGAATTAACACGGCTAGAGATGAAACTAACTGATGTTATTGCAAAAAGCATTTATGTGCTTAAAAAATTCCTCAAATATTTTTGATTCGTCGCACCTTGCGAAAAAAATAAGTAAATATTATTTTAATTCACTTAAGCTAACGAAAGGCATCAGCCCATTAAAAATTAAGCACTTATCGAGTGATCAATCGTTTAAAAGTTCACAGTTTTGACAACGCGCTCAATTAATTATAACATGCGTGTTATAAGCTCATTTAAAAAATGTTTAAATTAATCACAGTCCGTCCTGGACATGCCTCATGAATTAAGCAAATTAGTCTCCAATTGAAATTCATAATATTTATGAAATGCCTTAATCTCTGGATTAACATCAAACAGACATAAAAAGAAGCAGAAAATCTTGATTCAATGATAAAAATGTCATGAGACATGATGAAATTTTTCGGCACGGATCAAAATTATTATTTTTAGCATTTCAATGGCACGCAAGTACACAATATGTCCAATGAAATTTGCACTCTATTAATTTGAATGGAGAGGTGACATTCCTTTCCAAAAATTATGCAATTGTCGGCAGGAAATTTATGTCAATTTACAACATCAGTTTCAGACCGTGAATTGATATTTTATTATAAACAAACAAAAACATAAAGACACAGAAGAAAAGCAATAGAAAAAGACATAAGAAAAATATAATTATGAATATATATGCGTGGGAAAAGAGTTCAAGGTTAGCGACACGCACTGTGATGAGAAATGAAAAATCAAAAATTCAATCATGAGTTTTTTTGCTGCTGCCGCTGACTTTATTGTTATTTTTTCTTCCCATTCAAATTTATGGTAAAATTTTAGGAAGCATAAAAAAATCTTTTATTTCATTGACTCTTGTGGAATTTATGACTTGATAAAGGTTTATGGATTTTAGATTACTGTGGTTTTTGTATTGCAAGACAGTTTCAGATGACTGGGTCATAAGCAAGCACAGAATCACGTAATTTGGAACTGGACTTTTTCAACTATGACATTTATCAGGTAAGTAGATGTTAAGTTTAGACAGTCAAAAAAGTGAGAGGATAATATGACGAAATATTGCATGTGTTGTGGCTTTGCGTTCTCTTGGATGTGATGCTTATGAACTTTGCTATGTGCTGGGGATTATTGAAAATTAATTTGAATTGTTTGTTTTAGAAATGAAGCTTTTTAAGCTAATTTAAATTAATGATTTTTGGATTCGAGTCCGGTTGAAGTCAGGGGTCATTCCAGACATTTTTGAGGGGGGGGGGGGTCGTTGATTTTTTTATATGGAAAGAAAAGGGAAGGGGGTGGGTTGGATTTTTGGCCCCCCCCTTCCCCGAAATACGTCCCCGGTTCAAGTTGATAATATAAGAAGTCAAAGTATTTTTAACATGAATCTTAGAAGGGTTCATTCATAAATGACGTCCAATTTTTAAGTGGGGAGAGGTCTGACGCTGTGTGACACTTCCATACAAACTAAGACCGATAAGAAGGAAAACTTCTTACAAAAGATCATCAACAAGCTATTTCCCAAGCTCATTCATTCCTAACGACCCCCTGCGGACAGCCAATCATCACCATAATAAATAAAATATCGTCATCAACACGATCCATCCATTATTCACTCAAAACTATCCATTCAAGTAATTCCGATTTGATGACAATCTATTCGAGTCAAATATGCACCATAACTTCACGTATTGCTTTTCATTTTCTTCAATAAATACATAACATCATTAGTGGCCTATAAACGCTACGCAAATCGTGCAAAATAAAGAAAAAAATTATGAAAGAGAACTAGTTTCTTTCCTCTTCACTCAATGGCTCATTCACTTATATTTTTTATAGTTTTTGCAGCAATGTACATTGAAAACATAAAGTAGAGAAGAAAGAAGAAGTGAAAAAATTCAAACGATAGTGAAAGTATGACTCAATACGACTATAAACCCATACATTAATTCCGTCATCTTTTGTTACACTTTTCTCACATGTAGTTAATAGTTAGTATTTATTAGGCAGAAATATTGATTGTTAAATGTGTTTTTATGGTTTTTTATGTACTCTATAAGTCCTCATATATGTGTACATTGCTTGTTTTGATTAATGACATTTTCAGTTCATTGGGATAAACTTGCCTTTCGTCATCATACCCGAGAGAGATGCATGCCGTGTGAGCACGTGAGAATGAAATTGAATTATGCAATTTGCTTGACACTAAAGCACCGATAAATCATCTTTTATTGAAATTGGAATTTTCATGTGAAAATAATAACATTAATTAATTTACATGAGCTTAGTGATAGGCAAATATTAATTATTACTACATAAATGATATGTTTTGTTTGGAATTTAATTAAATGGATGCTATTGATGCACTGTTAAATCAATTTTCAGACTCAATTGAGTGTTTACATGGTTGTAATCAAATTAATCATGAATTTAACTCGATCAATTTGTTATTTTTGTTGAATAGATGATGAAAATGCTGGTGATTTAATTTGAATAAATGATTAATCGTAATCTGGGATTATCATTTCACACTTTCGATAAAGTTTTGAATGATTGGTGGCTGTGTGGAATTTATGGCAAGGTTTATGTAAGAATTTCTATCGGAAAGACTCCCGAGCAGTACGCTACTGCAAATTTGACATTTTGCTGTTAAGTTGGTCAAAAACTTCCCGACGACGCCTTCAGGGTATCCCACGTATTTGACATTTTACCGTTATAAAGTTGACGTACGTTGTGTTGCTCGGTACATAATTTTTTCGAATTATGATGTTAAGATTGATATTTACAAGAAATATTTCCCATTGTAGGAGTAGTTTGTGGTCATTTGCTTATTACGCTACGCAGAACAGTGTCTTCCTTCCCCCCCTTGTTAAAAAATTTTGAATGAAAAATAATTTTTTTAGTTGAACCTGTTACAAAATCTCAGAATCCCCTCCCCCCAATAAAAAGCAATAATTGAACAACCAATATGGATCTGACTTTAAATTAGAATCCTAAGTTTGAGCGAGGAGTTATGGAGCATCCTCACTCGTTGTACTGCTATGAAATGTATATTAAACGTGAATCTGAATAATTAAATCAGTGTTTTTATTCGCATAGTCTGCATTGTCTGTTCGTTCTCTGATTTAGGTAACAACACCTTAAATCCAACTCTAAGGAAGTGCTGGCTAATTTTCTTTAATTTAAAATTTTAGTGATTAAATTTTATTCAGGATTTTATTGATTAATAAAAACTATTACGATTAGAGCAAGCTTTAAATTCAAATCTAAGAGCTCTAAATGAGAATAATCAGGATGCAGTAACATAAACTGTACGTTCAGCACTCCTAGCTAACCGTAAAATTGTATTTTTGAGCACAAATAGAGCTTAAAGTCAATCATTTTCCCGAGACATGACCAAAACGATTTTTTTACTCAATTTTCTTTAATTTTAGTTAAAATTGGTTAAAGTAGAAAAATAATAATTCAAATATCCAACAATAATTTAAAACTCCACAATTGATCGTAACAAAAGTTAACAATCCAATAAATTTGCACAAAAACTAAATCTCCTGCCAAATGGATTTAATTTCAAAATTGACTCTGTTTTTTTGATCACAACAAAAAATATTATTGCACTTGAGCAATGATCATAATCGTCTCAACCGCTGTTGAGCTTATTAAGTCGTCATACATTGGAATTTGCAATAATTTTGTGGACTTGAATTATCCCTCTCAACTTAAAAATGTTCACTTTTTGTGTGGTTGAAATTTAACTCAAACTAGGTCAAATCCAATGCATAATTAGACATGTCCACATGCAAATCCTTCTTAGAATTAAGACAGTCACTGATGAATCTTTCTTAATTTAAATAAGTCTTATTGAGTCTTATTCATTAAGTTCGGATAATCTAAATGTCAAAGTAATTAAATAATCTTTCAAAAGTGTCATTTCAAATTAGCCACACCATACAAAAGGCACATGCATGCAAAAATTTAAGATACTTCCAAAAATAAGAAACAAACTTTTTTTCTTACACGCTTCAGAAGATAGCAACAAAAATCTTTTTTCTGAACCCATTCAATGTCATTAAACAATTGAAATTAAGACATTATACTAAGTCATCTATTTGAGCAAGTTCAATGCTGTATTTTCAAAATATTCACTATCTAAATGGACTTGAAGACAAAGAAGAATTTCAATTATTTTGCGATTCACAAGGGGTGATAATTTGTGAACATTTAGCAGGTTGGAATGTGAATTAAGTTCAGTTGGTTGGGGAAAATTTTGAAATTATGTAATTTTGGGATTTTTTTTTCCAGATTTCCTCAAATTTTGCACTAATTAGATCGTGACTAAATCACTATTCTGCCCTTGATGTTTGAGATTCAGTTTTTTAATGTAATTAGTCTATGTTCTTGTTCTCAGGGCATTGCAGGACTCTCCAAGCCCTCCTCAAGATTGAAAATTGTAAAGAAAAAAAATTCCAAATCAAGAGATATTAGACCCCCTCTTTGAATTTCCCCCTCCTTTCACCCAAAAACTCTTCAATTTGCTAGGGTTTTTGAGAAAAAAGGCTTACCCCCCCCCCCCCCCCCCCAAAAAAAAAATTCCATGCAAAAAATTTGCAAATCCCCCCATCGAGAATTTTTTTTATAGAGGTGCCTTCAAAGGAATAAAAGCATAAGAAGAATTCTCCTAACCCAAACAAAACCAAAAGTTAGTCACATTGGTGTATCCAAGAGACCTCTTTTTACATGGAAAATTTTTTTTTTGGAAAATAATTTTTCTCTTTGAAAATTTTGCGAAGTTGTTTTGGAAGCTCTAATTAGTTAGCTAATCATTCGTGTATCGTTAGAATTAGCAACTAGTACGAAACCTGGAGCATAAGAAGGAAAAAAATTTGAATCCCTCCTAAAAAAATTTCTGAGTACGCTCCAATCTAACTTAATTCTATCGAAATCTATTAGTAAGCTAATCTATCTAAATTCATTAATTATTGATCACAAAAAAGTTTTAAATATTCCAGAAATTTTATCATTTCAAAATTTCCAAAGTCAATCAACCTTGAAAATTTGCAATTTAGACAATCATCATTTGCATTTTTATATCCGAAAAAAATAAATTAATTTGACATACCAATAAAATATTAAAGAAGAATTTCATAAGATTATTTTTGTATGGTTTCATATTTCCTTTTTTGTACTTTAATTAATTTTTTTATTGTACACCAATTAGAGTTTTTCACATTTTCAATAATTAATTCCTTTTAATTTTAATATCTTGTTCCTTATACAGCAAGAAACTTATTATTTTCTCGAGAATATTTCACACTTAAAAAAATATTTTCAATGCACAAAAATATTTGCAAAAATCCACCAAAAAAATAAAAAAATATCTCCGTTCACGTTTATTTTCGTCGAATGTTAAACCGTCACTAAGAAGCAAATTTCTTTCGCGCCGATACTTAACACACATTTTGAGTAAGCTCGCGAAAAAAAGAAACCAACAAGCCGACGACTGTCTGTGCACACGTTCATTTTCTCAGCTCGCAGCTGTATATGTTGAGCGAATTGCAAGGCAAAAATAAACAAAAAAATACACCATGTGCTTGATGCTGTGCATGGAGATATGAGATGCGAGAGAAATAATCTCTGAGAAAAAACACGAGAGCAATCAATGTCGATAGATAAAAACGAAATGTAAAGGAAGTAGTTGCCAAATATAGAATGATAAAGTCATAAAAAATAAATAAATTGATGACAATCCATAGAATATTATTTTCTCATGTGACTTGTAAAGCTCATTGTGGGTGTCTGAGTCAATGCTTGAGCAAAACAAAAATATTTATCAGAATGGAATGAAGGAGATCAAGAACCTGTAGCCAGCTTCTTAGTTTGTCTTAAAAATTTTTATTTTTCAAAATTGTTAATTAATACACAAGACGATAAAAATCTGGAAATATGGAAATTGCATCAAACTGGTTTTAATTTCAACAATTTCTCGGAACAGGCATTTTTATATGTTTGTGCATTTTTATGACGTCGTGTATTTTCAACATCATTTTATTACGGTTTTTAGGCTGAGATTTTCGTCACTATTGTTGTCTGACTGGATATAGATGAGTCAATATTTACGCACAAGATAACAAATTTAATATAGACGGATCATCTTTTCTAAAAATAATCAATGGAACTTTTATGACTCAGATCCAGATGGATACGATAATTCTGAGAAAATTATATATAATTCTGTAGGTGTTGAAATAAGTATGTTTGGCTTTACGTATGAGAATGAAAGAATCTGCCAATTTTGGACTGAAGTCAAGCAAAAGTATATTTAAACTAGGTGCAATCCATGGGGATATACTGCCAAGATTTACAATAAGTTATCATTTATATTCCAAATACTGTACTGATTAAATATAAAACGACTAAAACATCAAAATCTGGATTACTTCTGTGAAAAAAAAACAACTAGCCTGATTGACATACTTTGTTCATGTCGTTTGGGTTATATCCTTTAGGCGAACATCCTACAATAGTTAATCTCGACCACCATGAAAAAAGTGTGTCGATCGGGTAAGAAGTACAAACAAAAGTTGCAAACTGCAGTTATGAGTACAGCAGTTGATTTTGGGCCTAATTTTCAATGTCTTTAATCTGGTTTTTAGTGATTTAGGGGTTATTCACTTATGACGTCCATCAAAAAATGGGATTTTTAGAACCCCCCTCTCCCCCCTTTGTCACAAAATTATAATTTAAAAAAGTTTCTTTAATTTAAAGTGTCACAAAATCTCAGACCCCCCTCCTCCCTAAATCATGGACGTCATAAGTGAATGACTCCTTAGTAGCCTCAAAATGTTGCCGTAAAATGATTTTTGTGTCACTCGGGCACAAACAACCAAGTAATTGAAATATTGTGTCATCCCCAGTCATCCAAATAACTTTTTATCTTCATTCTAATTCTCAATTCCAAAAAATTCTTATTATTGACTTAATATTCTCAAAATAAGCAGCAATACTTAAAAATTCATATCATTCAGGATTTTCAAGATTCTTATTTTGTTGTCTTCTTTGCTAAAAAAATTCTATGTTCCATCACAGCACATCTTATGTCATAAGGCATTGGTTTTATCTCAAAAATAAGTATAATATCATCGATTTCACATAAACAATTCTTGATAATTGGCAGTTGTTGAGTCTGTTTGCGTTAGTTGAGTTTAAGGTGGACTGAATGACACTTGTGTGCTCAATTTTTTATTATGAATAACGAAGAGAGATGAAAAGGAGATGGAACAAGACTGTTAGACGTTAAGAATGCCAATCTAACTATTAAGTAGAAATGTGACACTAGCTAGTAGCTACTGATGTAAATCTTGATGGATGTACATCAAAATACTCAAATCCAGCACAAAATGATTAATTAATTCTGAGCATTTCCATATAGACTTGAAATTTACATTAAGCACACCCTCATGCTGCCGCATTCAATACTTTAGGTTCTTTATTCCCTCAATTTTCAATTTTTATGGACAAAATATTTTAAAGCAGGAACAAAATAGAAAAAAATGTAAAGTTGTTCACCACGCATTTTTGCAGAAGTAATACACGGCAGTAAATAAAAATTCCGCTTTACTTCTGGCTCATGACTGTAAAATTGTCGACTCCTATATATGAAAATTGTAGGCACTTTTTTTTGACCCATAAATTTTACTGTGCATAACGTGATTCGTGATTCAATCAGTCTATTGACTGCCGCAAGTTACCTGATAATAAATATTATTATTTTTGCATAATTACTACCGGATTAAAACTACAAAATCTGTTTGCTGTGCCTAAATTATGCCCCATTGTGTGCCCACTACAATTTTACATGCATTCTTAATTATTCGATGATGTAGCGATCAATTTACAGCGAAGATGTCTGACCATACCAAAATTGGTATGGAAGAATCGACAAAGAACTGCAATTAATTTAATTGTAGTCGCCAGCTCACTTTATCCAGGATATATTTAATTTGCGTTCATTCTAGAAACACAGAATCTCACTTTATAAGCTGGTTGGCTGTACTGGATGTATGAGGGTGGACGTGATTTAAATTTACATTCAGTATGTAACTGTTGAAGTCATAAAAAGAATTCAGTTCATTGGGGTCATTTACAAATGACGTTCATAATTTGAGGGGTCTGTAGCAAGTCTGTAGCTGGCACGATCTAAGACTTCGAAGAAAGGAGGATGTCTGAAAAATCCAATTTTTAATTGGACGTAATTTCTGAACGACCCCATTGCTATTTTATGACCTCTCCCTTTTCTGTTGTTAAACTTCTGCTCCATTACCTAAATTTTTTTTATAGTTCTTTTCATTCATTTTTCATTACAAAATCGCAAAAGAAATGAAAAAAAAAATCTTTCAGCCATGACACAAGAAATATCCATTTTTATTAGAATACATTAAGCTACTTGTACAGTCCATTCATTCGCTCGCTTTATTCATAATTTTGCAATTCATAAGAAGAAAAAAATCTGCTTGTGATTTAGATTGATTTGTTGCCTTTCATCATAAAGTTCGTGCATACATTGGAATTGAAGATTACGAAAGACTTCAATGCGTGAACTGTTGAGGTAGAGAATGCTGAGGTAAAGATGGTGATAGTATCCATTGATCCATAAACAGTTGATTTGATTCATATACTTAGTGCGTAAGTTTTTAAATGGATTTGTCATTCAGGGGAGATATATTGTGAATTTTGAAGCTTTTTTAGCAAGAAAAAATAGGATAATTTTGTGGAATATCCCTAAATAAAGCAGCATCAACAAAAATACTAAAGTTACTGCTCAAAGTGGAAAAAAGTTTAAGTTGGAATTTTGCCAAGCTTTTGAATAGACCCCGATAGCTCAGTGGTAGTATAAGATGGATTAAATCATTTGAACCTAGGGTCAAGTCCCACTGTGAGGTCGTTTTTCGAAATTTTGCTTTTTTTCTGGTAAATATTCAATTTAAATTCCCTTAAGCATCAAAATCAATTTGTTATTAAGAGTATAGCTAGAGTACCGGCCTGTACCCTTGTCAGCTTTGAATCTAGCTCAATTTTAGTAGCATAACCCTTAAGCATTTCTATAAATCCATAATAATGTTGCCAAACTATTCATAATCATGCACTCGATGTATAAAAAACTTTTATGAATAAAGCAGCACGACAGCATCTATCTCGTAAAGTATATGCCCTAATTTAAATAATTTAATGTATCTTGATATTATCTAGAGATTTAAAAAATGATTGACGATATTTTTGCGTCTGTCAATAAATAAGGTAGTTGAAACGGACTTGAATTTAATTCATTAATCGCAAAATAAAATGACATAGCTGTGTAGGTGGATAGACTTTGTATAAATTAATTTTTTTTCTCATTCTCACATAATTAAAAGGTATTCGTAGAGAAAAACAAGCCGTCAAAAAGTGATGATAATCAACGAATGTATCACATAAGTATTCATGTACGAATGATGTAAGTGCTCAGGCAAAAAAAAACTGCATTCACAGATATCTCAATGAAACTAGATAATTTTAATTGCTCTAAACATCATTTGTGTACCGGAACGGACAAATAAGAGAGAAAATTCAATGAGAAACTCTCGAGTAGTCATTTCATTTTCATCTATGATATTTCACCGTATGCCTTAATGTAATAAAAAACTACGTTCACGTTTGGAAGGTATTTGAGTCAGCAACATCACCAAATGAGAACTTAACTATTTGAAGCATTGATTTAATTTACGCAATACAAATTTTTTCTTCCTTAAGCAAATGTTGTGTGTCAGTCTATGAAAGAAACATGAATCTTACAGAGAGTATTCTCTAGGGTATGCAGATGTTGCTACCAGGTATTCATAATTCTTCCTTCTACTGCTGTATGAGAAAATAATTTAGTAAAACGGAGTAAAAGAAGTTGTAGTACAGCCGTAAGGCTATTTACAATGAAAGAATAAAAAAAAGTTGGATTCGATGCAACTGATCTCTGACCACTTGAATAAGGTTGATTCAGGGTTGATATCTGTGACTGACTGTGACCAGGCAAATTTTGACACAGAAATAAT
This sequence comes from Chironomus tentans, assembly GCA_963573255.1. NCBI lineage: Eukaryota > Metazoa > Arthropoda > Insecta > Diptera > Chironomidae > Chironomus > Chironomus tentans. The sequence continues at coordinate 37,345,212 of OY754302.1, read as the reverse complement.
CACAGACAGATTGCTTGAATCACGTGTGCATAGGTAGGACCTGCGACAGATTTTACACAAATTCATCACAGGTTCGTGGTAAGTTCTGCCTCTGCACAGGCAGCAAGAAATCTGTTTCTGTGATTTGTCTGCGAGATAAGATGCTTGTGCTTGCTATTCTGCTTGTAACTAGACAATATATGTGGTAGAATTGCCAGACACAGGAATCTGGTTAACAACGCTGCTCTATATCCATACCTGCTTCAGATCATTATAACAGAACCTCCTAGTTCTTAGAAGTATCGCTTAAAATTGCTTTCCTGTTCTGAACTTCTTACAAGATAAGGAACAACAATCAAATTTAAATCTCCAGTTTACATCCACAACAAAGTCCCAATGTGAGTTCAGAGAAAATCAACATCCATCCCTACGATGACCAACATCTGATGTCATACATAATAAATAAATTAAATAAATATAAAAAATATTTCAAACGACCATCATCAGAAAATAAAGTACAGCTGATTTTGCCATTTATAGCTGTCATGACTTTGATAGTAATTGAATTAAAAATAAAGTATGTACTTTATTTCATTCACGTTAAATTGCCTTAATCATAAAAATTTTCTGCTGTGTACACATGTTTGAGAAATTTGTCTTATAGCTGTAACAATCGTGCCTTATCGGTCTGTTAGGTTTCATCCAAAAAAAGCTTTTAACATTTGAGAGTACATAGAAGTGCAAAAGCATTTCAATCGCAATTGTTTGATTCTTATTGCCAATCTCATTTGTTCATACTGCAACATGAGATATGTGTGTCGCGTATAAAGCCTCTCATTGTTTCTCATTCAAATTTAATAAATAATTAACATATTATTACAACAAGTCACAAAATAGAGACGTTGTTATTGCTTATTTGAATGGTACAAAGAATCAGCTATAAAGATTTAAGAAATATCTTTGATATTCAGCTAGCATTGCATTACATTACTAATTGTCTATTGATGAATCATCTTATTGAATTAGAATGCACTGGATATCTTTCAATATTCAAATAAAATCGTGTTCAGAATAATGACAAAAAATTGCTAATTTTCCTGTGAAATAACATCCAAAAATGGACATGAATTATTCACTTTTAATGCTAATGGATACTAAAGTGAGCACTTTCACTGCCTTAATATTCATTAAGTAATTATTTCCAAAATAATTTCGATTTTATTGGCATAAAAAATGCCACGATCCACAAGCACACGATAATCACATTTTAAATGAGCTAATTTGTCGGGTTTCTTTCAGGGAATGTTTTAAATGAGAATGAGACGCAATACATTGTAGCTTGTTATGGCTTCTTTTTTTGTTGATGTTCTCTGAATGCAGAAATTCCCAGAAGAAAGAAGAACAGTAATCAAAAGTTCCAATCATAACTTGAATTTTTTGTTGACTGTTCAGAAAAAAATCCAGAAATAATTAATAATCGTAATTTTGCTATAGAAATGTTATATTTTGCTTTCGTCAGTTAAATGATGAATACATATATTCAAGTTCACACGCGTCATTGACTAACAAACGTCATCAAAGTTTTCTTAGGAAATTTACATTTTTGTCTGATTTCGCCTATTTTGTGTGTGTATCTCAATCTTTTTTGGCTCGATTTTTCAATAAATAATTGAATTCAATTTGGGGTTGTTCACTTATTACCCCGTGATTAGGAGGTAACCCCCTAGCGAAAAAATTCTTCAATTTGCTAGGATTTTTGAGGAAAAAAGTTCCAAAAAATTCTGATCTAAATTTTTTCATATAAAAAATTCAAACCCCCCTCGAAAAATTTCTGTCTGCGCCCCTGTCTGTGATTTAGAGTTATAGGGTAGGGGCGTATCCAGAAGTTTTTCCAGGGGGGGTTTGAATTTTTTTATATGGACGAGAAAATTTAGGGGGGTTTTGAGATATTTTTCTTAAAAAACCCTACCAAATTGAAAAAGTTTTCCAAAAAGGGGGAAGCTTTCCTCCTAAAACTCTCCCCTGAATACGTCCTTGTTATAGAGTCTGAACCTTGTTCCCATTTAAAAGGTGAAAAATTTTTAAAGCTGAGTAGCTCTTCACTTTTTTATATCAAATCAGAAGTCAGTTTTTCGGTGATACCTAGAGGATATCTCATATCTTAGGGGTATACCCTACATACCCGAGAAACCGACCCCAAAAGTGAACAACCCCTTAGCTAAAAGAAGTCACGTTTATACTGCATGATTAACAGATAATCATCATCAAATTATATATCCTCATACCATCCTCGAACAATCCCAACAAGAGAATATTAAAATTCAAAATCAAGGAAAGAAAAATTTTATGGATTTTTTTTCCAGCGACACGTTCTTTGGATTTTTTTCAGATGTGATGCTGTTTTATTATGCAAAAATTAATGTTATTTTGCAAATGTTTCTTCGTTATTTTACCGTTTTTGAGCAGGATTTTTTTATGACGATGCTATGATTTTTATGCAAATGAATTTCTGACTTAAGATTCATTTCTGAAGAATTAGAATTAATTAAGGGGAGTGTGGCGGATGACACATCTAATTTCAGTAGAATTGAGTTTTTAAAGACAAATTAGACCCATTTAATAATTTTGACCATAAATCTTGTAGTTCCTTTAGCTCTAAAAATGAATTAAATTTTCTCAAGAAATAGAAAGACAAAGCCGCATAATGTCAATAAAATGAAAAATGAAAATAAATATGAGGAAAAGAAATTGGCACATTTGTCATGTGAAAAAATCAAAATAAAATCGATTATAGGTTTTGTGGCTGTTTGGACGCAAATTTCAATTAATATTCTACTCATTCAATTAAATGATTGTGTTTTGTGAATTTATAAAATCGATTTCTTTTTATTTTCATTTTTCTGTTCCTGAATAGCATTATAATAAAATTTTATATGTATTATGGCATGCAGAAATAACTGACTTAAACATCTGCGGACAACTTTCTTTGCTCAGTCATTTTTGTCTTTTGCACGATAAACAAAAGTACATTTTATTTTATTTTTATATTTTATTTTTCCTTCTTTCTTCATCTCCTTATGCTGTCGCTGTGATGTTGCTTATAAATAAACCAAAGGAAAGAAAGCGAAAGCATGTACGATTGCATAACGATGCATACCGATCGAGTCATTCTTGTCTCTCTTTTCGTGTGTTCTTTCTTTGCGGGTTAATTGCTCGTGGGTTTAATTAAAATTTGCATTGATTATCATCTAGGTTGCATTGAAATTTAATTTGAACGTTAAATTTTTATATTTTTGGATTTCTCGCCATTTTTAAGAAATGCTTCAGAATTAAAACATTAAAAATTGATCTTAATTGACAAATTTACTGGACATTATTGAAGTTGTGTAGATATGTTGTATTGTGTAATGAATTTAACGGTCATTTTGGGATTTGAATTGACAATGGTAGTAGAGGAGAGAAAGAATCAAGAGAGGTTAGAACTTGCAAGATATATAATTAACATGGAAATATAAGGAGAAAAGGTAAGAGATCTACAAGTTGTACTGTTTGTTCACTTATTTTACATCATTTTAGATAGTTTCTGAGACAAATAACCATCAAACAAACGAAATATTTATGATCAAAAATTCGAAGTGAAGAATTTTTTTTTTACCAATCCAAGCAATCTGGATGAATATTTAAAATGAAAACTGTTATTGATCATTCAGCAAACTTTGTCGCATTCCAAAAGAACCATCCTTGAATTCACTCAAAGATAATCAAGTCATAATTGGATATTTAAAGAAATCTTTAAAACTTTTAATTAATATTTTAATATCCACTAATTTTTTTCATTAAATATGCAGGAAAAATCAGTTGCTGTCGGTTTGATACACATAAGGTGTAAACAAAAGACGTATTTTTGGTCAAATATTTAATTTACAGCATGTATGGTAATGCTTAATGAAATTCAAATCAAAAATGAACAAAAAATGATTATTTAAATCGTCGTGGGTGTTTGAGCTCAAGGTTACTAGCCAAAGCAAACTTGAAAAATAAAATTCTCTATTTTGATATCGTGTGTACGGCTCATGACGTCATAATACAGCTGTATGTTTACATTTTATGAATGAATTTCGATGAGACGCAAGAATCTTATTGGCTTGTTTTCATAGGAAATAGGAAAGCGATAAATGGAATTACATTCTGATAATCCACTTTGTTATTAAGTATGTCAACAAGCCTGCATGAGATAATAGTTTAATTTCGCATTAAACAAGTTGCAAAAATAAATTTTTTCTAATACGTAACTTCTTCAAATAAACAAGTGCTCTGACCACATTACCGACCATCATCGTGCACTAAGATGTAAGAAAGTTGAGATGACCCAAAATAAGCGAATTCAATGAATGCAAATATCGATAGTAAAAGTGTTATTTAATATGTTTGACATGTATTTAGTGAATTTTAATCACCATATCGATGCTGCTTGCTGATCTTTAGTCTAAAACAATCGAGTTCGTTTGTTTTGCTTTTTAGCAGATTATTTGTTAAAGTCAACAACTTGTTGACTTAAAAATTGGACATTCCATCGGAATTTTGGCTACCGACTTGTTATGAGGATCAAATGATGTAGTATTAAGAAAGTAAACATGTTAGAGATTTGATTAACTGGATGTTTTATAGACTTTTGTTTTTATTGGGCAATCAAAAAGAGCATTAAGTAAAAGAAGTTCTGAAAGCGTCTGTGAAGTAAAAGATCTATAAAATAAGTCATTATTCTTTAGAAATGTTTGAAAACATAGCTTTATTTGTGATTTTTTGAATTGTTGGTTTCATACTAAGATAGGGTGACCAGATCAGGGGGAAAACCAATTAATGTAAAAAAAATTACACTTTTTACGCCAAAATTTTTTTACACCAAGTGGTTTTCCCCGTGGACCAGATACTTTTTGAAAAAATAGAGGACCAAAAATTTTTCTATCAAAATGTTCATTTTTGACTAAATTAAAGCTTTTAGAGGACAGAGGTCAAATTCAAAAATTAGAGGACAGTCCTCTGAAAAACCAAGCAGATGGTCAGCCTAGCTAAGATGTGTTTGAAATCAAAGAGTTCTGAGCAGTCGGGGTATCCCTGTCAAGCCCTTCCTTCCTGACTCAAGACATAGTGGTATATAGACGTCCAGACTTAGTTGCATACCCTAGCCATGTGTCGCTCGGGATAGAAACTCTATCATCCCATCAATCAAAACAGATTCATGACCTCAGATCAACAATTCAAATCAATTCATCAATTAATCGAATAAACTTGCATTTTGATGATTGTCAATATCCGCTGTGACTTTTTAACATTTATCAAGCGCAAATAAAAATCTTTCTTGATCTTGAACTATTGACGAAATAAAATTTGCATGAGTAATACACAGAAATAGCAAAAAGCATCAAAATTTTTTGCACGTTTTTAAGTGATGCGACTCACCCAGGCTTTTAGTAATGTCAACTTGCCAAAATGCAACTGTTTTAGCACTTATGGATCACTATTGTTGTAACTTCTTCCGCTTAGAAGGTTGAGGACTGTTTATTGATAATTTATTTACATAGATTTGAGATTAGTGACCTCTAGAATTAATTGAATGGTTGTATGGACAGAAGTAATTATATTTATCACCAAACAACCAATCCTAGCTAAGTGCTTGGATACCTTAATTGTTCTTGGGTGGTTGAATGTTGTATTTTAAGCCAATTAATCAATATTTCCCTCAAAATTCATCCAAAGTCCACAAACAGACATAAAATAGCAATCAAGAACCGCCAATGATGAAATCGTCTCCCATGAAATTTATGAGCTTATTTGCCACGTGAAAAAAAACCTACAAACTCCCATTATCGTCATCAAAATTTGATATAGCTTTAACATTATGTAAATGTGCTTGGTAGTGACCGTAGAAATTCACAAGAGAGGCTTTTATAGCCATAATCGACAATAGTATCGTTTTGCGTACCGAATTAGCTGCGAAATAATAGAAAATGTGTGTAAACTTGTCAATTGCTCAATTGCTTGGTGACTTTGAATACATCTGAGAACCAGATTCACCCACATTATGTATGGAACAAAGTATAAAGAGAAATAATTTGAATTCCTATTGAAAAAGCAGCAAGGTATTGATTTCTTAAAAGAATCTTACGTTTTTGTTGAACCTACGAGCATTTGCTGGCTTTATTTATGCAGTCAATGGCAAATCATTTTCCGCTTGTTAATTAATCGCTCTTTTAATTATGACTTTATGAGTTTCTGTCGCTAAACAATCTAAATCTTGAGTTCTATTAATGTTTTATGATACTGTGGGCTGATTAATCTTGCCAGGAAATTTTATTCTCGATACAATATATGGCAATTTCCAATAAAGAGATTGTTTATGAATTCTAAAAGCATTCTGGCTTTTGTGCTGGTTTACTTATTGTGCTTTTTTGGCAATATTTCTGTCATAAATAAATTTCTTTTCTACTTTTTTTTCAGGGTTTGGTTGCTGTCATTGGGGGAATAGAATGAAATCAGGCGCGTATTCAGGGAGGGGTTTTGGGGGTCAACCTTTATTTTTTTAAACTTGCTAGGGGTTTTTAATAAAAAAAAATCCCAAAACTCTTCCTAAACTTTCTTATCTATGCAAAAAAAAATTCAAAACCCCTCTCATTGAAAAATTTCTGGATACGCCCCTGAATGAAATAATTGGGATTTTTGAACGGGAGTAACCAGGGGCTGGGGATCTGATTTAACCTGAAAATGTGATGTGATGAAATTAACAAAAAATCATCCACCTCTTAACTGGGATGAATGGGGTCGCAGTATGGGGTAGGTATGTAACTTAAGGCATCCTAGTAGAAGTACATACCGTAGGTAGAGTTTCTGACCGATAGAAATATTTTTCATATATTTTTAATTTTTTTATCAATTTCCATAACAGAAGCATTTTTAAAGTCACTAGATTGTCAAATTTTTAAAAAATCATGTTAAATATGGACATTTGGATATTATTTAATAATCAAAACATTAATTTTAAAATTTTTATTATGAACAAAAATTTTCTTTAAAATTGCAATTTTCAAGTGAATCAAAGCTCGGAAGCTCGGCATTTTCAACCGAGCCCGAGCCCGAGCTTGACCGAGCCTCATAACCTCGAGCTTTCAGAAACTCTAACCGTAGGGTGTTCTAGGGTACTCACCTACTACGGTTAAGGGAAGGGGTAGGGTACACTCTACGCCGAATGGTTTTGAGAAACTCTGTTAAAATTGAATTTTTCAGAGCATCCCTTCAGAGCTTCATATATAAATTAGTCAGTTAAAATTTTAAGGATATTGGTCCAAATATTCCAAAAATAATAAGGGTAGACATAAGTAAATGAAGATGAACTAGTTAAAAATTGTAAGTTCTATGACTGATTCTAACCAGAATGATGACAAACTTTCTCTTCGACTTAAGCTGATTAACCCAAATAATTTTCAACCCTGCTTAAATTTCTATTAAAAAAACATTTTTTTGGCATGTCACTCACCATCAAGAAATTTATTGAAAATATTAATAAATTTCTCATTTTTTCCATTTCTCTTTATTTTCCGTACACACAAAAATGTCAAATAAAACTCAGTCCAAGAACTTTCACAGCACAAATTCTTTAATGCCAATTTTCTCTTTTTAATTTATGCTTCACAAATAAATCCACAAAAATTAAATTTATTTAAAGTCCGAATTTTAGATTCTGGAAATTATTTATTCGCGTATGCCTCCTTTGAATGCTAAAGCGCCACTAACAGCACTAAAAATGATTGTTATTCGCGACCAGCGTCGACACTTTACACATATTTTGTGTGAGTTTGCAAAATATATATCAGACTGAAACTCAGTTTACGCTCAAAAAAAATCTTTGAAAATTTTCTCAGTAAGATGTAGACGTCAGTAGCAGAGATGTATACGAGATATTGAGCAAGTTTGTGTATAGGAGGGTAAAAACATATTCTAGATTATTTTTTCGAGAGAATTAATGACTAAGATGAGAATCAATATCTGATTCTGTTTTCTTCCTTTTAAGGGATTGAATTTTTCGGGCTGTACATCTTGACTTTCGTACCCAAATCCTGTTCTTAATCTGACTTTTTCTTGAGAATTAATTTAACTTTTGTCATGTTGGGTGGATTAATTTGCATGCATAGAATTTAAGACAAAGCCACTTTTTGCTACTTTCTTTTGTTGTAGGTGGAATTTATGACCAACGTGGATAATTTTAGTTCTGTTGAGATTTAAAGATCAAAAACCTTGCATAAATTTTAATTTTTCAATTCTTTTCAGCATGTCGCTTTATTATCTGACTGATCTTATTGTGCTTTTTAAGGAAATGACAGTTAGAATGCTTTAAACAGCACCAGACACATGAAAATGCTTGACTTTTATTTTTTTCGTGTTAACGAATTTTTAATATTCAAATTATAACGGCTTCGTAAAATTCAAATACCTATTAGAAGAGAAAATCACCAAATAATTAATTCTTTAATTAAATTTATCATTACACAGTGGATTTCTACAGCTACACTTATCCGTCACATGCGACGAAAATAGAAGTAAGTCTTGCTTTATAATTTGCTTTTATTCATATTGTTATTTTGCAAAAAAAAAAATAACGGCCTAAAATATTTTAAAATACCTACCTATCTGATTTTCAAAAAGTTTTGACCGTTATTTTCCTATTCAAAAACATTGGAACCAACCCTATATGTTTACATCTAAAAATAGTTTGTGCTGGTTTGTGCCTTAAAAACTAAATTAATTAATGATTCCTTTTCATTTTTAATTGATCAACTAAAAAATTAATTAGTAAAAATGATTGTCGTGTTAACTGCTGAAGAAATTAGGGAGATGATAAAGAACTTCTTTTACATACAGACGGGAAGTATTAAACTAGACGAGATATTACACGGAGGAATCAGATCTACGGCGATTCACGAGATTTTCGGGTTGTCAGGTAGTGGAAAGACTCAAATGTGCTTTGAATTGCTGTTTAATGCAGTTACGTCAACAGAAGGTTTCTTAAACAATTCGAGTGCTGTTTATATTGGTTCCAAAAAGAGCTTCTTCCCCGAACGTATTAAGCAGTTAGCTAGTCGACATGCCAAAGAGAAAGGAACCGAATTTGATCCAAAAAGTATTCTGGAAAAGATAATGTTTAAACAAGTTAATGAATTTGAGGAATTAGCATTTGCTGTCCACTATTTGCATACAATGATCAGTTCAAGCAGAAATAACAAAAATGTAAGCTGGTTTAAATAATTTTAAGTTTCTGTATGTTAATAACTGATAATTTTTTGTTATTTCCAGATTCGACTGATCGTGATCGATACGTTTAGTGCTCATTTTAGAGACCTAAAGGGATACGAGAAGATTCCGATGGCATATGAGCTTACTTCAGTACTAGGCAGCTTATCTCAAGACTATGTAAGATTCATAAGGATAAAAAATAATTTCAAAGCATCTATTTCATATATTTTGTACTTTCACAGAATTTGGCTGTAGTTCTTACATGTGATATGACACCTGTTCTATACAAAACTCGCGGCACTAAAGAGAAAAAATTTGTCATGGAAACTGCACTCGGTGATTTGTTTGCTGCTCGAATGAGTCAAAGAATCGAGCTGGAGAAAGTCGAAAATGACGTAATAATTGTTAAGGTATGGAAAAATTGTGCAGGAAGAGGAGGATTAGCGACTATTAAGATTGATCAAGAGTCGGGAATTGTAGACGTGCCAAATAAACTACAGAGAAAGTCTGAGGAAGAATATTACAATGAGGAAGTGCATAAAAATATAGAACGTTAGGAACTGACATTTTTTTGTGTATTTAAATCACTAATAGCTGCATTGGATCATTGAATTGTGCATGAAATTCTTATCTGACAAGCTTTGGGGTCTTTTTTGATCCAGCAGATTAGTTTTGAATCATTGGGTTAACTTTTAATCCTTGGATTAATTTTTAATCTGTGTAAGATTAGTTTTTAATCCACCAAGATTAATTTTAAATCCATAGATTAATTTTAAATCCTCGGATTAATTTTTAATCTTTTTATTAATTTTTAATCCTTCGATTAATTTTTAATCTTTGGATTAATTTTTAATCTGTGTAAGATTAGTTTTTAATCCTTGGATTAATTTTTAATCTTTGGATTAATTTTTAATCTATGTAAAATTAGTTTTTAATTCTCGCAAGATTAATTTTAAATCCTTGAATTAAATTAAAAGATTTAATTGTTAACGTCTGTATTGAATCCAATGGATTAACTTAACAATACTATTGACTTTTTTTTGTAGAATAAAATGTCAAGACTGACTTTACTTTAGAAGATAATTGTTAATTAAAAGTTTTAATTTAAAACAAGCTTAATTATTTTTTTATTTTTTTTTTATTAATTTTTATTTCCGTTTTTTTACTTGAATGCTAATTAATATTTTTTTGAGAGATTTTCAATTGGTCTCTTCGTGTAAGTGTTTCATTTACTTAAGAGGTTTTACATTTTCATCATCATTATTATTAAATATTATAATATTTTAGCTGTATAACGAAACTTTACATCGCACAGGAGAAAAACTGATATTCCTTTATATTTCCTAATTTCATCTCTTTGCACTGAAAAAATTGTGAATGTCAACTTCCACACAGGATATGGAAATTACTACTAATGTATTTTTTCGTACCATATTTTAATTTTTTTTAAAGCTCATGTGTTCTTCAAGAAGAAAAGGAAATAAAACTTTTTTTTTGTTAATTGAAAAGGATAGACGTAATGGATAGAATGGAAATAATTAAAAATATAACAAAAATCTTTTTTACTTCGTTAACTGTTTCATTATGTCAATAATTTTTATTATCTGCCATGTATGTAAGTATATTGCATTATAAATAGTCATTTTACCAATCCTCCTGTATAATTTAGCTATGAGAGTATTTCTTTACATTCCTTTTTTTATTTCCATTATTTTTTTAAAGTTTTTTTGCTATTTTTTTTGTTGTTTGTTTTTTTGGTCAAGATTTGTGGATGTTTGAGTAGTTATTGAATTTTTTTTAGAGCTTTCAACTTCTCGAGTCGAGTAGCATTCAAATGGCTGTCATATTCTAAACATTTTCCAATGTGGTTTTCTGATTAGGAGACTTACCAAGTGGGGGTTTTGGGGGTCAACACCTCTCAATTGGCTTAGACTTAGGAGAATATCCCAGTCAACCACCCCCCCCCCCCCCATAAATTCTTCCATTATTACAAAAAATGTGGACGAATTTGAAAAAATTGTGACCACATCCACGATTCTAATACCTAAATCATATGTATTCAGTCTCTAAATTGGAAATTGATGCTTGTTTTATGCTAAATTCCTGATAAATACGGAATGTTTTCAAGCACTGCTCTTGATTTGATCGTAAAAAGGAATCAGACTTTCAATAAGAGTTAAAAGTCGATTCATGCAAATCGATTTAAGTCTTCATACAAAATTCGAGTCGAATTCAAGCTCAGCTTTCAGTTAGAAAACAGAGACACTTCGTGTAGAGTTTGAAATCTAATATTTGAGTCAGGAATGACTAACTTTTACCCACAAACCAAGGGATAGGGATTGATTACACACAACTACCCTACGGTATACTCTAGGTGAAGAGTAGGTGAGGTACCCTACCTATCATTCACTATGGGTATCCTAGAGTATACCCTACCTAACAGGCGTCAGCCTCTGGAGCTGCTTTCTCGGATATACCCCAGCTAAAGTCTTTTTTATGACAAGGGTTACCCTCGTATACCCATGTCATAAAAAGAACAATTGTTTGGGTATACTTGAGAAACCAATTCTAGTGGTACTTGTATACAAAGAAACCGATAGAATCTTTCTAGAAATAATAATAAGTCTCTCAAAAATCAACAAATCTCAACCGTTATTCTGCATGTTCATCTTACAAAAATCGTCATTCTTAATTAAGAACTTCTTTATAGCTTTTGATACAAGTTCACAGTATATAGTTCAAAATTCTTGGCTAATAAAAATCTATTTCTTTCTCATTTTTTTCCTTTTTTATTCGATTTTCGTCTTAACCCAAATACCATTCTAAGCATAAATTAATAAAAAACAAACAAATCATAAAATAGTTATTCTCTTTTTTGGCATATGTTGTTGATATTAATTATTCCCTTCAAATTTACTTTTTTTGAGATAATAAAATCACGGACATAAAATTTCACTTTCAAAATAATGAAGTTTGTTTTGAACATTCGTTTCCTACATGAATTCAAAAAACATCGAGGTTCTCTTTTTTATTTTTTTCATCAAGCACTTGATTAATATTTTTTTTTCTATCCAGTAATTTATTTTTCATTCATAACGTGTTTCATTCAGTTTAGTGTATAAATATGCATAATTTAATCATAATCAATATAATAAGTAATGTCATTAATACACTGAGAGTTGAGGATAGAGGAAAAGTTACACACATTAATGGAGTAAAATTGATATTCTTCTTTTCTTATTCCGTCCCCTTGGACTTGATTGAGGATTATTTTGGTGTCGATAATCATTTAAATGTTCAATCAAGTCTCAAGTGACATTTTTCGAATAGATTATCTTTAATAATCTGCAGATTTGAATTATTTTAGGTTGGAATAAAAGTCAAATGGAAGTTAAGTAATTATTTTTGAATATTGCATCAAAATTAATTTGAATACCAGGACTTTTTGATTCTGGTGACTGGAAAAGGTTGATTTGCGCAAGATAATTCGCATTAGTACTTGGGCTACCTGGGGTAGCAAAAGTATATCCTTGGGTACCCTAGGACAGGGTAGGTATGGTATACCCTACCTAACCAGGTACCTAAGGGTATACCATACCTAACCAGGTACCTAAGGGTATACCATACCTAACCAGGTACCTAAGGGTATACCCTACATAGGGTACCCCACCCTTACCTTCCATCTATAGTACCATAGGGTATACCCTACCCCTACCTTCCATCTAAGGTACCATAGGGTATACCCTACCTACCCGGATAGGCTAGAATTTGTTAGCCATAAAATTACAATTACAATTACAAATGTATTAATAACAAAATAAGGTCAAGGAACCAAGGTGAAACTTGAGCTTCGCCTACTAAACTGTTTCTATCCTGAATAATATTCAAATCTGCAGAATAAGAATGAATCACAGAGAGAGTAGTCACATAATTGAAAGTTTTTCTTTATACAGAAATTTGAATTTTTTTTTATCTTTTCAAAATTTTTTTTCCTCATCACAAGAAATCAAGATCTTCTAATTTCAAATCCTAATGTAACAAATTCTATCATCTTGACTACAAATTTTTATTTCACAATATTTAAAGTTCAATTTTTTTTGGTTTTTTTATTCATTTTTTTCCATAAAAAAGAGGATTAAAGAATTAAAAATGAGACAAAGAAAGTTTTTCTCTTAAAAATTCTTTTCTCTTCCATTTAATTTAATTAATAGGCACAAGATTTTTTTTTTCAATGTTTTATGTAATGATATAATTTGCATTAAACATGCGTTTTTCATCTTTTTTACTTTTTTTTTATTTTGGAAAAATCACATTATTGCACCATTTAATTTACCATCTTTTATAAATAAAAATTTATGGATGCGGGAAAACTGCTATGAAGACAATTTGTTTCACTCTTTCTTTACATTTAATTTTTTTCATATTTAATATTCCGAATTATTCAAAGCATGGACCCCCAAAATAATTTAAAGTGTCCACACCTTGAATTTATTTTCTAAAAATGTTCATCCCTTGGAATTTTATTTCTTTTATTATTTGAGATGCGAGATTTTTTACTATCTTTTCGGAATGATCTGCTGGAATTACAGAAATTCTTGATGTTCTTTGTTTAATTAATTTAGTTTTGTGAAAACACAAATGAGAGCGATCAAAATTCACATGAAACTATTGCGTTTTTATTTTATAATAAACTAGCTTTAAATTATTATTTAGCTAAACAACTCTCATTCATAGACTATTTGTGGTTTGATCTCATTGAAGATTTGTCACACTAAAAGACCCCTTTCAAGGCGCCTCCTTTATTCTTAACTCTGGGCAACCCATATGAAAAAGCGACAAATTCAGGAAGGGTTATGGATGGGTATGACCAGGGGCGTATTCAGAGAGGGGTTTTGGGGGTCAAAACCCCTACCCTTTTTGGGAAATTTTTTCAGTTTGCTAGGGTTTTTAAGAAGAGAATCCCAAAACCCCTCTAAATTTTCCCTTTTATAATTTTTTTTTCAAAACCCCTCCCTCGAAAAATTTCTGGATACCCCCTGGGTATGACACATGGGTGTACCAAAAGGGGTGGTCCTGAGTTTTTAAACTCATTTTTCAAGAAGATTATACTTTTATCAAAGTTTTATTTGATTCATAGTTAACTAGGTGTAGTCAAATTTAAGGAATTATTAGTTTTTCAAAAGGGTTCCATTTATACTGAGTTTAAAATCCAGACCCCTCCCTCTGGGTACGCCCATGGTATGACGTCAACCAGGCATTGACACGATTTCATCCGGATGAAATTTTTCTTCATCTTCATACAAAATTTTCATCCGGATGAAACTGGATGAAATTTTTATATGAAAGGATGAAACCGGATGAAATTTTTGTATGAAAGGATGAAACCGGATGAAATTTTTTATATGACTATAACTTTGATTTTTTTGTTCAAATAAGCTCAAATTTAGTAATGTAGGCTCCTTGGCTATGTCTGAACATGGAACTTATGCCTTATTGGATTTTGAGGGATATGAAACTATGCAAATACTTAATTATTTGCTCTAACTTTGATGTTTCTTTACCAAATAAGCTTAAAATTGGCATGTAGGTTCCTTTGCTATGCCTGAATATGGAATTAATGCCTTATTTTATTTTGAGAGATATGAAACTATGCAAATACTTAATTTTTTGCTCTAATTTTGATGTTTCTTCACCAAATAAGCTTAAAATTGGCATGTAGGTTCCTTGGCTATGCCTGAATATGGAACTAATGCCTTATTGGATTTTGAGGGACTAGAACCTACGCAAATACTTAATTTTTTTGCTCTAATTTTGATGTATTGTGACTAAGTTAGCTGAAATTTAGTATATAACTTCTTGACTTTGGCTCATTTATTGGAACCGATGCCATATTTTATTTCAAGGGGCAAAAAATAAAGCAAAAGCTTATTTTTTTGCTCTAACTTTAATATATTTTGACAAAATGGCCTAAAACCCATTTGATGTTTTTATAAAAATAAGCTGAAATTCTAAAAAATGTGAAATTCTGCTATTTAGACTCTTAAATTGTTCATCAAAGCAAGAAACATCATGATATAAATTTTTTGTTCAACTCAATTAATCCAAAAAAAAATCTATTAAATATAGGCTAACCAACTGAACCAAATTTCATTAAAATATATGTAAAATAACAAAAAATGTTTTGTAAAATATCAATTTTATATTTAAAAAACTCGTATATTTATGAATTTGCAAAAAAATTAATTAAAATCTATTTTGCAACAAATTTGTATGAAATTAGATATGTCACAAGAAAATATACAAATGCATACAAAATTCATCCGGATGAAATATTTTTTTGATTTTCCATACAAAAATTTCATCCGGATGAAATTTTTATATGAAAGGATGAAATAGGATGAAACCGGATGAAATTTTTGTATGAAAGGATGAAACGGATGAAATCGTGTCCATGCCTTGGACGTCAATCACATTAAGAAATTGGAATCGATAACTGTTCTATTTGAAGAAAATGGGGTACTCTTGGGTATATAACAGATATACCTTCTCAGGTACACAGATATACTCTCCTAGTATGACCAAAAACGATAAAATCCTAGAGACTAACCTTCAACTCTTATTCGTTACTCTCTAAACTTGGAAATAACTGAAGATAAACATTTCAAATCAAAAAACAAACTCCTCAATGAAATCAGAACCAAACGAAGATTGTACAGTCATTATTTATATAAAATTGTGTTTTTTTCGGCAATGTATGTCTTTAAAGTGTGTCTTTTAAATAAAGCAAAACAATTAAAATGTGATTTTAGCAATGATTTTTCAGGTAACTTTCATTTTATTTTTTCGTATGATCCTTATTAGTGCATTTTCCCATAGGGAAAAGACACTATTGTCCGCGTTTTGTCCGTCTGTCCGTCTGTAGTCTGCCGTGTATCTCCTCCTCCAGTTTAAGCTTTTTCGATGCGGTTTTTGGCTTAAAATGTGTGGACTAGGTCTGAGGCAAGAATGACGAGAGATTTTTTTGATCGGTGCAAGGGAACTTAATTAAACTAACTTTTTTAAAAAAAATTGCTTACGTTTTACGTACGTATTTTTTACGTAGCCCTTAAAAACGTGACTTTTCTTACAATCTTCCGGCCAGGGTTCGAGCCCCACTCCGAGCAAAATTTTTTTTGCACTTTTTTTACACTTTTTTGATATTTCATGATGTTTTATGATAAAATTTTCCATTTTCATATTTTTTCCTCACATTTTCCGAACTTTTCACGAAGTTAAATTACTTAAAGCTTAAGTTACTTAAAAATACGTACGTAAAATTACGCAACATGAAAATTTACGTTACGTAAATCTTGCTTGGTGTAAATTGAAGGGGAACGAGGGGGAGTTGATCAAGGGGGTACGAGGGGACTGATAGAAGGTGGGGGGGGGGGGGTAAACGAAGGGGGGTACAAATTTTTTTGTTTTCTTTTACAAATATTTTTTGAACCGTTGTTTTTTCAAATATTTTTTGACCGTTATTTTTTCAAATATTTTTTGACCGTTATTTTTCAAATATTTTTTGACGGTTATTTTTTCAAACATATTCTGATCGTTATTTTTTTAAATATTTTTTGACTGTTATTTTTTCAAACATTTTTTGATCGTTATTTTTAAGAAAAATTTTTTCAATACGAATCTAATCCATGATAAAAAGTTCATTCATCATTTACAAGGATTAGTTGACAAATTTTTTGCGTCACTTATTTTTGTGTTAGTTTTTTACGTTAGTGGTCTGTGCGCACTGCGCAGTAGTTCAGGAAAATGCACTTCAGTCCCGCGAGCCCGTGGACGTATCTCTAGTTTTTTTAGTTGGCATTCTCTCAATATCAAGATTGGTCGCAAATCTAATGTGAATCGAGAAAGTCTGCCTTTATTTTATGTTATCTAAACTTAAATTGATACTTTTATGCCAATAATATTACGTTGAGAAGGATTTTAGGCAATTAGAGACGTTCCTCGTTGGAGATCACCCAGAAAATATCCACCTTTGAATGAAGTCTGTCTAGTTCTATTTGAGCTTATTATTTTATATTAGAAAATCTATACTTTTATTTGGGGTAGTCTCAGTGTCTTATTTTCCTTGAGTAGTGAATATTTTTCTGGTCGATCAAGTAAAGTCAGAGGCAGGGGTGTTATAGGTTGTTAATGAGGCCAGTGGGGCGTTTTTGGTGTCAACACACCCCTCTCGATGGAAATTTTCCTCAATTTGCTAGGGTTTTTGAGAAATAAATCCTAAAATACAAATTAAAAAAACCCCTTGAAAAATATCTAGCTACTCCCCTGATCAGGAGCATATCCAGAAAGAAGAAGGTTCTGATTGAAAATTTCTTTCAATTTTTCTAGGATTTTTGAGTAATCTAACCCCAAAAACTACTCTAACCTCAATCTTATTTCCTTCTAAAACTTCCTAGATATCGGTTAAGTCCTTGAAGTTATAGGAATGGTCTACACATTGGAGACTTGCTGATTATCCTCATTTTGCCTTTTTTACCGAAAATCTTTTCAATCTCAACTTAATTTC
Organism: Chironomus tentans; assembly: GCA_963573255.1. Lineage (NCBI taxonomy): Eukaryota > Metazoa > Arthropoda > Insecta > Diptera > Chironomidae > Chironomus > Chironomus tentans. The sequence continues at coordinate 37,327,388 of OY754302.1, read as the reverse complement.
CAAAAAATTCATCTATTCAAAAATCAATTTTTCTAGTGACGTACCCTAACAGACAAAAAGCATGCTCTGTTGTATCGTAGTGAGCCCACTCTATAAGGGGTCGTTCGCAAATTACGTCACGCTTTTAGGGGGGAGGGGGGGTCAAAGAATTTGTGACAGTCCATACAAAAGATTTTTTTTCTTTGGAAAATTTGTGACAAGGGGGGGAGGGGGGGTCTAAAAAGTCGTTTTTTTGCGTGACGTAATTTGCGAACGACCCCTAATACACTTAGTGATACAGTAAGACCACTTATACGGTTACAATAGAGCTGATTTATGCTCACTAAACACATTACGGCACCAACAAGCATGCTCTTTGTCTTTTAGGGAGTAGAGAACAAAATGTTTACAATTTTATGCATTAATCTACTTTAGTAAGTTCCTTAAAAAATGATATGCTTCTCTTTATTATTGTATATTTGTCTAGTTCATTTTATGTGCAACAAAGAAGCCTGGACAGCCTTTAAAGTTCACCTAAAGCCATTTCTTTGAATCTGATTTAATAAACTCTCCAAGAATCACGTTAACTGGCTACCAGACATGAAAAGCTAGCAACTCACGTGACTACAGAAAGGCATACAATCAAAGACTTACGAAAAAATTGTGTATATCAAAATTAATTGGACATTTTAAGGACCTAACATTTTGTTTTTTAAAAAAAATATTTTCATCTAAAACAGCACACATAATAAATTATTCGATCATTAGATCAGTCTTGAAGGTTATGTTCCATTTTTTTTAAATATGAAGGATGGGGTTGAGTAATACTAAAGGAACATAGAGAGGGATGTCATGAGCATATTCGAATAAATGAGCCAAAAATGTATTAAAATCAAGAGAAATTCGTGCTGAACATGGAATTATGTTGATGATTTGCGCTAAGGCATTGAATATGTTGAATAAAATTAAAAATTGATTTTTGAATTGACGAATTTTTTAGTCAGTATTTTTCTGGATGTACCTTATGCTTAATTTGGATTACAATATTGATTTTCTTCAAGTAGAGACAGAATGGCATGAACAAATCAGGTCTTGGAAGTCAGTTTTGTGAGATATGATAGTATTGGTATGTCAGGGCCCGGTTTCTAGGGGGTATACCCTAGGGTACTTTAGAGTATACCTTATGTTAGCTAGTATATACCCTAGTGTATATGGTAGGATACATAAATTGTTGTATCATACTTAGAATTCAAAGTTAAGCAAAAATATTTTTTTGGTATACCCTACACTAGGGTATAGGCCCAGGGGGTCACATCGACCTGCACGAGCGACCTACTGCCATAAAATTGCACTATTGGAACCTGAGTCTATTTGATTGACATCTTTTGATGCAATTTAACCATATTGAGACAAGTTGGTGCCAATATGACAATTTCATGTGAATATGCAGCTAGAAGTCACAGTAGCTTTGATAAGGTTAAGGATTTCTCAAGTTTCTACAGCGACAAAGCTGCACAATCTAAATAAATCTTTAAATATTCCTCCAAATTCAATCAACTAGTTCAAACGGACAAATTGCTTTCTCAGAGTAGGGACGTAGCCTGAGAAGGGGAAAATTTCTTCAATTTACTGACTTTCATGCACATTCCATCTCATTTATTGGCAAGATTATCGATTTTTAGTCATTTTTCATTAACATTTATGCTTTTTTGTCAGGACATTAATGAGCAACAGAAAAGAGGAAAGTTATGCGATAGGTATTCTAGTTGAATAGGCATTTAGTACTTGATCAAATTTATTATATCATCAATCTTGTACGTGAAGGATTCTTTTCCTTTTTTCTTACATAATTCTCACTTATTGATTGATCTAATCATCTACACATGAAATTATGATAATTTTTCTTTATTTTTTATGGAAACAATTGTATTGAGCAATAAACAGAAGCAGCATGATAAATAAAAATTTAAAAAAAAAACTAAAACAATAATATTAATAATGTTTTAAACATACAATTATATCGTTAAGTTATTCACATTGTTTCATATTTTTTGGGCACTGAAGTTTATATCTATAAATATCATATTAGTATGAAGTAGTTCAAATAATTTTTTTCTTCTTCTTCTATCTCAAATTAAGCATGAAAATTTTGGTTAAATTCTTCCACATTGAAATTTTGTGACGTACTAAAATATTTTAGAAACGATATGGCAATTAAATTGTTGTGGATCATTTTGAGTTCGAATGGTTGGATGTTGAGAATTAATTTCTAGATTAAATTTCAAAATTAATCCCTAGATTTAATTTCAGAATTAACTGCTAGATTTAATTTTAGAATTAATCCCTAGATTAAATCTCTAGATTTAATTTCAGAATTAACTCCTAGATTAAATCCCTAGATTTAATTTCAGAATTAACTCCTAGATTAAATCTCTAGATTTAATTTCAGAATTAATCCCTAGATTTAATTTCAGAATTAACTTCTAGATTAAATTCCAGAATAAATCCCTAGATTTAATTTTCGAATTAATCCCTAGATTAAAATTTAAAATCCACCATTTTCACCTCAATGATCCTCAACTTAAAAAATGCATTAATTCATGATTTTGACGTTTGAAAATAAATTAATTGAAAATAGTAATCGACATTGAGTTACTAAATTGTTTAACTTATCGTTGTGCGGTTCAAAATTGCAATAATTTTCAAGGGTAATTCCACGAGTGAAGGGAACTGATGAAAATCAAGTTGTAATATTTTTTTACTTGTTTCAGTTCAAATTTCTGAAAACCGTTAAATTTTTTCTTTATTTAATGATTTGATAACTTGTGTCAATAATTAGTGAAGTTACAGTAACATAAAGCAATGAAATTTTAATATATCAATATTTTAAAATTAATTCAACATCTTAATAAGCCTTAATAATATTAATTTGTCGAATCAATGCTTTACGTTTCAACGGTTTTTTCAAAATTTGAAAGTGTTTGTGTTTTGCAATAATCAGCTGGTTGTTAACAAATTGACACATTTTTTGTGATTTTACGCTTAATTACAGTATGAAAGAAGTAATAAACTACTTAATGTAATGTAATTTATACTTTTAAACATATGTCATGTGTTTTTTGGCAATTAAATAGCGTATTTAGTGAAATTTTTGCAAAAATTAGAAAATGATTTTTTGTAGTGTTAACAAATTGACAACACATTAATTAAAATATCTTGAAACAGACATGTTTAAATTAGATAGCTAGTATCCAGGATGATAGATATTTTAATTCTACATAAGTTGAATTAGTGAGATTAAGCTTAACTTTATGATTTTAAGAGATCTTAAGAAAATATTACTTTTTGAAACGCTTTTTCACTCATGGAATTACCCTCAAGTAAAATAAGGAAAATTTCCACAAAAATTAAAAACTTTTCCCAATAAATTTAACTTAATAATCCACCATGATTGATGAATTTTAAACAACATTGAGCTACAAACACTCCGATGCGAATTAATATTACCTATATATATATATATTTTGATGAATTTTCCGTTATCTAACATTCTTATTCACTTTATACATTAATTTTTTTGTCACTTCCATCTACAAATTACACTTACACATTCTTTCTCAGCACAAACATTTAGTAATTACAGTCAATTGTCAAACTGTAAAATTTGGGAGTATCAAGAACATAAAGCTAAATATTCTTTATGATTTAAGTAGCACTGTAACTGTAATTTCTTTAATTATTGCTTCACACAAATATTTTTCAAGCGCATTTTCCCAAGAGAGGGGTGGGGGGCATGGTGTATGGTGAATTTTGTAATTTAAAATAATTTTTGACCGTTATTTTTTAAATATTTCAACTTTTGCAAATAATTTTTGACCGTTATTTTTTAAATAAGTATTTCAACTCTTTCAAAAAAATTTTGACCGTTAAATTTCAAATATTTTTTGACCGTTAATTTTCAAATTGAAAATTTAGTTAAATTTCAAATATTTTTCGGTCGTTACATTTTTAAATTAATTTGAGGAAAATGCGCTTTCGTCGGCTACAACCGACCAGGTCTATACTAGTTTTTTGCTTGCTGATTACCATTTTGTCACTATTTTCATCTTTTTTAAAAAAATCTTTCATCACCTTTGCATTTTTCTTTTCATAGTTCATGTATAAAAAACATCAATAATTGTCACAGAAATTAAATATTGTATTATTTTTTCTCATTTATTTATCATATAAGGCTGGAAATTGTTCGTGTTTCAAAAATGTGTGTGTGTGGAAAATTCAGGAAACAACTCAAAGCTCACATGATGTTTGTTTGTAAAAGAAGATATGACCATTCTAAGCTTTGAAAAGAATTCTCTATGAGATACGTATTCAGATTTAAAACTTTGAGTTGTGTCCATTTTTAAACTATGTTTTAAGGATGCACATATCGTTCCTTTACATGAAAACAACAATTTTATTCATATTTGCCTTAAAAATTTCATTGTCATTAAATTGCATCCATTTTGCTGCTTATCAAATTTTTAAACACTTTAATTTACAAAATTAGAATCAGAATGTGAGAGAATTAAGGAAAAACATTAGGTTTGGGAAGAGTTAAGGTGGATAGCCATCAAAATTCGACATTTCCACCTCACATCCTTCCCAATTTTAAAACAAAATACAAAAAAAAGACTTTTTGAGGCAATTTTTCACAATTTTCATTAAAAAATAATCAAACAAAAAACAAAATTCGTTACTTTCGATTTTCTACAATGTGATGAACATGTGAATTGTCACAGGAAGACCCGTTTTTAACGCTAAAAACATAAAACTTCATCACCGTTCTTTAAATTTTTTCTAGTTTTTATTTTTTGTCACCCGAGGAGCACATCATGTGCTGGATAGATGTGCAAACACGGGTTTCCTTTTAAAATTCTCTTCATTTGTTAAAAGTGTTCACGTTTTATTCGAAAAGAAGAAGAAATAATAATAATATAAATAATTTATCAAATGTGTGTGTTTTTTTAAATTTTATATTTAATCGCTAAATTATTTGCACTCGCTGCATCATAAATACAAATTTTTGTGATATGAATATTATGCTATGTAATTGTTGGTTGTATTTAGAGCAAGGAAGAAAATTATGTGGGAGTAGCAGTTATTATTATTTGATAGAGGACTTCTTTTTTTTGGCGCATTTATTATCTAGTTTTTTTTCACCTTACTCTTCTTTCTGTTGTGTCTAATCTGTGTGTTAATGTGTCTATGAAACCTTTGTATTTGCTTCAGTATACAAAATAGAAATATGAATATGTGGGTATGTTTGTGTATCTTGTGTACTGTATGCGTGAATTTTCTTTTTTTTATTTTATTCAGTCGTCAGTCCCTAAACTCTGATTTTTTTTTCATTTAAAAATATATTTTTAAAATAAAAAAAAGTCCAATTTTTTTCTTCATTTCTTTTTACTATTAATTTACTTTTATGCAGATCCATTTTCTAATGGCACAACAGTTGTTGGTGAAAGGTTTGTGATAGCTTCCTCTGGTGATTGTGCTAATTTCTTTACAATTTCGGGCGAATCAATAATCTCATCTGATGTTAACGTTTTTTCGCTATAAAATTAAAAGGTTGTTTTTTGATTAGCTATGATTCACTTGCTGTTTCTGTATGAACGATAAAGAAAATCTACTAATGACACATGACTAAAGTCCATTATTTGCTTGCTTTATCAGCGGAGTTATTTTTAGTTTGCATTAAGATTGAAAATATAAATGAACTTTGTAAACGGTTTTTTAAAATTTGAAAAATAACGGATTTTTTAAATTTGAAAATTGTTTCGTTAAGTTCAAAAATAATGAACTGAACTGAAATTAACTCAAGTTTTACTGAACGATTTTCCTTTGTTTACAGAAATTTCAAGCATTTTTCACGGTTTGTGTTTTAATTAATAACTTTTCCTATGAGAATAATACATTGTGTACATTTTCAACACGTTACAAATAGCTTAAAGCACAAACAATCACTTGAAAAGTTCTCAAACAATTATTTACACATTAAAAACATCAAGTCATTCATCAAAAACAAACTTATGCACGTATTTCCATTATTCTCAAGGTACAAAAGGTGTTTGTTTATTTAGGACTAACTAGCTACAAATAGAATACTCACTCGTCTGATTCACAGAAGATTTCACTTTCTTTCACCTTCTCAAACTCAATACCATTCGTTTTACTATGCTCCTCTTCATCCATAGCAGGTAATGCACAGTCGACAAAATGATCTCCAGCATTGCTGTTTGTTTCCTCTTCTGAATTGCCTTTGCTTGAACTGTTGAATAATTGAAATGATTAAAATTATAACGATTGAAAATATTTAAATAAATAACGGTCAAATAGAAAAGGAAATCAATTGTCTGAGACAAAAGCATCTCTTTAGTTTTGGCAAAATGACAATAAAAGTTTATTCACCTTTCATCAGCTGATGCAAAATCGTCATCATCATCCTCTGGAATTTCCGTATTCTCATTGACGAGCTTTCTATCGGTGTCGTCAGTTAAGCTGTTCATTTCATTCGAATCATCACGTAATGAGTAAAATTCTTCATCTTCAAGCTCCTCAACGGCTGCTGAGAGTGATTTCATATTTATTAAATCGGAATCTGCTGGATTGGGACCGAGTTGGAACTCACGCTTTTCGTCTGTCATGTCTAGGAATTCAGGCATGGAAGCCGTCGTTGTTTCAGGAGGTGGAAGAGATGAGATTTCAATAACTTGAGTCGTTGATACGAAACATTGATGCTCTTCAATCTGTTGCTGTTCCCCCTCATCATCATTATTAGTTCTTATTTCATGATGTTCTTCAGTATCTAGCTGCATGTGAGACATAGATTCAACTCCAACAGGCGCCATATTTGCAAAATGTGAATCAAAGTCAGCAAAATTATCTGGCGATGAATTAAAATTTGCCCAATTATCATTATTGCTATTTATATCATTCATGTCATTATCATTAACATTAACGTGATGATTAATAAAATGGTGCGGATGGAACGGATTATTATACGAAGGAGTGTTAGTAGCCGTAAAAGGATAGTTAGTACATTGAGATGCATAATAGTTCATAAGGAAATCATTTGATTGACCATAAATGCCATTATGGTAGCTGTACAGCTGATTGCTACTTATATTATTATTACCAATTATTGCGTCGAAACCACTTGTGGATGTATCCGCAAACGGATCATTTGTAAAGGGATCATTGTGAAGGTCACTGTCTTTATTATTATCATCCTGTTCCTCAAATGGCGATGATTTTAGAGACAACGCACTATTAAAGAACTGCTGATGTTGATCCCAATTGTCGAAGTTTGCATCGAATGAAATTGCCGAGGTATTTTGATTACAGGCCTGAAAATAGACACCAAGAACGTGTGTGAGTTTTAACGGTCATAATTAATTTGAAAAATAACGGTCGAAATAAATTTGAATTTTTGAAAATTAACCGTTAGCTCACCTCTTCAAACATTTTGTGACGTGATTCCAACAAATCATCATCATCATTATAGTCCGTGTTAAAGTCATTTCCATTTACTGCACTGCTGTAAGGATATGAATAAAACATTGAATGATAATTAATAACTTTTTGCGTCAAAAATTAGTAGTAGGTAGAAGTGTCCATTTTGGGAAATAGCTTACTGCATTGAGGGGATAAAGTTGTAAGCGTAGTCTTCTGTGTCGTTTTCTGATTCATCTGGAATGGACGGAAACCCAGTGAGGCCACACTGGCCATAATCTTGACGTTCGCTAGGATCACAGTCCGCCAAAAAGCGTTTTTGTACTTGTAACTCGTTCTCATTTGATTGCATTATTTTATTCCACACTTCAATTGCTGATATCGGCTCGCCGCTGCCTAATGTCTCACATGTTAAACTGCTCTCTAGTAAGGCACGAAAGTCATCTGACGCTGATTCCGTTGAACTAATGGCACTGAGAATTTCTATTAAATGTCCCATATATCCTAATCTACGTCCTCCTTTCTGCTGACTTATAGCATTCTCATTCCAACAGTCTATCAATCGATCAGCAAGTTTACAATCAACAATAATCTGCGAATAAATTGTCATATTAGCTTTACAATAATATTATTGTGTGCGCGACACTTACATGCTTTTGTAAGGCAGAAATCACTAGCTGTGTGTTGTTTGGTATTGTATCAAATGCTTGTACACCATAAACAAAGCATCTTCTCACATAATTATGCAAGAAATTATTCCAACAATATTGCTTAAACAAATTGAGCAACTCAGCGAAGAAATTTGTCTTACAGACTCTGGAAGAAGACACAGAAAGTTGTCAATAAATGATTGAGCTATCAAATGAATGCTTTACTTACTCTTCAATTATTAATGAATTTTCCGTTTCTAGTAATACTGTGAATAAATTACATAGCTGGAGTCTAACATTACCTAAAGTAGATGCCATTGGTTTTTCCACTCCTTCCAATGGGGTTTTCTGTCGAGTGAGAATGAATAAAGTCATAAAGCCATTGATTAGATTATTTGCAAAATTAAAATAAATAACGGTCAAAAAATATTTGAAAATTTAACGAACAGAAAATGTTTGAATTTGAAATTTTCAAAATAAAAATAACGGTCAAAATACTCACTAATGGTGGATTCAAAAGAAGCTCAAAAAGTTGATGAACACGAGGCTGAATGATGCTCATGAGCGATGCGACTACTTCGTCGTGATGCTCTTTCTCGGCTTCGATAATTTGTTGCAAGGCGGTTTGTGAGACAGGTTCCTGAATAATTGAATTCTCCAATAAACATAATAGCACCTGAAGACCTGACAAAATTCCACTTTCCGTACTTGTTGCACTTAGGATAGCATCAATGAGCCGTGTCGTAGTCTGCGTATTTTCCAATCGATGAAGTAATGGATTTGGTAAGCTCTTTCGATCTTCTGTATCATTTTGACGATTGCATCGGCCAGTCTTTATAAGTTCAGTAAGGAATTGTGCAACAATTACGTGCTTTTCATTCTCGTTTGGCATGTGAAGTACATCAATCAGTTTCTCAATTAGTCCACGCTCATTAATCCATTCGAGAAATTCACTTTTCATTCTTGGATCTTCAATATCATTTAACATAGTCAGGAGTAAATCCATAACAACAGGCGTTGAAAAGTGATGCACCATAACGTCAAGGAAATTGTTCTTTGTCTTTATAAATTCCAATACGTAAAGACATATGGTCTGATACAAAAACCAGTCTTGATCCATTTTTTTCACTATAAACATACCAAATGTTTTACATATGAACGATGCTAGGAGAGGATTGAGCTGATCTGTTTGTTCAAAAAAGCCATAGAGCTTATTTAATAAATTATGGTCTTCAGCTATTCGTTGTTTTAATGACGGAATATCGCAGGTAAGAATTTCACATGCTAAATTTGGATGTAGGAAGCGTTGTTTCTCATCTAAATTACTTGGTGGCACCACTGTGATGAGAGTAACCAGCTCGTCCACAACTTCCGGACGATTGAGGCTGAAAAAATGGGATATTTATGTCACTGGATTAGCATTTGATTCCAATAAGATAACAATAATAACTGAATCACTCACAACTTGACTATTTTCTGATTCTGTGACTTGCATTCCTGTAAAAGTTCAACTTCATCTAGTAATTCTTTGAGGGTGCAGTCGTCTTTGCTTAGTAAAGCATCTATATTTGCTGAATTTGTATATGTTGTATCCCAGAACATCGTGTTTTAATGAATTCTTTGTTGTCAAATACTTCACTGTAACGGTATCAAAAGATAAAAGCTGTAAATTATAAACCAGATGCTGCTTGCTTAGTTCTGCATGAATTTTTCCTTTTTTCTTTATATGCTTCAATGAAATTTTTGTGGATATTTTTTTTGTCAATATTTTTCTATCGATTCTCAATGTTTACCAAAAATCACAACATTCTTCATGATAATCCTTAATTAAAAATACTTTTTAGACTATTCTCGATAGTTTTCAGGCTAAAATGATATCATAAACCACAATTATGTATTTTCTAAAAAATGAAAAAATTCATCAAAATGATTTTCGATTAAAAAGCTTAAACGATGAAAAATCCACACGAACTAAACACGATTAATGCAATATGTCACCTTTATAATCACAGTGTCATTTAATTAAACACGACTTGATGATGAGAAATAGCGAAAATTTACTTTTTACTCTATTTTTACTGATTAAAAAAGAATTACTGAGTTTTGAAGTTTTTTTTTGACAGTTTTTTGTACGTTCAGTAAAATAAAAACTGAAAAACCGTTATTTTTTTGAGATTTTGCTTTGATGATATTTTTCTTTTATTTCAATGATATTTAAAGCTTTTGATAAGAAAAGAAGTAAATTGAATATTTAAGCGTACATCTCATTTAATTAGAGTATAAAGATTTTTGTGATTTAGCTCCAAAGTATAGCTATGAGTAATGTTTGTTTAATTCAATTTTTATGACTAACTAAGATATCAGCAGCTACGTCATGTACACCAAAATGTAGGTAGATATAAGTTTCATAACCTGAAAAAGTTTATTAATTTAATTTAGAGGGATAATTTAGAGAAACTCAACTAGAATCTTTGGTCACTTAAAAAGTACCAATATGTCACGGTCGTATAGTCATTGTACTGGAACTTGCTGTTATCACATCTCATATAATGTATCATTTTGTGTTGAGAATATATCAACGGTCATTTTATATTTGAATTGTAAGAGCAACTACAATTAGTTGACTTCCCCTTTTAAAGTTGTTTCCCCCTCTCTATGTAAAGTTCAGTCTTCAATATAACTCGTATGAGACAACATCGTCTCTTATTAAATAAACATTAAGTCACTTTTAATTACATTACAATCATGCAGTTTATTAATACCAACATTTTGTCTTACAACAGACACAAAAAACCAAATTAAGTCCAAATTGTGGATATAATTCACTCAATTAAATTACAGACCCACACTCAAGTCTATGAGTGAAGGTCTGCACACAGGAAGGAACGAAAGAGCTGAAACAACTTTAAATAATTCAAACAGTTTAAATTTCTTAATATCGTTTCATTTATTTTGTACAATATATGGATGCTTATAACATGCGTCAAGATCTAAAAGTTGTCAAGGAAAATGTAAGAATGATTGGATTGAATTTCCACATGATATGTGTGCGTTAAATGACATTTAAATACATAAAATGACCTTAGGCCTATATTAATTATTATTAATTCTACTTTTATAAAAAAAAGAGTCTTAAATTTCTAGAATACAAAAGAATATAATATAATTAATTACGACAGGCATTAAAGTTTTTCTTGAAAAGCACGTTGCATCTCTTCAGCTGACATCATACCTTGTGATTTCTGTGTCTCTTGTCGACAATTTTTCGTCAAGTCCAGATCATAATCTCGAGGCGGATCTCTTGGTATGAGACTCTTCAGTACACTCGAGCCAGAACTGCTGCTGTACTTTGGCCTTGGAATACGAATTTGTTTAACCTGTAAATTGACAAAAAAGGTCGCCATTTTGAAAATTAAAATTAATCAAATTACTCCTTTAAACAATTGAATTACAGCACAATTTAAATAGAAATTTGTATGCTCACTAATATTCTACTAAATCAAATCATCTAAGCAACAGATAAGCGTAAAATTAAGTCAAATTAGTGGAACAAACTTTTGATGTGGAAAACGTAAACAAACTATTTCAATGTGCATAAAAATTAAGGAAAACAATCCACATTAATTGAAATTAAGCATTAAACAATTTGTGTTTCAATCGGAGTTACACAATTCTATGTAATGCAAAAAAGAAAAGTGCTTAATTCGTATGAATAACACAATTTAAGTGATTTTTTTTTTGTTGTTGCAGAATACGACTACTTACATCAGTTAACCAAGCATCCATTTTTATGTACTTTACTTGATTACTTTCTTGCTTGCTCACACCGTGTCAACTGCCAACATGAAAGTAATAAAAAATTATGTATTTGTAAGAATTGAAACAGTTTTGTTCAATACAAAATGCCTTTTCATTGTTTAACAACAGCATGTGCACAGAGAAGGAGAGAAGAAAACATGTACGGGTCGTTCACAAATGACGTCAATCATAGAATTGGATTTATAGACTCCCCACACCTACCATCTAGGGAGTATTCCAGACCCCCCTAACCAACTTATTGGACCTCATTTGTGAACGACCCCCCTGAACCTCATTACGATTTCTCACATATGAGTAACTGACTGAGTACAAAGCTTACATTTTTTTCGGATGGAGGAAGACAGACATAAAGCAATGTTGTCGATAATTAGCCGCTTATTTGTATCGGGTACATTACACACGATACTGCTAATGATAAACATTATCGGAATATGGGCCACAAAAAATAAGAATGGATACCGTTAGCTCATGATGTATATTATTCATTCCCAATGTTGATTTTTTCAATTTGAACAAATCTTTTTCATTCTCTACATTTTGTTAAATCTATTGTGAGTCAATAACACACATATATCTTGCGTAAAGCGGATCAATAAATTTATTTAAAGATGAATGGACTAAATATTATTATTGAAATTCGTTTCGCGCTATTTACAATGGGCATTTTCCAGATAACAACATAATTGCAGTACAATAGCATGTATTTTGTACTCAAATGAAATCAGAACTAATTTCATTATGTTAAGTAAAGAAGAAGCCTTTGAATGGTGCTGAATATCAGCATAGTCTCCTCTTATTTCATTAATTCGCGTTTGGTGTCGAATATCATGCGAATGACAAATGAACTTGCTGTACATTTCATTAGGCTGTTGACTTTTTGTATCATGGGAACGAAAAAGTCATGAGACTTGATTTCCTTGATTGCAGACGATCAATAAAATTAATTACCCAATGTACACTCGGCATCCTGTTAATCAACAGGATGTTACAAACCAGAATTTTATCAGCAGTTCTAGAAGTCTCATGATCAGTTTTCTTCTTCGTGATCATCTAAATCTTTCTGTATAGAAACTGTAGATTGTTGTTAAGCTATTCTAACATGAAGGTGGAAATGTATGTAAAGCAGTAAACCGCAAAAATTAGCTCTTGAAAGATATAGCATGTAATTAACATGAGCAGGCTTAAAGATCCGCAAAAAGTAAGTACGAGTAGAAAAGATTACGAAATCGAGGTTTGGTAATTTCACATAGCATTTCTTTCGTCATTTACATCTTGATGAAAATAATTTTATATCAATTTTTAAGGCAGTTGTTGCTGAATGAAAGTGGTGAGATCACTTTGGGTTGTTTGCTGGATGTTTTTACACGATTATTTTAATTTTACATAATTTTAGGTGTTGAGCATTTTTGCAATTTGTTTGCAGCAAATTAGAAACAATGAATTATGATAATAGCTTGATTGATTGAAGGTTAATCAACAATTTGCGAACTTTTTAATGAATTTAATGATTTTGTCCTAAAAAATCTGTTCAGTAATCTGTAGACAGTTCATTTCAGTTCAGTTCAAATTGACTAAATTTGAATTTTTGAAAACCGTTGAATTCTTGATAACTGTTTAAATGCGCACCGATCATCAAATTCTGAATTACTCTTCAACACTCCTCTTGTATGTGTTGCTAAAAAAGAAGTCATCAAGTAGACAGTTGCTCACGAAATAATCCATTAAAAAGATGTCGAATGTGAAGACATTTTTTCTTCACAAATCGTACAAAGACCCACATTTTATAAAAGTTCTTGAAACGCTTCTTTTTGAGCTTCGTCAAATTGAGATTTTCTTATCGTTCCTTCTTCCTTTATTTCTTCACGTTTTGACTTTAAATTGGGATCAGCAATTTTTGGTTTCTTTCATTATTGTTATTTTTTTATTACTCGACTTATTGTGGGCTTACCCACGCGCGGTATCAAGCAAAAGAAAGTTCATGTTGTACATGTTATAATGTATTATGAACGATGTAAAAAAAATTGCAACAAATAATAATGAGCAACAGGAGTTAAAGCTGATTATCATCAACTTGATTTTCAATTGCTAGTTTTCATATTCAACAGACAGAATTAAATTCAATAATTATTTTTTTCTTCTTATTTCTTCTTATGTAAATGCATGCAGCAAGTACTAAACGTGTGTGTACATATGCCACGAATTCAAGAAATCGAGCAATGGTGAAAAAAACATTAAATCAATCCTTAAATCTACTTATTAAAATTAATGTTATATTTCCGCATTAACTGCCTTTACAATTAACGATGTAAAACTCCCAAAGAGGTTTTCTTTAACATTTTTATGCCATCATTTAGGTACACAATAAATCAAATTTAACAAATGACGACAAATCGTGGGTATTAAGCCCGAGGCATACTTATTAGATATCATGAAGGAACTCAAACTCGAAGAGCTAGTGCGGCTTAGTTAAAGAGGAAATCCGAGCTGGAACTGAATAAAGTTGGAGTCGAGCTGAATTTGGGGATATTTTGGGGATTAAGCTGAGCGAGGCTCTATTAAGGGTCGAGCTGAGGGGAGCTCTTTTAAGGATCAAGACAAATGAGGCTGTTATTAAAGGTCGAGTTAAGCGAGGGAATTTTTTAGGGTCGAGCCGAGCGAGGCAATTTTTTTGGGTCGAGCTGAGCGAGGTAGTTTAAAGGGTCGAGCTGAGTGGAGCTCTTTTAAGGATCAAGATAAATGAGGCTGTTATTAAAGGTCGAGTTAAGCGAGGGAATTTTTTAGGATCAAGCTGAGCAAGGTAGTTTCAAGGGTCGAGCTAATTTGCAGCTCTTTTAAGTTTCGAACCAAATTAAGTCTTGAAAAAATCATGCACATCTCGGGACAGACACTCCATCCATTAATATGATAAATCAATGTATCTCAAGAAAAGGCACAACTTCCTCTCTCTTTTCTTTTACTCTCAGTGCAGCAGAAAGAGAATTTGTGTCATATCAAGAATATGATCTAAGTAAATGCATCTATTCAATAATAACTCGTTTTACAGCATCAACATCTTCTCGCTTTTCAATGAAAAAAAAATGATGAAATAAAATGCAGCACATAGACACAAGTAAAGCCACCACCATACAGACTTTTTTTTGTGTGTTATTTGAACGAAAAAGAATAAATCAATAAGAAAGCATATTGGGAAGAGCAACAAAAAAAATGAAGAAAAGAAAGAAAGGAAGTATCAACAGTAATAAAAGAGAAAAAGAAAAAGTTTGAACAAAAAAAAGGTAAAGGCGTTGTCGAAATGAGGTCATTAAGATTTCTTGACGATCACGCCGAGAATTTTGTTCTTTTTCGGATAAAATTTTTGCCTATTTTTCTCGCGCGCCGTGCTGTATTGATCGATAATGAGTGAACATGCGACTGGACAGGTCTTCATTGCTGACTCACGAATTTATTCCTTCTTCTTTTTCTCTCCGTTCGATTTTGTTTTTGTTCTGCTGCTCACCTTGTACACTTTACGATCACATTTCCCATCATCAATGTTTTCATTCATCGATATTTTTTTTGTAATATAAGTAGTGGATTTGTATTTGATTCAGTCAGGTTCATTATTATGAGATTTGAAAATATTAAAGCAGGAAAGCAGAATGGGGAAATGATAATAATGATGATGATGTTGATTGCAAAGAGAATTAAAGCTATTGACACATCAATATTGAGAAATTTTTTATTATTGACGGTTCAATAATAAAAAAAGATGAAAAATGAACAGAATTCAGGAAGATAAAGTTCTTGAGAAATTGCGAATTATAATTATAAATCTGACGTAAATGTGATGAATAATGACATTGAAATGGCCAACACCGGTTTGGTGAATGATTTGAAGTTTATCGTACAATGTATGCTATAAAGAATATTAGCAATTTCCCGGAAAACAAATGACTGCTATTAAGGTTATTAGAGAAAATTGGCGAACAGCTTTAGAACATTTCATAAAATTAGTAAGCTTGTTAAGTTCTTGTGAATATTAATCAATTTATTATCGAATTACTTAGAACCAAAATTATTGAATTAATTCTAAATGATTCATAGTTTTAGGATTCAAGACTCATTTTGTGCATTCTTAAATTGCCTTGGTAAAATCTATGTGCTAGATTGTGAGCTGAAGTAGCGCTTACCGAAGAGTTCTTTAATTAAAAACATGCTGCTGTAAATAACTATGAGCTTGATTGTGAGATTAAATTACTCGGTGGTGATTTGGTATAGTGCTTGAAGACCTGAAAGTTACGATGCCATACTAGCTATTCTGAGAAGATGCTGGAGACAGAAATGTTTTCATTTATTTCTAAGGTCCATGAGTGGGGGGGGGGGGGGGGGTAGGAAAGCAGAGCAATAAAAGTTCTAAGAAATTCATAAATCTTTTTCCAAAAATGGTTGTTATTTTCAGATGTCATCTGACACCAGATCAGATGTCTCACTATGACCAGTGGCATAGTGGGGGGGAGGGGTGTTGAATGGGTGAACCAAACTTTTCTGATAATTTTTTTTAAAAAAATTGTTAAAGGTCGTTCGCTTTTTAGTGGGTGTGAGATTTTGTAAAATGCTAAAATAAATAAATATTTTTTCGTTTAAAATTAATACTAAATGAACGACCCCCTAAGAGTCTTCAGCTGAAAATATTTTTTACCCCTCCAAAAATTCTGGCTACACCGCTTCCCTACACTTTTTTAGAGGAAAAAGGAGACCCCAAGCATTCGATCCGATTTGACATTTTCATTCTTAACTACAGACCTTGTTTCACAATTATAAATGAACCATTTCCAAGCCAATATTAGTCCAAATAAGATCCGACAATTCCAATAAATCATCAAACAATTATAAAATCTCCAAAAATTTAATTCCCTTTTTCAGTAAATTGTTGGTTATTAATGTAGAAGAAAAAGGGAAAAGAAAAAAAGGTATTTGAGAGCAATTACCCATAATTGACAAGCTTAAAATTGTTAAGTCGTGATTTCTAAATTAATTAATTAATTATTTCATTGATTACTTCACATTGTTCCCATGCTCAATTCTATTGTGCTTGCATTTAACAAAGCTAAGCTCTCTTATTTTCGAAAAAGTAAAAAAAAAGTTTCCTGATGCCATATGAAGCTATACGAAATAGAAAACGAAAACGAGTCACAAAAATGAGGAAATATTATAGAGTCATGGGATCTTTCTCTACCAGCATTGTCTGCTTAATACACTTATTTTTCTCTTTCCTGCTCAATTGAATAAGTGAGAGTTTTTATACCGAATTGCAATTAAAAGCCATTAAGTTATGTCTTTTTTTCGACTTACACTTACTGTGTTTACACAAACAATAAAAGATTCCCACATGTGTGATCTTATTGTATATTTAAAGCTTAATTTAAACGATACGCTTGCGATTGCTAACCATAACGGGTGTTTAGTAAGTGTTCATTTATTCTCTTTATTTTGGTGAACACTTATTGTCATTAAAAATATTCAATTTAGCCGATCCAAGTGTGAAATGGAGTTTACATTTTAATGCCTACAGAGAATAGAAGCTCTCAAGTGTTTTAGCACATTCTGATGGCTTTTTTACTTAAAAGGTGTTATTGTTCTCATTTTTTAACTGTTCAATTATTTTTATAACGAATGTCACGGCAAGGATTTATTAAGGAAATGACATTAAAATGAGTAAATGTGTTTGCTATTGACTAGGTTATTGTTGATATCAAGACTGACTAATTAGTTTTGAGATTGAGAGCGAGACTTCCTCAAATTTGTTAGATTGTGATCTGTGTTAGTCAAAAATTGGATGTATCTTTAAAAGGTAGGTGGTTAACTACCCAATATCCCCTCTAGCTACGTTTTTGATAAATTGATTTAGGTCTGTGTGCTGTTACAAGTTAATTTACAGAGTGTGGTAAATTTTCGTATAGAATTAGCTAGATGATAAAATAAAGCTTCAGAAATTCATGATAATTTGATCAATTCTCGGGTGTACCTGGAGTATACCCTATAACTCTAGAGGTATACCCTTACCTAGGGGTATACCCCATACCCTAGTGGTATATCATTACCTGGGGGTATACCCAAGAAACCGGTAACAGGCACTAGACTATCAACTTCACACTAGATTTCTGGTTGATTTCAATACGAACAACTACATCACCTTCCTATTATATCATTGAATAAATGGAAGTATTGCGAAAAATCAATTTTGAGTAAATTGACAAACTTAATCCGAACCTTGAGGCTTCGAATTTGAATAAGATGAGAAAAAAATGTTTCATAACTATTCAGTTCATCATCTTAATCACACTCATCAATAGTCTATAGTTTCTATTTCTGACACTTGAAATTGGCTCATTACATAAATATGAGAAAATTTAAATAATATGGAACGACAAATAAGGACTGATGATGCCCACGATTTGCAATTATTGCTAAATTAATTATTTCATGAACAACTTGAGCAATAAAGCAGAAGAAAAAGCATCGAAAAAACCGCAATAATCGGTAAAGAGGAAAAAAATGCCCAGGTTTAATTGAAAACTATTGGCATCGAGTGTACAATGGAAAAAAATCATGAATGAATAAGTCTTTATTATTTTTGACCCTGATTTTTCTTTGCAAGCGATTAGATTGCTAATTTTAATTTTTTTTTGAAAAGCTAAGACCACGATTTTGAAATAGTCGAGTTAGTCGATCGAGAACTAACATTTAATGAAACAATAGATGGAGTAGAAACTCGCTGATTACAAAGTTGCACATTTGTCCTTATTTTCATCTATGCTGCTTCATTTTCTTTCGTTGACACAATTTGTATATTTTTCAATAGGGATCTAGTTCCTTTTTTCTCGTTACAATTTTTTTCCTCCTCAGTATTCCGATGGCAGCAGTGGTTTTTTGATTTATGATTACAATTTCAAAGTCTGACGTGAACAGTGTGAGGAGTGAGAGAGGTGAGGATGGCTTGTAGCTTCCTTTACATTAGTTTTCCATTTATGAATGAGAACGGGTCGTTTATAGGCTCACATTTAGAGCGGTGAACGGAGTTTGGGATATTTTTTGCAGTCACAACAAATTTCTTCTAGAATAGCGAGCAGTAGAGCAAAAATTGGGTGATATTTGTGTGCCATGAATCACAACAGCTCGCACATTTATTGACATCGACGGGAATTTATTATCAGGTCGCTTGTGTTCGTGAGCGATTCCTTTTTTCTGCCATGAATAATGTTTTATTCAGCAGTGTGTTTTTCTGCACTTTAGGACATTTACGTTATGGAAGTCAATATTTTATTTTAATTACGGTCTCTCTCATCTTATTATATATTATACATTTTTAAGGTCAACCAGAAACTTTTTTTTCTCTTTCATTTCTTGAGTCTTTTTTATGTTCTGCATAAAATTATTGCCGTTTTTATTGCAGTTTGTTTAATGAAACTTAATGTTTTCTATTCACTTTGACTGAGTGACTAGCCTGTTGATTGAACGATTAGTATCTTTGGCGAGATAAAGTTACCGTAATGGGTTTTTGAGGTTACAAAAATATTGTCACTGTGCTAGATTCAAAGTTTGATTTTCAATTCAGTTTCTTTTTCAATATAACTTTTGAATCTTGATAATCTCGGTTTATTTCCAATTGCTTCTTATTTTGCACTTAAGATTATTCGATGAAAGTCTTTTTAAGAAGTTGAAAATTCAATTAATCGATGAAAATTTATCACAACAAAATTCAAAGGGCAATAAACTATGTTATTTGAACAAAAAGCTACTCAACACCCCTTGAGAATCAAAATTTTGAATTTCAAAAATCCGTTAAAAGTTAAATAATCATTTTAAGACTCAAACTACTTTGATCAAAATTAATTGCACTGATATTATTTTGCAATTTATCAATCAATCAATCTACTAACTGGATCAAGGAAAATGCACTCTAGTCGTCCGCTAAAATATCATAAGAGCGACTTTCATGCTAGTTTTTTTTATTTCATCCATTCAATGGTCTGCCGCTGTTGTTTGTCTCGTATGCGAATATTAAAAATTGTACTAAGAAAAGGAGCGATGGCATTAATAGTCATCGTCATTCGTCTTTGTTAACGTTTTAGCGCAGTTACAGACAATCTTTTGTTAAGAATCTTTTAATTAAGTCTGTGAGTGACTTAATTGCACCATTGAATGGCAGAATCATGAGAATCATCCCAACAGCAGAAATTAATTGTGCTCAACACTGTCAGATGCTACCTCTCATCAATCTTCATTTTCATTCTTGATACTTTTTTTCAATGACTTAAAAGTGAAAACTCTTTATTATTTTTTTTGCATACATGACATATTGAAAGGGAAAAAAATGAGGCATGAAATATGAATCTTCTCTCCTTCTATATAACTTTTTTAATGCTGATCTTTCACATATAAATAATTAAAAATTCACAGAATAAGAACTTTTATGAATCACTCACTTATGTCTACTTTTATAGTTTTCACAGACAGCACAATGCCGTTTATAAAAAATTATGGAAATGCTCTTTATATTTCCTTTAATTTCCAATTCAACGAACTGCTTCAGACGATCGCAACAAAACGACTAAACAACAATCTTTTTGATATTTTTTCTTTTTCATTTCTTTTCATTTTTTTAACTCGCTCAAATGACTTGTTGTAAGTATAAAGTAGTATAAAGCAGTGGTAGCAACTCGTGTGTGAGAAAAAGAGAATAAAAAATATATTTTTTGATACAATTTTGGTTGTTAGTCATCTCATGGGATTTATAGTTTGATCTTTGGATGAAAATGGTAAATTTGAGAATTAAAACTGTGTGGATTTAAATTAATCCAATGGATTTAAACTAATTCGATGGAATAAAATTAATCTGATGGATTTAAATTAATCCGATGGATTTAAACTAATTCGATGGATTACAATTAATCTGATGGATTAAAATTAATCAGGTGGATTAAAATTAATCCAATGGATTATAATTAATCCGAAATTTGAGTTAACAATCATATATATCCACATTAGCATCAAACTATGTAAATCTCCATCTCATTTGGTTTTTAAATCTGAATTTCCATCATACCTAACGAGCCATCTCTTTTAGAACTAAATAATAAGAACGAAACCTCTATACAACATAAGGGATCATTCATAAATGACGTTCAATTTTTTTGGGGGGAGAGGGAGTTAACGCGCAGCGTTGACACTTCCATACAATAGAAAAATTTTTGTATGAAGATTTTGTGACAGAGAGCGTCTAAAAATCCTGTTTCTTGCATGACGTCACTTATGAACGGCCCCCTAAAGATTAAAATGAGAGTAGTATAACTTAAAGAACCAAAAGTAGAAAAGAAACGTAAGCTAGTCTTAAAATCTTACTTTCAGCATGGTCAATTCAGGTCTCTCTCTCTCTCCAACTCACTCACTCATCTCTCAGAGCTCACACGTTGCTCACCATTATATGTGTGCATGTAATCATGCTACATACAAGAGCTTTTAGTTGAATGATCTCAAAAAATACATGAGCGTTGTTGTTGTGGTCAATGTGCGAGATCGACCATTTACGGTAATGTTAGTTATACCATTTCTGATGTTTGCAAAAAAAAAAAATTCATTGAGTAAATGAGACATACAGAGAAGAAGAAGAAATTGATGTTGATGCATTGGATGCAAAATGAGATTCATCGGTTAAATATAAAATTAATATTTTTTTTACTCATACTAATGGCACCCCCGTGTCGATCGATTGGTGCTTTAATGTCGTTATTATTTAACACACTGTAGTGAAATTTTATATTTTTACGGAAATGTCAAAAAAATTGATTTCTAATAATGAGATTAAACACGTTTTTTAAAAATGCCAGTGGAAAACTGGAAACAATTTTCATTTCGCTTTTCTCTTTCTAGTCATAATTTGTATTAAATTAAAAGAAAAGTAAGAAAATGGACCGATTTAAAACAAGTTTAGAGGTGAGTTTGTGGAGCATTTAATTAATTTATAATAGTGAATCAAGAGTATGGGATTTTGCAGAATATTTACATGTAGATAATTGTAAACAAATGCAAATGCATCAAAGTTTACTAAGAATGTTCAAGTTCGAATCTTGCTAATTAAAAAAGAGATACCATAATATTATCCATGATGTGTATGATCTATGGTGGTATGTACAGTTTTTTGTTTATTTTTACAATGTTTTGTGGATTAAAATATATTTTTTTGCAATATTTTCAAATGGACCATCTCATAGGATGCTCAGTTTACCCTAAACATTCACAATCCCAGTGAAATACCGCTAGGGTATACCAAGCAACCAAATTAAATCATAGATTTTTGCTAAATCATATCTTATTTAGACAGTTTAAAGACGACACGTTAGATGGCTCAATAAAAAAATGTTCAGATGTTGCTAATCCCAGATACTCAAACTTAGTGACAAAATCTGAGCCAATCTGCCTAGATCGATGCAAACCTAGAAACTCCTTGAACAACTAGTCTGAGCATAAACGTCCAGATAAGGGATTAAAACTCGAATTATTTTTCTTTCTAATCCCTGGTCCGTCTGTTAAAACTGAGAACTTTTTGTGTATATAATGTAATTTGTAAGGTTTTGAAAGTCCAAAGGTATAATTTGTATGGTTTTTAAATTCAAATATTTCAGAACCGTTATATTTATATTGATTTCGTAAGTTCAAACTATCTTTTTTACCTTTTATCAGATTTTACCTTTCATCCAGGGTTGATAATCAAAGGCACAAAGGCAATTTTTATTTGAGTTCTAGCACTCTTATTTTGAGGTCTACCAAAGATTTAAAGGATTGTGATACAAA
The DNA here is from genome assembly GCA_963573255.1 of Chironomus tentans. NCBI lineage: Eukaryota > Metazoa > Arthropoda > Insecta > Diptera > Chironomidae > Chironomus > Chironomus tentans. The sequence goes on along the minus strand of OY754302.1, from coordinate 37,304,619 downwards.
AAACTAGTCAAAAAAGAAGCAAAAGCACTGCCTTTGTCATCTTTTGCTTCTATTTTGAACAGTTTTGAGGACCAATCTTCAAAATTTATGTTAAAATATAGCCACAGACATGACGAATCTTTTGATATATGAACATTGGTGGTAGACCCCAAAATAAGAGTGCTAGAACTCAAATAAAAATTGCCTTTGTGCCTTTAGATTATCAGCCCTGCTTTTATCTTCACAAATAAAATTTCCAGGCAGCAATTATGGCTTCATATCAGTCCAAAGGTCAACATCCATCAGACATCAAAGCCCATCTCACAAAGAAAACTCTCGCCATCAATCTCGCAGAGATGAAATTATTTCAGCACAACATTGCGCATTGATAATTACATCAAATTATTGGATGCATTGAGTGATATAATTGATCTATGATTAATGAGAAGCAGAGAAAATTATTGTTGGATTTCATAAAAAACACACCACAAAACACTAGCAGCATCAGTAGGCATCAGCAATTGACAATAAAATTAAAAATTTCATAATTGGTTTTGATAGATGAGAAAGCAATAATTTGACACCTCATCATGCAGCCTGAATAAAAAAAAACAAATTATTGTTATTGATCAATCAATTAATGCACAAATTGTTACAGATCAATTTATACGTACGCTATGAATAAATGAGGTGAATAAAAAAAGTGAAAAAATTAAATTATCATAGAGAAATTGTTTGAAAGTGATTTTTTTTATTATTCCTATACAGCACGTTGCACAATATCTTTTTATTTTAATAAAAATATCGAGAACTGTTTTCTAATCTAGTTTTCTTAGATTTCATAAGTAAGACATAAATGTGACTCAGTGCTCTTTAATAATTTCATATATTGACTCCTCCCCAGTATGTTTATTGCTAATGTGACACAGAAAGCCACAGAAACATGTTACGCGAACACCCAGCGATGTTAAAATAAAAAACAATGATTTAATAACTGTGTAGGCAAATGACTTAAGCGCATTTCTGCTTGTGCTGTTGCTATAATTATCATTATACTTTGTAATGAAGCAAGATACATCGGTAGACATCTATAGACACCGACTGGATAGCATGGGGTTCTAGATACTCGATTGTGGACTTGAATTATCTTTGAACTAGAAAAACTGCATGCAAAAACTATGTTGTAAGTAATATTTAATTTAATTAGATAAGTGAGCTAGATGCAGCAGCTTATGCAGACCCACATGATTTTTCGGATGCACTGGACCATGGATCTTACTTTTTTGGACACTTATTTTTATAAGGTGCAAAATTGAGTCATTTTGGATCAAAAATACAGATAGTGGAGTAGTAATCGGATCCTACTAGAAGCTGTTGATACTAGGGCCATGCTCAGGGGCGTAGCCAGGGGGTGGTCATAATAAATAAAAATGTTTACAGAAAAATGTTGAAGACTACTCGCAAAATGAGTCTTAATGTCTAAAAAGTTTAAAATTTTAATACAAATGTTAAATTACAGTGATTTTTTCTAAAATAAAAAATTGGGCACCCCTTCTTCAAAAATCCTGGCTACGCCCCTGATAATGCTATATTTATCGTGAAAAAAATATCAGATATTTGACTTGAATTTTGCTTGTGACTTATTTTTTGAAAGATCCTAAATAAATTGCTTGCTAAGCAGCTTTATTGCTTAATTGAGTTGATTTGAGAACTTATCCATTCCGTATTAAAATGCATCTAAGCGTTGATCACGTTTTTTTCCTCTGTTTGGTGAAGAATGAAGCTGAAATGATTTGATATAAGATGTAAGGTCAAATGAGTCTTTAAAGCCAATCTGCTAGTCATCGACTTAAAAATGTACATTCTTAATTTAAGCACTCGAGTTTTGAAGAATAAGTTGGAGGTCATTCACAAATTGACATCCATCAAAAGATGAGACAAAGCCTTCTGGGGTCGCATTATAAATGACGTCCAACTTTTAGGAAGGGGGATCTATGACTGCGTTACAGTCGTGCATACAGCATATGAATTCATTCATCTTCTGAATCTCTTCCAAGGGTAAGGAACTTATCAACTGACTTTTGATCAGTTCTGCACCCTTGGTCTTTTCTTTCCTAAAATTTTGAGCGTCTCGAGTTAATGACCTTTAAATCAGGGATGTATCCAGGGGGAAGGGGGGTTGGTTTGTAGGCAAAAAACAGGTTATGATGAAAATATATCCAAAAAAATCGGAACCCTCCAAAAAAATCATGGATACACCCCTGCTTCAAGTGATCAAAGAATCCAATAGAAATGTCAATTAAATTTTGAAAATTGACAAGTCCCTTACAGACAATAGGCATGCTGTAAGTATGCAATTCAAGTGCTTATTAGGATCTTATTTTAATTAAATATTAAAGTCAACAAGCAGCAAAGTCACTCAGCAAAAATAAACTTAAAAGCTCACTTGTTCACATTAATGCCCACCCAAAAAGTTATGCTTATGAGAAATGACTATGGCAGTCTGTAAGTGCGGCGATGAAGAAATGAAAAAAAAAAGTTTCTCAACTTAAACTTCAATATTAATCACATTAGAAGAAATGGCACTGAGGCAATAAATGAAATGAGAGAGAAAGAAAGAAGACATTAAGTGAAACAAATAAGGCACAAGCAAGCTGGCTGTACATATTCTTCGCTCGTGGCATTGGCTGAGAGAAAGTTTTTCCTCATTTCTTATTTTTTTAATAAGGTTTTAATGTCGCTGCATTGGGTCGCCACTATTAGTCACCAACTACTTCATATAAACAAATTTCGTAACTGCCTTCCTGCAATTCGTTGTGCAAAAACATGAGCTCTTGGAGCATTTGCTCATAGTTCTCAATAGTCATATTATTTATGCAGCACACAATCTTTTGTTCCAAATTGGCAGTTTTGTGCACGAGGTGAGGTCGAAAAAAATAAATTCAATGCTTTTATTGCTCTAGCTTCAAAAGATTGTTTTTCTATTGAATTTGTAGTTCCCTTAACGTTAATTTAATTAAGATTTATTTTTGCCCACAATTGTACATTATTATATGCTCAAGAATTAACATAATTAACACCTAAACAAAAGATTTGACGGTTTGTTTATGCTGCGAACCTTAAAATTAAAATTTCTAGCTTAGTATTTCGAGCATTTCGTGCCCATGAACTCATCGCGCGCGTCTATCGTGATGAGTACTTTCGTTTTCATTCAATTTTTTTTATTATACATACAAAACATTAAAGAAACCAAGTTGGTAATTGTGTTGGGATGGTAGAGGATGAAGTGCATTTTTTTGAATAGGAAGTAGAAATTTTGATGTTGAATATTAATGGTTTTTTGTAATTTGAATTTTTTAAAATTTAACGGACATTTTCAATTTGAATTCCAAATTTATCGAAATTTCATTTGTTTTCTTCATAAATTAACGATTATTTTAAATAGAAAATTAACGGTTTTTCAAAATTTGAATTTTTAATGAAGATTTTGAAATTATTTGTAAATTTAACGGTCATTTTCACTTTGATTTCAAAAGTTATCGAAATTTTATTTATTTTCTTCAAAAATTAACGATTATTTTAAATTTGAAATTAACGGTTTTTCAAAATTTGAATTTTTAACGAAGATTCTGATTTTTTTTTGAAAATTTAACGGTCACTTTGCTAAATTTCAAGCAGAAATTTATATTTTTTAATTTAAAGAAAAACCACGAATCAAATAAATTTCAGCATTAAATTCCATAAATCTCATAGAGTTGGCCAGACAGCCGCCCACTTAACCAGACATCCAACCACCAATAATTCCAAAAACACAGAGTTTAAAATACAAAAATAATAAATAAGTTGTTTCAAGTCTCTCACTGCTTTTCTTTACTTTTCGTTAGCATAACAAAGCGCAACAAATGAAGCGAACGAATCGGACATTTGATATGCGCACCAAGAAAGTCAGTAAAAGAGCAAAAATTATAAATTCACTGCAAATAGTGAACGCAAATTTCCAACGAATGAAATTGAAAACTGTTTCATTTCCGCCAATTTGTTAAAAATCACAGCAAAAAAAATTATTGTATGTACCTTAAAAACTGAAGTGTCTACCGAACCGCAGTTATTCATGCAACGTATGTAATTATTCTTTATTATTTTCATTTGTAATCTAAGACAAGGCATCGGTATAATTAATTTATTGTGTTGATTCATAACGACACATGGAACTGCATGTGAAAGAAAATTTATAAAATTTTTGTTTGTTATTTCTGCAAACACGTTGGCTTATTTTTGTTACAGCAGAGTAAATATTTCTGTTGTTGAGAGCAACACAATAGTTTTATTGATCACGTGCTTAGCTTTTTTTTTGTGGTTATTGCTTATGTCTATTTCCACGTGCTACATGATTTTTTTATGATCGAATTGAAAATAAGACAATTTTAATGGAAATCTGAGTAGTCAGACGGGGTTGTAAAAAATGAACAGTTTGGTCATTTACAGTCAATCATGTTTCACGCAATTGGTTATTTAAATAATCCATCCTTCTGCTGATCATTTTCATCACGAAACATAATTATAAACATCACAAATTGCCACTTAGCTGTTGCAACTGACTAACTGCTATCCACAGGGTGCCTCTGTTTTTATGTTTGGATGTTTCCATGAATTTGAATATTGCACGACGAGTTCATGACCGAGCTGTACATAGAATTGAAGTGGATGTTTGTAAGTTGTCTTGTTGATAGTTCCAGATGCTTCAGATACTACTCATCTTTCTGAATGTTGGACTTCAAATGAAAGATTCCTGAGAATTAATCATAATCTTTGTTGGACCTTGATATTGGTACTTAAGGAATCTTCAAATTAGATTTAGATGAAAAAAGTAAACTTTTTGAACAACAGATCACACGTGGGACACGAACCAAAGTCATATGGTTTCCAGTCGCATGCTCTAACCACTGCGCTTTCGCAAGTTATTCAAAAGTTTGGCAAAATAGCAACTTCTATGTAAATTTTGTGTGTCATGTGTCCCTCGGGATCATGTCATTGACTACCATTAGCTGTTGGTTTTTTCCAACTGATCTCTCTTCGCAGTAACTATTATTGTAAGTTTCAGATTTTCACAAAAGCTTTTGTAAAATAAATTAAATTTCAGACTACATTAATATTATTCATTCAAGCTTGACTTTTCTGCGGTTAAATTTATTCAAACAAAAGTAATTTGTAGGCTTTTTTGTCATAAAACACACATAAATATTTATATCACTCCTACCTTAACTTAAAATGCTCACTTCCGTGACTTCTGATTTTTTTATTGGATTTCAAGTAGCTTGGATTATGAAAAATTTATGAAACAAGCCCTAAATTGATATTGCATTGCAATTAGTAATTATTGAAGTTGGAATATTTATGAATTAAGTAATATTCAGGTACGATTTTTTTAAAGAATATCAGAGTAGCTTACAATTAGCCTCCAAACATTACAAAGCCTGAAAAGAATCAAAAGTAAAAATTTGAAAAAATAACGGTCAAAAAATATTCAAAAAATCGTCAGAATCCTCAAAGAGTTAACCTCAAAGTTTTTATAATTAAAAAAGGCTAGAATACGATCAAATATGATTAATTTAGCTGATTCTAATCAAACTAGTCAATAAATTAGCACTAAGTTCATTCAATCAATTTTTAAATAAATTAATTACCTCAATCATTTAAATTTAATTCCTAAAACATTCAATTAAATCTCATCCAATTCAAAATCCACAGTCAAACCTTTACAAAATACACAAACGCAACATAATTATCCACACAAACTCCAATCATGGCAATTACATTATCTCGCTCTTTTCATTTTACAGTCATTTCACTTTCTGACGCTTTCGGAAGCAGTTAAAAACATCAAAGTTAACTGGTGTCTCTTTACAACGGTCTCATATCTTTACATGAATTAAACGATGGCAATTATGAGCTTATTCAATCGCCTTCAATGTTATCTTTCTCTCTTTTGGCTTCTCATCACTCTACACGATGTCGTCAAAATGAAATAATTACATAATTATTCCGGATGATGCTGATTTCTTCTTTTCATTCAAACCATAAACGTTTTTTTTCTGCAAATTAAAAATGGATCTTCCTCTATATGATAAATTATTATTTTTTCTTCTTCTTTTTGCTATTTATATAGATGAGCTATAGACACGTTCGGTAATGAAGAACAAATAATAATAATAATATTAATAATGACATTGTTAGTTTAAAATAAAGAATATGTGAGAGATGGCACGCGAGTTTTGGACCTCCATGCTGGTTTATTGGCTATATATTCTTACATAACGTACAATCTTTAAGCCGAAGGGTCACACGACCTTCCTTTCAAAAAATAGCACAGAAAATATTTAAAACTAGAGTATTCCCCGTCAAGCATGTCAAGAAAAAATGAAGAGAGGATCGAGGAGTCAGGCCAATAGATAGAGTATACTCTAAGGGTATTCCTGGGGTATACCAAGAAACCCTAATTATTTAAGCTACTATAGAGCCTTTATACCATGCACATAGCCAAGCCAATTTTCAATTTGCTAGAGATTTTGACAAAAAATTCAGGAAATTGCCTCTATAAATTTTCCCATATAAAATTCCCCCTCGAAAAATTTCTGGCTATACCCCTGATAACCCACTCAACACTAGTGTAGCTAGAATTTTTGGAGGGTGAGTGGGGGTTGAAATTTATTTCTCAGTTCAAAAACTTTAGCAAATCTAAATAACTTTTTTGATTTCGAATTTTTCGTGAAAGTGAATGAGTGAAAATTCATTCAACTTAGCTACACCACTGCCATTCACGCATCCGATTTGTCTGTCAATTTGAAATTTTAGTGAAATAATTCTCTCAATTTCTATCGACTAAAAACAAACGCATGGAAGTTGAGCTTGAGAAATTACAATAAAAATAAGGAAATGAAAAAGTGCAAAAATGATTTATGAAAACGTGATACATGCATGACTAAAACAATGCGAACAACAAAAAAAAACCCAATAAAAAATGAAATTTTCCATCACCACCGGCAACATGTTACACTAAAATTGTATCAATTCAAGTCATTATCTGGATGTGTACAGGCGATTAGAACTAAATTGATTAGCAATTGTCACATAAGTAACAGGCTGAAATGTTTTTCTCATTAATGACTATATGAAAATTACAAATGAATGAGAAATAAATAAATAAACAAATATACGCACTTCGTTATGTCCAGTCATCGGTGGAATGATTGATGTAATTTTCATTGTAATTAACAAAAAAGGCAATTTTTGTTTAAACGTGTAATTAATGATCAAATCGTGATGTGAAAAAGTCCATTGTCATAAATAACGGTGTTGATTTAATGTTATTAAAAATTAATTTTTCAAAATAACAAATTACGGAAAAAGGAGAAATTTGAGTATTTGAGCCTTCGGGTCATAATGTTTTATGACCGCAATTTAGGAGGTAAATTGAGGGTGAATTAATGGCTCATACATTCGATATATTCTATGCTTGGTCATTATAACTCAATTCTGCTATTTTATATTTCAATAAATTTGTCATTTCCATTTGAAAAATAAACATAAAATTTTTCGATTAAATTTGGACAGGCAAAGGTGACAGTTCTTTGAATGGATGGAATAGAAAATGACCGGTCATGAATAATTGATTAATTATCTTCCTGATTTCTTCATCAAGTATTTTCTCTGAGGATTAAGCAGTCTCGAAAGTAAGAAGTTTGTAGCTTACAGATTTGTGAAGTGAAATGTCACTACAGAGCTGTGATTAATCTGTGATTTTGACCGGTGAGCTCAAAATAGTCATTCAATCTTTATCTAGCAGCAGAGTGATTTTGCTGAATGAATGAATATTTGATAAAATTTTCAGGAGTAGACGTATTGTTTGAAGAATATGACAATCTATGGGGAATACCATGAGCATTGTGCTAAACCCTGTCATTTCGACAGCATTCTAGGTAACGGCTTCTGGTGGGAATCGAAAAGGAGTAGGGTAGGTAGGGACACCCTAGAGTATACCCTGAACCCTCGGTAGCCCTACTAACCGACCCCTGTCTTGCTAGAATCTAAAATCAATTCCTTTCCCAATATCCAGCCAACACATTTGGATAAGTCTGTTAATAATAAATAAATCGATGCGTAAATCTCGTCAAATGGATATTTAATGAAATATTTTTTTCTTCCTCATTTTCATCCCTTCCAAAATTTATTTTATCATTACGACGGTATTTAGGCATGAAAATTCAAACAAAAAAAAATTCCTTTCGATTAATTGATGATTCATTCATTAATGTGGATGGGTGGAAGGAGAATCCTAATTTCCTAGAAATTGCCAATAATTAATAAATAGTATATTTTTATAATTAAGGACTCGAGGGCTACGGGATTCATATTGGTCAGCAATTTTTCCTCTCCTTCAATTTATTTTATTAGCTGAGGTTGTTGGAGGGTTGTTTATAAATGATGTCCATTATAAAATTGAAGTTATAACCATCTTCCCACCAGTCACTAAATTATGATGCAATTTTCTTCTTCCTGCATAGTGCGATGTAGCATGTGACCCCCAAAATTAATTACCCCTAAGTGTTAGACGTCATAAGCAAACAAACCCCATTAGATGGAAAGAATAATGAATCTCATAAACAAATTAGTGCTTCCAACAATTACAATAGGGAAGTAAAGGTTGAATATTTTATCATATGATGAAGTACAGGAGTACGCGCTCTCTCCAAAGCTCTGACAATTAACGTTACATGCATCGAACGATGGTCATGATGAAGAGAAGGAAAAATAATCAACGAAAATTGCCCATTAAATATTTCTCTTCCTTTCTCTCTCACTCGTTTCGTTATAGCCCAGCCATGAAAATTGCCAACAATTATATTTTATTGCATATCGTATAGGATTTCTTCCTTCATAAGCCATCATGTGGATATTTTTTTTACGTACAATATAATATATTGTAGCTTGAAGGGAAAATTGAGGAAAAATAATAGAAAGGGTGCATCGCTTTGTGCTGTTGATGTTTTTATTGTGAATTAATTACCATTAGGTGTATGAATGAGTGAATGTGCACATATTACCTTTGATCTTTATGGAAAAAAACCACTATGTACATATTCGATACAGTATATAAACAGGTTAAAGTAAAACTAACAACATGCGGGCTCCTTTTTTATCCCTACAAATTAATGACGATGGAAAATAAACGCATGAAATTGCAATCAAACAATGGAAAAAAAATAAATTGCAGTTTACAGAACAAAATGAAAGCAAATTGGATCATTTGTATGTGCTACAAAAAAAAACAAAATATGTTGCCTATAAACAATATTAAGTGTGCAATTTTTTGTGGACTTAATGTGCTCATTTTGGTTGCTAGAAGTTTTATTTGGGTATTCTTAATTGCAGTCAGTATTATCTCTTTTTATGATTTTTAAAATGACAATACCATAACTAGCCGAGTAGCATATGACTCCATTTGGAAGCAACACTAAGTTTCTTAATGTAATATGTGTGATTCCATACCAAAAGCCTGATGAATGGCTTAAAAATCCCATGTTATGCTGTCAGCTAAGAAAATTTGAAAGTTAATTATCCAGGATTTGGGAGGGGGGGGGGGGTTGGTCGAATCATGACCTTTTATTGGACATCTTTTCGAATTATGACCTTTTAGGCTAGTATTGGTTTTCAAAAAATAGGGGGGGGGGTGGTTTTTACATCAAAATGTAGAAAAATTCTGTTGAGATGACCCAATCTCCACCTGAATATTCCCAAGCATCCAGGTCAGCTCACCCTAGGAATGCGTCTTACTCTTTCACATTCAATAATTCCCATTACAAGTTTTTCGCTCTTCTCACTTTTGTATTGTACACATACTCAGTCATATATGAAGCTATTATAGGGTAGAAAAAAAATATTTTCTACTTACTAATTGTTGCTTTTAATGCAAAACTTTTATAAACGATTTTTGCCACAAAAGTGAGGAGCGAAAAACCCCTTTACTCTTCCTTCCTCGCAGACACATATCGTCATTAAAACGATTTGTGTGGTTGAACGATGGAAAAATCAACAAATGTGTAGATAATTTAAAACACCGACAATTAAAAAGAAATTAGCAAAGAGGCGATCATTAGGCCGTTGCCTTTTGATGCGTGTTTGGGGAAGTTGTATTGCGGATATTTTGTTGCTTTTCAAACATTTCATTTTTCTGCTTTAAACAATGAATGGAAAAAAGGCCAAAGAACAATGTTTAATTAAAAATAAATAAGTCGTTTGTGTAATTATGATTGAATTAAGCGTCATAAGCGGGTATTTGCACAAAAAATTTACAGTCATTATAGACTTGTGGGTAGGAGGCGATTTTTTCTGTTTATTATCTATGCTGAAAATGATAAACGGCCTGGAGGGCGGTGAACGTGAAATTTTTTCCACATTATGATTCAACTGAGAATGTTTATTATTGAGGGGTTCAAAAAAAGGCCAATTGATCATGTACATAATGTACGTAAAGTCGTACATGTACATCCCCATATGTATATTGCCTGCATATCGATCTCAATGTTGTAGAAAAATTCACATAAATTGTGATTTTATGAGTATTTTTACGGACACATGGGTCATATCTGGTATAAAGTCCATATCCAGAAATAAGGAAGGAGATTTCACCAAACCAACAGCAGCAAACAAGAAATGAAGTACGTGTAGATGATGGAACGAAATATAAAATAAAAAAAAACGTTCTGCTGTCCATTTCACGCCCTGGCAAATCCTCCACTTTCTCTATCTACTCGTGCTTTTGGCCTACTACACCCCCTCATTCGCTCGCCTCAATGAACGCAAAACATTTTTTTTTCTCCTCACTTACTCGTCTCTGACTTCTGCTTTGAACGCTTATCGGATGGATGGTTTTGATTTATCGTTGCTAATTATCTCACCTCGTTTCTGTTGGAATCAGCAGAAAAAAAATGTTACGGAGGAGAAAAAAAATGTCGTCCAATGCTTTTAGCATTATGCTCATCGCTTGCGATTGCCATTTGATGTTGGTGTGTTTTTGTCACTTCCTGTTGCAGTTCGACGTTATATTTTTTTGTTTCGTCTATGAACGCGTCATATCAAAGTGCTTATAACATATAAATGTATTACCAAAGATACGTTATTTTCGCTTTTTGACTGCATGCTTGTTTGTTCGTGTTCTATTCACCGTTTTTACTGGACATTTTGAAGCAAAGAATGGAATAATACAATTTGTTTGGTAGGTTGGCTGGGTGAGACTTGAAATAGATGAATCCTAAAATTGTAGAATTTAGATTTGAAGAATAAGCTCGATGCTTTCATATTATTGGCTTTTTGATTGCTTTGGATTAATGAGTTTATATGATTAATGAGTTAATATGATTTGGATTAATGAGTTTTTAATTTTAAAACGTATAAAATACGGAAATTAAATTCTACCCCTATAATTTCAAATTTTGAAATTACGTTAAAAATTCAAATTTTAAAACATCGTTAAAAATTTTAATAATAATAGATTTGATTTACTACATGAAATTTCATTAAGTACATCTTTGATACACCATGAGTTTTTTTCTAGACACCAGCCTTATTCGGATTTAATTCTAATTTAACTTGATGATTTAGTAATTTTAATGAATGAAATTTACAACTAAACTTGAGAAATAGGCAGAAAATTAAATTTTAAAAAGTCGTTAAAAATTTAAATTTTAAAACATCGTTAAAAATTTAAATTTCAAAAAACCGTTAAAATTTTTTAAAAAAATTTAAATTTAAATTTTTAAAAAATCGTTAAATATTTAAAAGTAGAAACCTTTAAATGGAAGAATTTGTCAATGTGGGAGTTTCTGGATCTCATTAATTATTTGGAATCAGAGAAATTTTGTGAAAATCGAAGAACCTCTGACTAAAATTCCATCCTTTAGTTTGATTTTATTCACAATAATTTATTTTACTAAAAACAGTTAACTGCTACAAAAATGCGCTTAGATCCCTCGATCAATAGTAGAAGGACTTTTTAAAATTTTTATTTAGACTCTCCAGAAAAAAAGTGATTTTTTTTCGATCATTTGACTAGGATGAGTACGATTAAATGGAATGAGAAATCGATATATTGCACATATTTGAAAATGTGAAATGTGCATTTGATGTTCATGACGAAAAGCTGTAAAGTAAAATAAAAAAAAGGTTTGAAAATTGGTCTGAAAAATTCACAACCTGCTTTTTTTCATTTTTTTGACAAATATTTGATTCCATTCCATGCATATACCTTAATATTCTTGTGAACCTCAAATGCCACCGCAATGGAAATTTTTTTCTCCTTTATTTTCAACTAGTTTTTCGAATATATGACGCTATTGTCGATTATTTTTTTGTGAATGTTCATTTTAATACAGAAAAACACATAGAAATGAAAAAATTAAGGAAATGGTTTTTCTACATTTTGCATATATGCTGCACATTTTTTTTAAAAAAATATTTTTCATTTCAAAATAGAAAATGCCAAAAATGTGTGACACATTGAACAAAAAAAAGAGATATATTTTATTGCACTACAAAAACAGTCATTTTTATAATCCGAATGAGCCATAAAAAGAGAATAAGCGAAGCAAATGCAATGTTTTTGCTGCTGGTGGAATTTTATTTTTATGGTTTTCACATTATTTCAAATATTTCTTTTTTCTCTCTCTTTGAGGACCTTTTTTTTCGTCAATTGTTTATTTCTGTGCCTAATTTTTCGTTACTATGCCTTAAGTCGGAAAACCAATTTTTTGTGGAATTCAAAAAAATTCTCATTGTTGTTGACCAAAAAGAAGTTTTAATGAATGTTATTTGACAAAATTGTTGAAAGTATTTGACGACTGCTTTACTTTTTGGAAACTTGATGAATGTTAAGGATGTATGGATTTATGATATGGTGCAACAACACTGAGTATGAGAATTGATGATAAAATTATTATTTTTTCAATTTTATAGAGTTTTAATTTTAATTTTTCAAAAATAATTTGTTTACACTCAAAATGAATAATTTATCCGTCTGTTTTGGCTTAAATTCATTTTTATTGGCTATTAATTTGAATGTGAAGGAGGAATCAAGTGTGGGGTCGTTCATTTATTACGTTACGCAAAAAAACGAATTTCCAGACCCCCCCTTCCCCCTTGTTACAAATTTTCCAAGAAAAAAAATTTTTTTTGCTTGACCTGTTACAAAATCTCAGACCCTAAAAAGCGAACGTAATAAGTGAACGACCCCTGTGAGCAAAGTCTTTAAAATCATTTTGCTTTAACAAATCACATTAAATAATCAAAAAATTGTGAATTTCAATTTTAATATTTTTTGAATGAAACTTTTGTAAACAAAACAAAAAAGTGCGGGAAAATTCAAATATATTTGAAAATAACGGTTTTTTTGAAAAATTCGAAATACTTCATAAATTTAAAATTTTTAATAAATTGAAGTTAAAGCAGCAAATTTAAAAAAAAATTCTTACTCATCCAATTATTTTAACCATTCGAGTTCAGAAGTAATTATGAATATGACCTAAAAAGTCAATATCTATAAAATTTTCTATTTTTCGAAATTCATCACTTTAAATTACATCGAAAAAAAAAATATTACAAAAGGTATAAAAATTTTCCATCAATAATCCTTTGAAATCATTCCTGATTGTTATTTCTGCTTCGTTACACTCACCATGAAAATCGATTGATATAAATCAAAAAGCGTAGATTATAGTATAAAAAGCTTAAATTATTCCCTTTTTACTGCACTTTTTTAACTCATTGAAAGCAGAATAAAAAGCATTTGACTCTCGATTTTAAAAATTTAAATAATTCAGTTTGCCATGTGAGCATTCAGCAACAGTTATCCTCACTTGATATTTATCATTTCATTACACAAATAGCCATTTTTTTGGATGTTGTGTGCATTGCAGTTTTATTGAGCGTTTATTTAATATGTCCATTTAATACTTGTATGCAGAATATTGTGCATCATCTGCAAAAAATACGCTTAATTGAAATTAATCTGATGCTGTTTTTATGTACAAATCTCCATGAGACCATGTCTCAATTTTTGGTTAAGAAATTTAATTTAATTTTATTTAAAGGATTATTTCACTAATTTTTAATTCTTTGAATTTTTTGCGATGAAAAAACAAAAAATTAATTTAACGGTTTTTTGAAATTTAAATAATAATCGTCAAACTTAACGAAAGTAGTTTTTTGCCCCTTTTTCGTTGTTTACATTTTTTGGAGCAAATTGGAGGATTTTATTTCTTTCAAGGTAAGTTTAAACTTAATTTACATCCTTTTGTAAACACAATTTGATATAATTGGTCAGATTTTGAGCTTAATGAATGCTTAAATTTAAAATTTGATCAAATTTGAAGTGTTTAAAGTCTAGAAAACAATTTTAAAAATTTTAAACCTTAAAACTAGGATTTCAGACAGTATTGCAGGCAATTTTGCTGTATTTATTGCAGTACTGTCTAAAATAATTGCAGTTTTAAGTTTACAAATCTAATAAAGTTCATCAATGACACTTTCTAAACCATCCACATGCAACAATTCATCCCCAAAAATGCATTGCTCTAAAGACTTTTTAATTTACGACCAATGACACATAAATTTGCTTAAATTCAATTTCAAATTATCAGAATTAACAGTTTTTAATTATCTCATTTAATAGAATTCAATTTAATTGTTGATTAAGTTCATCCATTCAGACATAAATTGAAATTTAATTTCTGAATGCATGGAACGATAAAAAAAAAATAAAAAAAATTCTCAACCTCTCAATATTGCCAATTGAATACAATTGATTTTTAATTGTGAAGCAATTAATTAATTATCATGAATAGCAGACTGCATTCGACATACTGTGCATGATGTCGTATGTGGTCTCTCCACTGCAAAATTGACAGAACACGAAAATTTATATATGTAGAGTGCAATATAGCACCATAAATATATGTACACATAGACATTTATGTCAGTTCAGTGGAAAAAAAGTAAAAGCAAAGAGAGCGTCAATGATTTAAGATGGTCATATAGAGCATAGCAGAAAAAATTCATGACCTATGATCCATTTTAGTCGATCGATTTCTTTCTCACTCCCTTATCGGTACATGAATTGAAATACTATACGACACAGATAATTGCACGTCTAACGTTCTTCTTTCCCTCGTCTACACTTATCGTCGTCTATCGATATTTGAAAGAGAGTCAAGCGATTTCGTATGTATTAGCAATGATAATATTTATTTGAACTTGTCAAATGGAATTTTTTTTTCATCCTTCATTCTTGCGACAAATGTGTCGTACATTACCGAGAAAATGATGATGCTTCTCCTTTTTTTCCTACATCGATTCTCCTTTTATACTTAAAAGTGTTTACTTAATGCTTTGACGCTGTTAAGGAGCAAATATTTGATAAGAAATTGTATGAAAAAAATAGGGCAATTTAATGACAATGCATGTGTATGGAATTTTATTTAAGCACATAATTCTAGTGGAATGGATGGAAATTAGTTCAAGTTTGATGTTTCAAGTCAATTGTTGCATATTTCCAACTTTTATGGAATGTTTGTCACTTGATCACTATGCGAATGTCACCAGGCCACAGGATTATAGCCAGAAATCTTTCGAGGGATCCTATGAACTTTTTGTATTGATGGAAAAATTCAGGGGAGGGGGTTTGTGATTTTGAAAGAAAAACTTTCTTCCAAGGTAGTTGTTTTGACCTTCAACATCCCCCCCTCTCCCTGGCTATACCCCATCCACATTAGAATAATTTGCTGTATACACTTATGAAAAAAATTTATTAACTTTTATTAAAAATGTATGAAGAATTTTAATAAAAGTTAGTAAACATACATCTTGCTAAATTTTTACTAAAATTTAAAAAATAGTTATTTATTTTTTGGTTTTGTAAAATTTCATTCAAATTTCATAAAACCGTTAAAATTTTAATAATTTTCATACTAAAATTTAATAATTTTTACTAAAATTTTAATATTTTTCATTAAAATTTTTCTAAACAAGGTTTTAGTAACAAATTATTAAATTTTTTCCTTTTTGGTTCGATTTCTACCATTTAGCTAATATTTTTTAAATTCACCTAAATTTAGATTGATTTTTTTCCTTATCTTTCTCTCGTTTCGCTCAGAATTTTAACAACTGCCTTCGATTCATCAATTTTCCTCCAAAATCCTTTTTTTATGCTTCCACGCAACCCAAATTAAATCACATATTATATGATCAACGACTTAGTAAAATGTATATGTGCATAAAATTCATCAGTAATTGAATTTATTGTAATTGAAAATTTTACAGAAGCGACTAATTTTTTATCCGCATTTTAAATTTTTCCTGACATTCCTCCTTGAAATTTTTTTTTCTAATATTTTAATTTGCATCACTTTATCTTATAATAAATATAAATTACATATTAGAATATTGTACATTCTGCCAGAAAATGCTGCCAAATTTATGCCAAGAGTGCTTGAAATAGGGAAAATGTATTGAGTAAAGATTTAGCATATAAAGCAATATAAAATAAAGTGATGGGAAAAGTGTTTTGCCTTATGCTAAAGACGAAGACGAAGGAGAATATTAAGAAGAAGTAGAAAAAAATCCTAAATTTATTGCATTACTTTCAATATCGAATCTCTTCCCTCATCTTATAATATTTCGTATACATAAGTATACATGCAGTTAGGGATACATAAGTCGGTTGAAATTTTTTAACTTAATGAAAATTTTCAAAAGATTTTAATGAAATTTTGAATTCAATCTGATTTTGGTTAAAAATCTGCTCAGATTCTGGTTAGCAAAAAAACCGCTCAGATTTTTGATAAAAGTTTGAATTCAATCAAAATTTCACTCACATTTCAGACTGCAAACAACACCATAAACCGTTTATTTTTTTAAATTCAAAATATTTTCGAATGATTAAATTATTGAATTTGAAAATACCGTTAGGGGTTATTCACTTATGACGTCTATGATTTAGGGGGGAGTCTGAGATTTTGTGACACTTTAAATTAATGAAATTTTTTTGAATTAAAATGTTGTGACAAGGGGGGGGGGAAGGGGGTCTAAGTTTGATGGACGTCACAAGTGAATGACCCCTTAAACAAATTCCACTTATCCTTATTTATATACCTAAAACATAATTTATTGATTTCTTTTGGTTACAGCTAGCAACTTTGCAAGCTTTACTCATATTTAATTAATATATTATTTATTTATTTAATTAAATTCAATTAAAAAAATAAATTTTCGAAATTTTGTCTTCGAAATATAAGAACGATTTTCGAATAATAAGAACTGTTCAGCCAGTGGATCTGATCAAATAAAAAAAAACTGTCACTCAAAAATTCGGTCAGATTCTGGTCATTAAAAAATCTGGAATTTAATTAAGTCAGATTTTAGTTATTTTAAATCAAGATTCCAGGTCAGTTAAAACTATAAATTTATTTCTTAAGTCTGCCCCAAAAAATCATTTTCTCGTTTAAAAATTTTTCTTGGTCGTTGACTCACCCTATTCCTCAAAATCCCATTTCAATCACACAGGAAATCTCGCGAGAACAGGAAATATCGATGTCCCTACATATTTCTACAGTTGTGCATGTTGTGCGTTGTTACGATTTCTACACATATCGATTTTATACATATATATATTTTTATGCTTTTTATTTCTCAACATAAGCAGCAGCGGCAGTAGCAATGTGAAAATTGTACATTGGAAATGATAAAGTGTTAAAGTACACATTCACATAAATTTATATCAATTTTTTTTCCTTCTTCACGATTCCTTATTTTTTTAGCTCTGGCAAAGTGCTGAAAATTTATGAACCTTCTGTGAGTGAGGAAAAGGGGCATAAAAATGAACAAGTTTTGTAGCGAGGGTGGTGATTGTATAGATGAATTGAAGATGACGGAAACGGCGGGTTGTGAAAGTTTTTGATGAGTAAAAATTTATTTTAACACTGAATGGAACGAACGTTCATACGGCTGGTATGTTTATACTGCCTACAGATCTCTTGGGAGCCTGTTGCTATGTATATAATGTTATGCTCCTTTTTACAACACTCAGTTTCAGTTGAATATCTTTTTTTTCACGTTTTGTATTATTGTTGTTGTTACATTTTACTGTTGCTGCTTCTTCCTATAGAATGGGTGTACAATGCGAGATAAAAATGGGGTCACAAAGTTTCGGTCCAATACCATAATTTATCACTTGTGACTTTTTAATTATTTTAAAGCCTTAGGCTGCAAAAACTATCTCTCGAATCTGTATTTATGGTTTGATAAAATGGAAAACTTGTAGATTTTTTTGCCTTCTGAATCATCCCCATGTACAAAATATCCCATTTTACCATAATAAGATTTTCCTAAAATGTTGTCATGTTATTTTTTTGTTTTGTTATTGGTAAACCTAAGCCTCCCGACACCGTTTGTTTCCGAAGCACAAAAAAAATTTTTTTTTATCTCTCTTTGTTAAATTTGTGAAGGTTCAGCATAGCATAGCGTATCCAGCTTCAAGGCATTGAATGAGTTCTTCCTTCACTCTTTTAACTTTTGCACAACACCGTGAATATACAATACCTGATATTATTCGAGATATGAAATACAATCATATTGACACATACAGAGATAAGAAATATGCTTGAGGTATCTTTAAGTTGTGAAGTGAACGAAAAAAAAATAAACGTAAATCGCTGCTCTCATTCCCCAATGACGATACTAAATACATTAAGGAAAGCTCACATATATAGAATGTTGAGAAAAAGTTTTTTTTACATCTTTTTTTTCTTTCTTCCTTTTTAGCGCTTTTTGAATAATTCTTGTGGCTTTGGAAACTGTGTGGTTTTCTTGAGATTTGTCAGTTGGTCTATAACAGAGCGTAACAATGATTCATGGTGTCCTAATAAGAGTGTCTCCCGTCAAATGATCTTCTTTCTCCACCCTTATTACACCCCTGGGGTGAATTGCTCAGTATACCCTATGATATACTACTCCTAGGGATATGGATTGGGTACCTCTAGGGGTATGTGCTAGGGTAACCCCATGGGGAAAACCACTTGGTGAAAAAAAGTCATTTTTCACCAAAAACTTTTTTTTCCACAAGCTACATTTTGTGCAATAATTTTGAATCCTTTAATATTGGTTGGTGAAAACGGTGTCAGAATATCTTATATACTGCTTCTGCTCAAGATAGGACCAAAAGTTTGAGACTAGATGTTTTCTAAAAAAATCCAAGTGGTTTTCCCCCTGGGTAACCCCTAAGGTAGTGTATACCCTAGGATATACTACTCCTAGGGATATGGACTAGGGTACCTCTAGGGGTATGTGTTAGTGTAACCCCTAAGATAGTGTATACCCTAGGTTATACCGAGTAACCTGCCTTTGGTCCAAGAAAATGGCAGTATGAGGTAATAATTGTATTGTACAGATTTGGATGTTGTCTGATTGGTTAATTGACTCTAGACACATTAGTATGTCCTAGCGTCATGGGAGGTGTGTCACTAAATTTTGTTATCTGCTTTAGTGTGTCGAACTTCAGTAAGTTTGGGAACTTCTAAACTACAGTGAGGCGAGATGATTCAGTCGTCAAGAGCTTGGGTCTCTGAGAAATATGACATCGACTTAGTGATCGTGGGTTTAAAATTCGATGTAGAATAATAAATTATCTTCAGTTCTGATAAGTTTCTGAACTTCAACCCTAGTCCAGAATCCAGATTACTGGATCTTGTTCATAACAGATCAAGCAGCAAAAGTGCGTCTCAACTTCATCTCATCTAGTTCATAGCTATCTCCAGGCTTTGATTAGTTGGTGAGGGATTCCTTCTTCATGGTGGCAGTGTCAAAAAGTTTTATTTGTTTTCCACTTCCTTTCTTCCTGCTGTTATTTTTTTCTGCCTTCATTCTGCTCATGTTATGTCCCCTCGACGATGATTATCAGATTTTACTTACGCTCGCATGTGCGTGGGCTTTTTTTTCGCGCGTACTTACAACTCAATGGGTGTATGGAAGCAACTGTTGGGCGGTTAAATTCTTTTTTGCCCTTTCCTTCTTATGTATGTGTTAATGGCAGCAACAGTAAACTGATGTTGTTTTTCTTTTCTGTTAAATTGCTTTTAGCAACTCCTGCTTGCATAAAACTTTTTCTTTTCTTTGAATGTCACTTTTATCTTTTCATAGGTCCTTCTTCTTCCTCATAAAATGAGGGAAAAAAAGGCAAAAAAACGGAAAATTGTTATGAAGAATCTTTTTTATGAGACTATTCACAATAATAAGACATCGAGCGATAAAATTTGTGTTAAAGTAGAGTTTTATGATACACAAAAATAGATTTATATTTGAGGTCGTAACCTTACGTCCATCATTTTTTGGTTGATAAGAGGCAATTTCTTAATTTTTGTGGTTACTGTGAGGCATTTTGATTGGTGCCGCAAGCTGAAAATAACTTTTTGGGGAATATTGAAAGATTTTCAAACAACTGACTGGAATTTTAATGCAAAGGTTGCTTGATTGAATTTTTTTTGGCGTTAAAATCAAATCAACTCAAAATTGAAGCAAAACATCTCAACCTACACTCCAATGCTTCTTGACATTCTGCTCATTAATTTTTCTGACGCAAGAACTTTGCTTCATGCATGACAAAAACCCCTTGATTATGTTAATGCGTAAGAGTTTGCTTGTTTCAAACTAAATAAAACAAAATTTCTGAGATTTCTAAATTCAGGTTTTTTTGGTGAACTTAAATTATGCAACATATTGCTGTTGAGTATGTCCTCATTAGATGTGATGGAAGAAGAAGTCATTGTGAACATGTTGAATAAAGCTTTTCATAATTCAGTAATCTATTTCATTAATTAACAAAGTGGATGTATGAAGTGCTTCCAAAAACTACGTAATAATTATTCACAAGATATCCTTTTCAAATGTTACTAAGAATAAACTGTCAATATTCATTATCGGCATTTTCATTTTCGTGTAGATAGTTTGCTATTAATAAAATATTTTTGTAGCCATGATAAGCATATTTATAGCTGTTAATGGGATGGGCTTTCATTGAGGGAATATTTTGTGGGGAAAATCAACAATTCTTTGCATTTACGTAGACTTTGTGCACAAATTCTTAGTAATTCTTTATGTAGACGTAAAAATAAGCTTGGGGGGAATAAATTCATTGTTTAAGTGTTACTCAATTCCTACCTTAAAGGTCTGCATAAGGGGTCATTCGCCACACTTTTGGGAGGAGGGATTAAAGGTTTTGTGACAGCTAAAACAAATGATTTTTTTTCCAATGGAGGAGGGATAGGTTTTTTGAAAGAGTCAACTTTCAGCGTGACGTAAATTTTGAACAACCCCTAAAGTTTCAGAATTAGAAAATATAACCTAATAAGGATAGGGTTTTCTCAATTAGAGGATCAAATATCAAACTTGGGGGGTCTCCAAATTAGAAAATCTAAAGTCTAAATCTTTAGTACAAGAATAACTATAGCTTTAAATTTCATAGAGGTGTAACCAAAAATATTTCAAAGAGGGGATCTGTCATCTAGTGACATAAATATCGCCTTAATCCTCAATTTATGATCAAAAATCAACTGAATTTATAAAATTGATTTATTTAAGTCTTCATTCCGATCGCACAATGAAATGCGCTTTATCTCTTTTTCTCTCATAACTATCGAACGACTTTCGATTCGATACTTTCTTTTGATTTACGGTTCTCGATTAGCGTGGACGCATTTTCCCACGATTTGTACGTTTAAACACATTTCATGAATTATTTTATTTTTAAGTTTTATTATTCATCCTTAGGAATATAATCAACTCCAAATTTATATATGTAATCCCGTTTGAGGATAAATATCAATAAATTGATAAATTAGTAACCAAAATCACTCAAATCGGAATTACTTGATTTATATCATTTCACTAAGGGAAAAGGGACTATATGTTGAGGTCCAGCGTCGCAAGTCAACATTATTATATTCAAATCCTTAAATTCAACATTTCCAATTAGTCAAAGTCCAATCAACAACACTTCCAGAAAAAAATTGTCTCAAAAATTCATCTTCGAATTTTGGCGCGCGAGAAAATTAATTGTTCATCAAAGAAAAATTAAGCTTATTAATTTATCTACGGAATGCCTCTTCTAGTCCAGCTAAATGAGAGTGGGCAGCCTGAAATAGCATATAAATGCGTGATAAAAGGATGCACTAATCCTGAAAATCCAGAGGTCGGAATCCAATGCACATTTTGTGGACGCATAGTTCATTTAAGGTGCTCAGGCAAAGCAGCAGAAATAGACCAAATTGATGAGTGGTACTGTGTTCCAGACTGCCTGAGGAAGGCAAGAGAAAGAGAAAAATCCAAGGAGGAAACTTTAATTTTAAAAAAGCAATTGGAAGCAAATAGAATGCTCTTGCAAGGCTTTACGGAACGATTTGAGGCAAGAGAACGTGAGGATGCTGTTCGACAGGCTGAACTGTCGAAATGTTTAGAAAGAATTAAGCATTTAGAGGAGGAAAATCGCCGACTCAGTCAATTTCATAATAATACAGCAAAGGTTAGAATTTTGGCATCAACATCAACCCAAAATTTCAGTGATCCAGTTGATAATGATGATTCAGCTGAAAAAATTACAGAAAGAGACGCACTGGAAGTATTTGCAACAAATGAAGGCGATGATGAATTTAAACGTCGATTAACATAAATATTCAAGCATCCAGCATTAGCAAAAAGTGATAGCAGCACATCTTTAAGCCGCCACAAAACCAGACAAGACATAGATGCAATGAGTGAGACAGAAAAATTGGCGTATTATCAACGACTTCACGTTCAGCGACTCGAAGCTCCAAAGCTCATCAGATATTCTGGAGATCCAGCTGAATGGCTTACTTTTAAAGCCAGCTATGAACGCATGAAAGAACGAGGTGAATATGAAAATGAAACAATGGTCGACAAGCTAAGGGATGCCTTAATTGGAGAGGCCGAACGATATGTTAAGCCACGTCTCAATCAGCCATTCGCAAATGCTGATCAAATTGTGGAGGCGCTGCAGAAAAGATTCTTCCAGCCAAAGGAGGCTGTTGCTAAATCTTGGGAAAGACTTGAAAACTGGTCACAGATTCCTGATAAAAATAGAAAATCCCTCGAGAATTTTTTAGTTGAGATCGACAGCTACATCTTTTTGTGTAAAGATTTAAACTTCCAGCCAGAATTGCAAATAGCAATAAATTCAAGGATAACAAATAAATTACCGTATGCAATCGAATCAAAGTGGCATTCACACATTCATGACAAGGACTTACGTGGAAATATAGTGGAATTTTCGGAGTTTATGTGGTCGTTTGTACCAAATCTCCCAAGTCGAGAAGTGTTAACACCATCAAATGGAAATAATTCGAAGATAAAAGCTTCAATAAACGTGGCACAGTATGATGGACAGGATAGAGCAAATCTATTTACATCAAAGAAAGCAAAAAAGGAAAAACCAGATTGCTGGTACTGTGGGAAGGACAAAAAGCATCAACTTTATAGATGTGATGAGTTCCGGAAGTTGCAATATGACGAGAAAGCTAAATTTCTCGTAAACAACAAATTATGTTCAAAGTGCATTTCATCAAACCAACACAACAGTACGACATGTCCAAGAGCAAGTCGAATTCCTAAATGTCGTAAGAAAAATTGCACTGATCCTGTTTCACACACAACGCTTATGCACCCGCCATCTTGTAATGAAGCTAGAGAACCTTCAGATCCATCAAGCAGCCGAGCATCAATAAATCTTGTGTCTAAAACGAAATCAACTTACTTTAAAGTTGTTCCCATCTATGTGATAGATGGATATGGAAACAAGTTGGAAACAACACTGCTGATGGATAGAGCCGCAAGTGCATCATTAGTCAACAAGGATTTATTTGAGAAACTTCACATTCCTGGAAAGCCTCATAAACTCGAGTTAACATGGCTAGAACCGGAAACAGAACGTTTAGAGTCAAATGCATTACTACATGACTTAATAATTGCACCAATTAACGATCCTGACAAACTTATAAGCTTAAAAGGAATGATAGCACTTCCAAAGCTATCATTGCCTGTGCAGAAGCAGGATCCAGAAGCCATAAAAGCGGAATATCCGTATCTTAGGAATGCTTTAATTCCCAATTTCACGGAACAGAAGCCGCAAATATTATTAGGGCTTCCACATGCAAAGTGGATGATCTCACTTGAGACAATAGTAGATTTTACGCAAGAGTCTGCGCCTATAGCAGAGCGTACACCATTAGGTTGGACTATTTGTGGTGGATCAGTCCCATCAAAATCAATATTTCATTGTTGTGAGTCAGATTCACAATGTATCCACAAGCTAGAAACTGAACAAGAGAAGGAGTCACTGCAGGAACTCCATGAGTTAGTTAAATACTACAACAGCTTCGAATCGCTTGGATCAGTGGACTCAGACAAGAATTATTTGTGTAAAGAAGACATCCAGGCACTGGATGTTCAGAACAGGACGATGATAAGAGATGGCAATCGATATGAGATTGGGTTGTATTGGAGAAATGATGATTGTTCCTTACCAGACAATTACAGCACAGCTCTAAAGCGTTTATGCGCAACAGAAGCACGCTTAAAGCATCTAGGAATGACACAATGGGCAAATGATCACCAAAAGTCTTTAAGAGAACAAGGATTCGTTAGGGAAGCAACTCAGGATGATCTTAATCCGGGAGTTCCACATAAACGAATCAATTATGTGGTCGGATTTGTCACATTCAACAATAATAAGCAACCACCAAAGCCACGATGGGTCGTCGACACAGCATGCAAACACGGAGGTGTTTCACTTAATTCAAGACTACTTAAAGGTCCTGATAATTTGGTACCACTTACTCAAGCTTTGTTTCATTTCCGTGAGAGGAAAGTGGCAGTAGTAAGTGACGTAACTAAAATGTATCATCAAATCAGAATTAAACCAGAAGATCAACAAGTTCAAAGATTCCTGTGGAGGAATTGCGATAGCTCTAAAGATCCGACCATCTACATATTCCAGAATATGCTTTTCGGACCAACTTGTTCTCCATCACAAGCAAATGCCATCAGAATTGATCATTGTGAGAAAAGTGCACAGAAGTATCCATTAGCCAGCAGAATTGGTCTTACAGCCATGTATATGGATGACGCATTCAACTCAGAAGATACAGCAGAGGAAGGATTACGAGCAGCGCTAGAGACAATTGGAATGTTTAATGAAATTAGCTGGAACATGGTAGATTTTAGATCTAACAGCGACGAAGTCCTTAAACAACTCCCACACGAGTCAATTGACAAAGAATTGTTATTGGATTTAAGTTCTGAGGAAGAAATGACATCCAGAAAGGTTCTCGGTTTATTTTGGGATCCCAAGAAGGATATTTTTACGTTCCAAATGACAAATAATTTGGAATTACTAACTTTATCGTTAGAACATGATTATCGTCCAACAAAACGTGAAGTGCTTAGCTTCATCATGAAGATATTTGACTGCTTAGGTCTTATATCACATTTTCATATCAGGGGACGAATGATATTACAAGCAATTTGGCGTCGTGGAATTGCCTGGGAGCAGCGTATCCCAGAAGACATTTACGAATCTTGGATTAAATGGCTGAAAAAGTTTGAAGAAATCCAGAAATTAGAGATCCCGAGACACTATGGATATAATAGTACAAGATCCAGTAACGTGGAATTACATGTCTTCGTCGATGCTTCTCCGGAAGCTTATGCTGCAGTGGCATATTTTCGTTTCACGACGAATAATCAAATTCAAGTTGCTCAAATAATGGCAAAATGCAGAGTTGCACCAGTAAAATACGCTTCTGTACCGAAATTGGAACTAATGGCAGCCGTCATTGGTGCTAGAATTGCAAATGTCATCAAAACGCAGCATAAGAGACTAAAAATAATGTCAACAACATTTTGGTCTGATTCAATTACAGTCTTACGTTGGCTGTACTCACCCAGTTTGAAATTGCAACAGTTTGTGGCACCAAGAATCTCAGAGATACAAGAAATTACGAACATAAATGATTGGCGGTACATTGCTAGTGAAGAGAATGTTGCTGACGATGGCACAAAGTGGAATGACATAGATTTTTCGTCTTCAGACCATCGATGGATCAAAGGTCCACAATTTCTGTACGAGCATGAACAGTCATGGCCAAATAAATTCCCTTCGAACATTAACTTAGAGCAACAAAACATATTGTTAGCGATGAATACGAAAAAATCAGTTTTGGACATGAACAGCGAATATTATGCTGGAATATTTGAGTCAGTAAGAGCTGAGATTCGTGCTAGATTTGATTTGTACAGTACGGTAATTTCTTGGGCATGTAGATTTAAAAATAACATGCTGAAAGCAATCCGAGGTGAGAAATTGAAAAAAGATCCAGTATTGGATACAGAAGAACTAGATGAGGGTGAGAAGCTTATATTCTCACAAATTCAAAAATCAATTTTCAAAAATGAGCTGAAAAGTCTGAAAAAAGGAATTCCAGTAGCACAATCGAGCAAAATGTATGCATTAAATCCATTCCTAGACAAAGGCAGTTTAATTCGAGCGAAAACCAGAATGTACAATGACGAGACAATTCCTTATGACATGAGATGTCCTGTGATATTGCCAAATAAGCATGAAACTATTCATTCACTTCTGGAAGATTTGCACTACAAAAACAAGCATATTGGCATCGAAGGAACTATTGCGGAATCAAGGTCAAAAGTCTGGATTATTCATGCAAGGAAAGCTGTGAAAAGAGTCAAGCATAAATGTCTGTACTGTATCGAAATGAGAGCGATGCATAAAGTTCCCCGATCGGCACACAGTGAATGTTGCCGAGGCGGTGCCCTGATGGTGACGTGGTGGCAGTATACTTAGAACCAAGCGGCGGCCACACCCGCCATTGGCAGCCATATGGCTGCCATTGCTCTGTGGCGGCCGCTTGGTTCTAAGTATACTGCCACCACGTCACCATCAGGGTGCCGCCTCGGCAACATTTCGATGTGTGCCGATCGGGTTCCTCCAACAGCACCATTGCCTAGCTATAGACTTGCCAGCGGAAGTAAGCCATTTGAGCATACAGGTGCAGATTGTGCTGGTCCAATTACGATATATGCAGGAAAATCATTCGTGAAAAAAGACGTGCATATCGTCTTGTTTACATGCATGATAACAAGAGCTATTTATTTACGCAAATTAGATACGTTAACAGCAGATGAAATGCTATTAGCTATTCAGGATTTATGGACAAGGAGAGGGCCAATAAGGCATATCTACAGCGACAACGGAAGGAATTTCCTCGGAGCATCAAACATAATTAAGGCTGAACATCATCAGCAACTGGCTAAAGAAAAGAAAATTACTTGGCATTTTAATCCTCCACTTACTCCACATTGGGGAGGCGTCTGGGAACGTCTAATAAAAGATGTCAAGAGAGCGATAAAGTCAGAGATGCATAAGAAAGTCATAAAGGAGAAACTTTTTGAATGTATTCTGCTTCAAGTTGAGGATATAATGAATTCCAGACCCTTGACACATTTGCCTGTATCTCCTGATGATTTATGCCCAATAACACCAAATTATCTAATTAAACAACATCCCGGATATGCATTTGTCGGTGACAATCAAGCTACAAACAATGATGACTTACATCATTTAACGATTCGAGCAAAAAGTACATCAGAAAAACTCACAAAGCGCTGGATCAAGGAATATCTTCCAATAATAACCAAATCTGATGTTCGACGTCGTCAAAATAAAGGCCTGGAAGTTGGTGATTATGTCATCTACACAGATCCGAACGTAAAGCCTGCAAATTGGAAAAAAGGAATTATTGTAAATGTTTACAAAGGACGCGATAACTACGCACGTATAGCGGATGTGAAACTGATGAATGGTGAAATCCTTGAACGTCGATCTGCTGTCCGACTGGCCAAACTCGAAATTGATGAAAAAAGTCACAAAAACTGTGACGAAAATACAATTTTACTTGCAAGAGGGGCTATCAACTCACCAAAAGAGAACCCAACGGAAAATTCAAAATTTGATTCAAATTTTGATTCAAATTTTGTTGCTGAACGCAACCAAAACTTAATCGTTGAGGTTATTGCGAGATTTTGTCTAAGTAGAAGTGAGTTAAGAGTTGAAATGGCTCAGGAACTGAATCCTGATCGTGTTTTAGAGCTCAGAAATGAGCTTGGAGAAGCCAAATTCATTAAACCAATGGAAATTGAAAAGGGAGGCTCAAAAATGGCAAAAATATTACAAAATTTAATCGGATTAAAGTTCTATGAGGATCCAGAGAACGTCAGGACCGTGCGCATAGCACGCGTTCCAATAAGCTGCTGTTTTATGAACCTGATTATAATTTTATCAGGTGAGAATTTGAAAATCGCACGAATTATTTGCGATAGCACACACCAGGCAAATGGATTTTTTGCAAACGTGACATTCGCTTCTCCTGATGATTGCGAAAAAGCGGTTAATTTGGGTGAAATTGAAATAGATGAAGTAAAATGTCAAATAATGAAAGCAAATCACTCAAAAGACATAATGTCATTTAGAAAAAGTGAATTTTCAGTCGTCAAATGGAGTCCAAGGATGTTAAATAGTGAGGATAAAGTCATTATTGGTAGATTGAGAGACATGCCAACAAAATTCTGTGCTGTGCCTACTTTAGCCAACCAATGGCTTATCGATTACAGAAACTTTCAAAGGCAAATGCAGGAAATTTCTCCCGTAGTGGCGGCACAACAAGGAAATAACAGAGTCGTTGTCGATTTAGTCGAAATCCAGCAAGCAGCGTCAATTCGTTCACTTCAGTCTTTTCCGACAGCATCGACGTCTACAGGAGGCTTTACTCCTGCTAGTAAAACTTCATCGACGATTCCAAATAAGGATAGATTGAAATCTATCATAGTAGTTCCTAACTATTCGACATTCAGGGCAAACAATATGAGTAGGAAAGCATCAAAGCATAACGACACTGACAATTCCGACTCGGATTCATCTAACGATTTTCATTTTAAGCGTTGATATAAATTCAGCAGGGGACAGTGTCATCTAGTGACATAAATATCGCCTTAATCCTCAATTTATGATCAAAAATCAACTGAATTTATAAAATTGATTTATTTAAGTCTTCATTCCGATCGCACAATGAAATGCGCTTTATCTCTTTTTCTCTCATAACTATCGAACGACTTTCGATTCGATACTTTCTTTTGATTTACGGTTCTCGATTAGCGTGGACGCATTTTCCCACGATTTGTACGTTTAAACACATTTCATGAATTATTTTATTTTTAAGTTTTATTATTCATCCTTAGGAATATAATCAACTCCAAATTTATATATGTAATCCCGTTTGAGGATAAATATCAATAAATTGATAAATTAGTAACCAAAATCACTCAAATCGGAATTACTTGATTTATATCATTTCACTAAGGGAAAAGGGACTATATGTTGAGGTCCAGCGTCGCAAGTCAACAGGGATCTTCAAAACTTTTGTAAGAAAAAATTTAGAGCTTGAAAATTTTGGAATTTTTTCCTAGCAAATTGAGATCAAATTTGTCCCCTAACCCTGGTTACACACCTGGTCAGGGGTATTTTACTCAAAAACACTAGATCTGGTGTCATACAGGGGCATAGATACAATTTTGAATAGTTCACATTTTTTTGTATGGATGAACAAAATTAGGGGGGATATGCGGGTTTCATTCCGAAATACGCTATTGAAGAAATTTTTCCATCTAGTGGATCCTCTTAAATAAACCCCATATAATCAAGGGAAAATTCAAAATTTTTCAAAGGGTGTCCAACCTCTCGAGAGCGAAGGAGTCTGGATTTTTTCTCAAACAATTTTAATGTTTAGAGGGAGTAGAAAAAATTTCCATACAAATTGACCTTCCCTATAATTTTCATGTGACTTACTCAATTCAAAAGTCACTCCATCTTTAAAGAACATTCACCAAAATCAACATTTCAAGATACATCAGACTTCAATCTCAATCTCTCCATCTAATTGACTCCTTTAATCGATTTTCTAGCAAGTGATTTCAAAGAAAGAGAAGTCTACAGCAAGAAGAATGAAATGAGATAAGATTGTAACAGTAATGAAATCATGAAACGAATTGACGAAAAGTGATTTTGATTTAAATTGTGTCACTTCTTATTGATTTTTTTTCCTTTCTTGCTCATCTTCCCCCCTTTTATTTTGTCTGTCTCTCGTTTACCACCAGCATATCGCGTTCGCATTTGAATGAAAGAAAAATAAAAAGTTTGTGAATAGCATCAAAAAAATAAAAAAAAAATTAAGAGAGATGATAAAAAAAGTTGTCGTTTTGTGACATTTTCACGCTTGAAACAAATGATTTAGAACATTCAACAAGCTTCTGTCTTCATTCACTTCATCCACATCTATCTATCTCACTCAACGAGCTAATTGTCTTTTAACATGTTTTTACTGCTTCGCTTATGAGCGAGAGAAGAAAAGCTTCTTACACCTTCCCATCCATAATTGAATGTGAGACATTATCACATAAGGAACGTCGCAATATGAAAAGTATGTTGTTCCTTGAATACACGCGGAGTGAGTGTAACGAAGAAATAAAGTATAGCAAGTGACATAATAAAGTGCTTATAAAGAAATATTTAAATTTATTAAAACACTTTTTACGCCCTTTAGTTTAACAGCAACATTTTGAGCAACGACTTTTCTTATACTTCATGTTGCTTATGTGTAAGGATGTAGATGTGTATGCTCATAGAACATAGGAAAAAAAATAACATAAAAATAAAATGAAAAATGAGCAAAGCGTGAAACGAATGTCGCGCTTAAAGGTTTTCTTAAAGCAGGGGAGGGGGGATATTCTTCTTACATTACAATGTTTTAATTCTTCACCCACCCACAACTCAACTTTTATTCTAGATATTCTCTGTGAATGTTACTGTTTGCTCTTTTTATTATAGTTTTATTTTAAATTTTTATTGAATTTGTAGTTAAAGTAGTTTGAAGATGATTTAATGCCAAATTAATGTTGAGAGCGCATTTTTGAGTATTCAGTGACACAGCCTTGTATCCAATGGGTGACAACAGTAATACTAACCGTTATTTTTTTTTAGAAATTCAGAATTATTTCGAAAATACTTCGAAGCTTTAAAATTTTTAAATTTTCAAAAACCGTTAAATTTACTTTTGAAAATTTCAAACGGTCATATTTTTTTTTAAAAAATTACATCTTCGATTTTGAAGAATAAGAACAAATTTTGAGAAATAAGAACTGTTGTCACCCATTGGTCTGGTATGAACAAATTTTAGGGGGGTATTTATAGTTTTTTTATTTAAAAACTTTAGCAAATTAAAGATTTTTTAGTCTAAATTTCATGTAGTGAATTGTAGTGACGACTCTTCTTGCCAGTCCGATGGGATCTGGTATGAAAAATATTTTTTTCTTTAACTTTTTTTCGACGTTTCTCCGAAGCTCCACTTTATTAGTTAATTATTCACGCACCATTAGAATGAACAAGTAAAAAAATTGAGAAAAATAATGAAAAAAAAAAAATTCTGGGTTCGTACCTGTTGCCACCGATTCCTTTGTACGCCCATACTCATCCAGGGGCGTAGCCCGGGGGGTTCTTAGGTACCCGGGCACCTCCCTCCCCCCTCGAGATCAAAATTCAATACAAAATTAAGTTTTTATAGAAAAAATGATGAAGACTAATCGTAAAATCAAACTTAATGTCTAAAAAATAAATAATAATTTAATACAAAGGTTATATTACAGTGATTTTTCTAAAAATAAAAAATTTGGTACACCCCCTTTAAAAATCCTGCCTATGCCCCTATACCCATCCACTGTAGATGTCCTCTGTATAGTCATAATCAGAAAAAATCATATTCTTGGCAGTTTATATTTACGATTATGTTCGAAACTCTAGAGACATCCGTCAATCAGATATACAACAGAACTAACTTAAAAACATCCTTAACCGGACAATGGACTCCAAAGTTCATATCACGAAGCAACAATCCACAACAATCTCTCAACATCACATGGCATAATCCACAAAAAAGAAGCAAAAATCTCAAAGGCAAGCACAAAATTCATCACAATCATTTTTTTTAAAAAATATGAAAGTTGCAGATAAAATCTGTCTCAAATTGCTTGCAGCATTCACAAGAGCACATCAAGCATATTTTGCGAAAAAGTTGTTTATTTTGCGTACTCTTACGATTTAGTTTACAGAAGGCAAAAAAAGAAGAAGAAGAAGAGACTGAACATAAAAAAAATGTTAGCAAAAGGATGGAATGAATAGCAAAAGACATAGAGCAGAGTACGTAAGATGATGATGATATATGGCCCATGATTACAGCTTCATGTTAAATGTTATATATGAAAGCAATTTTGTTGAGGACTGTCATGGGAACGTTGTGAGCATATGAACAATTTAATGTTAAAAGAAGGGAAGAAAGCTTTTCATTCACAATCAAACCCCTCCTTTATTGTAAAGCTTTCTTCATAAGCTTCATATTACTAAGCAGAGTGTGGCCGTCTCAAATTCGAATTCTTCGACATTAGATTGTCGAAGAATTCGAAATTCTCGAAATTTTTCGAAATTAATT
The DNA here is from genome assembly GCA_963573255.1 of Chironomus tentans. Taxonomy (NCBI): domain Eukaryota; kingdom Metazoa; phylum Arthropoda; class Insecta; order Diptera; family Chironomidae; genus Chironomus; species Chironomus tentans. The sequence goes on along the minus strand of OY754302.1, from coordinate 37,271,917 downwards.
TTGATGAAAAATATGTTTTGTATAATTTTATCTTAATTACAGGCTTTAATACAATATTATTTATTCTAATAGCTCAAACAATATGTTTTTCAGCTATTGTAACACTCAATCATACAGTTTTGAGTGTTTAAATTGGAAAATTTAGTGAAAATTTGTAAATTCTCATATTTTGTAAACAAACAACATGTAAACAAAAACAAATTTTTCACAAGACAAATAATTAAATTTTTACGCTAAATCTTTGTTAATTTATGCTGCGTGTGCTTAAATTTGACAAAGAATAGAATTTGTGATTTTCTAAACAGTCTAAATTTAATTAAATCAATAATTTTTCATAAATTGTAACGTACAAAAAATATTTAAACCTATTTGAAAATTTTGTCTAACTGACGATTTCGAGATAGCCACACTCTGTTACTAAGCACTTATTGTTGCCTTAAATATTATGCAACAAGCAAAACTTTTATTTTCCCAACAGAACTTTAAATGAAAAGTGCTACACATATTGCTTAAATACAAGAAATGACATAAATTAAGGTTGAAGCTGAAAAGACTTGTTCACAATGATGATCTCAAGCTAGTGGGAAAAATTTTGAAACTTAATCCACAAAAAGTTTATTTTTGTAATTTAAAATTCAAATTCAAGTTGATCGTTTAATTAAAAAGCGGAAGATTTACGAAATATTATTCCCACTGGATGTTATGCATATATACATACAAATTTGTATGCCAAGTTATGTGCTTGTTCATTATGAGCGTCTTTATATTATGCAGTTTAATGGTTGAGAGAAAAAAAAAATTCTGTTGCCTTCCCCATGTCACATTTATATTACATATTATTATGCTTACTCTAGACATTTGTTGCCTCTTTCTCTGTTGCTGCTCATTTCTGTTCTTCAACTTATATGATGGCATAGTCTATAGAGAAAGAAAGGGCAAGATGTTAACGATGTATGTATGTATATGCTTGTGTGTACGTCTATATGCATACCTAGATGAAGAATGAAGAACATCAACAGCAGAGCGTGAAGAAAAAACGGAGAAATAATAAGAGTTCCTAATGAGTTTTCCTATTACATTAAAGGAATCATATTAAGCGCATTATATACACTTTTTATCACTTTTAACGGTGAGCGAACTTCCCTTTTTGTCTCGTTTACTCTTTTTTCCCCGTCCTATTACCCATACTGTTGCGTACTAAGTACATTAAAATTATTTTTCTCACAACTTGGCTTGAAGTGAAAAGAAAACACTTCCCGAGATGTGTAGACCTGGGTGGGGGTTTTGAGATTGTTGCAATTTAAGCTTGTAGATTCCGATATCGACTTGGATTCTGGGTTCCGTTGTTCTACCCCTACCCTAGGTAGGATATCCAGGGGGTAGTCCTATCTACTTCTACAAAGGTAGGAGGTATACATACTCTAAGTAGCATAGTAGTAGGGGTATTCCCTAGGGTACCCTAAAACTATTTAGAGATATACCCTGGGTACCCCAGAGGGGTACTAAGGGGTAGCTAATACTTCGAAAAATCCATACTTAGTATCAACATGTCATCTGCTACACAACCAGAGAAAGCCACATCCCTACACTCCTTACTCGGGTTAAAAAATACTTCAGGATGACATATAATGAGTTTGAAGAAGACGAGCAAAGGAAGAGTGAATGAGAGATTGAAGTGTGTGGTATGGGAAGTTAAAAATGTCGTTAATGGAATAAACGTCAAAAACTCTGACACTAATGAAGAGGAAAATTTTCATCCTTCATGAAAATGTAAGACAATCTTAAATGTTTTGTAGTGTGGGGGTAAACAAAGGGAAGGTAGATGAGAATGGATAATGATGTAGTTATCAACAGATGATGTGGGAGTAATATAGGAGATGAAAAGTGTCATAAATTAATGAGAAATTTTGATAAATCCACTTGACTTTGTTGAGGTATTTTTTTCTTGAAGGAGTTGCTGATGATAGTGATGGGAAGCAACACGATTTGATGTTATTGGATGGGAAATGACACTGGATGTATAAGCACTGTCTTTCATTTTTGGCGGGAAATCTACAAACTTTCTGAATTGCAACACCAGAATAACCATCAAACCAGACAAAATCTACGTCATTTGAGCTTCTCAACCAAAAATTTCGTTCCATTCCCACCCCAACCTCCTCCAGACGCTACAAATTATTCAACAGCACCAACAATACTATTGACAGACAATAATATCGTCAATAAAATCCATAATGCACATAATTAAGTAAGACTTTCATTTCAGAGGAAATTCTCCTCATTTTTATGTCTTGAGCAATTGAAACAATCAGCCATTAATACAACGTTATGTGCTGTTGTGTATATGTCAGTTATAAATGTACAATACAAATGTATGGCTAAATGAATGCTAAATTTTTTCTCTCTCTATTATTCTTGAGAAAGTTTCCAGATGTTGCAAAAAGGAGTAGTTGTGTGTTAAGTTTTAAATGTTATTCGGTGTGTATACAAAAGTGGCAAGTAAGGATGTGCATAAATGTGGATATTAAGGCGCATTTTGTATTCAGAAGAGTTTTTGACCATTTCTCTTGAATTCCTGACCTTTTACACGCGGTTTCTGAATTATATGTATCTTAATTGATGGTTGAAGTCTCTAGTAATTGCTCTATAATAACCCAGCTAAGATCCTTAGCTTACTGCCTTCAATATTATATTGAAAAAAATACACGAAGCCTACATGGAGTCAGCTCTAGTTGCGTATCAAGTGTGGACGACTGGAGTAGTGCATACCCTAGGGTAACCCCAGGGGTCTAGCCTAGGGTATGCACTAGGGTAACTCCTGGAGTAGTATATATCCTAAGGTAGCCCCTGATCTTCAGACCCCAGCATGCCTCTTAAAAAGGCAAAACAGCTCATTTAACAAGCCAATGCTAAGCTTCTACATGCAACAGACGGACCAACAGTCAAAATTCAGACCCAACTTTCCATATCCGCATACAAAAATTCACCAAAAAAGGAGGTAAAAAGCAGAGCGAGATGAACAATAATTCATATATAATCTAACAAGTGGAAGTGGCATTGTCTGCCATTTATGATTGAAACAAGCAACAAATTTTCACAAACTGTGCTTTTTGCTTTATTTCTCAAGAGCTACTCTTATTTTTAGCAATGAGTTATGAGATAAATTTTTCTAAAGAATGAGCGATTAATTATTAAATGATTTTTTGATGATATCTCTGAGATTTAATATTTTAGATTACAAGCATTTTTCACTCATAAATTAATAATTGAAAAGGAGCAAATAGTTTCTCATTCCTTTTATTTTCTTGTGGAATAAGATGTAAGTGATGGAATTCTCACGGGATTTGAGGAAGTAAGGAAGCAATGAAAAAGTTACATTATGTTGAAAAATTAACTTTAATGAATCTCATCCTCAAAACTTTCTCAATTTTATTTATCATTTTGGAAATAGAAATAAAACAGCATATAGTCTTTAGATTGAAGATATGTGCTGGATATTCTGGATATACAATTCCCTTTAAATTAAATCATTAAATATTTATTCATTCAATTTAAATTCGTATGATTTCAGCTCCATAGCTCAATGCTTTTCAGATTGGATAAATATTGTGAATCTCACACTGCTAATTCTCCTATTTTTGTTTCATGCCACTTTCCTCATCTTCTTGTTATTCTGTTTTAGTTTATTTCCATGCTGTCTGTTGAATGCTCATGTGGATCATGAGAAAATGTTCAGGACATTATAATATTGAGTGAAATGAATGAATTTGGAACTGGTAAAAATGGATAATTCTGCTGGTATAATAACGTAAGAAGAAATAAATAATTTAATTTGCCTTCATATGATTTATTTTATATAAAACCAAATATTTAGGATTAGTAAAATAAAAAAAAATCATTTTCCATAACATTCATAGTAATAGAAGCACTCTTTTACACCGTTTTCATCGGTAAAGCATGACTCTTTGCAACCAGTACATCCATCTGGCTTTGTGGACGATTCAACATTCGGAGTATTTCCGAGAATAGTATTTAAAAGTTTAGATTGCAATTTAGAACCGTTTGAATTATCTGTAACTATAAAAATATTATAAAAACTTAAAAATTTTAACTAGATTTTCCATCTTACTTTCATTTGCACAACAAAATGCGAAAGACACAATTATAACTACAAAAACGGCTGCTTTTTTCATTATTGAGTTGTTCCTATTTTATATTCAAACTGAGACTGATGATTATTTTATTTTTTATTCCAATAATATTTTATAATACTGTGCAATTAAAGAGATTCTCTACTCCCAGCGCTAAAATTACTAGAAAAATAAATTAACTATTTAAATAAATAAAAAAATGCTATTGTTTTGAAATGGCTTATCAATACTTGGTAATGATTACTCATTTAATTAGATTTCAATTTTAAGGTCAATAAAAATTCTTATCATATTAGCAGGCATACTAAGGAAAATACAGCGTTACAATCAATTTAAAGCCAAACTCAAAAATTTTCTATTAGAAAATAAACAAATATTTTTAATGGGCACTAAACTGAATGTAAACAAGATTTTTAAAATATAACGGATTCTGAAAAATGATGCAAAGAAACGAAAGATATTTCAAATTTTTAATAACCGTTGTAATGAAAAAAATTATTTTACATACCAGTCGTATCAATTTGTGCGCGTACGTACTAAGCCAATGGACGACAACAGTTCTTATTCTTCGAAATCGAAACTTCGAAGATGTAATTATTTTCAAAACAAATATGACCGTTAGAAATTTTCATAAGTAAATTTAACGGTTTTTGAAAATTTAAAAATTTTAACACGAAATATTTTCGAAACACTTTTGAATTTTTAAAAAATAACGGTTAATACTTCTGTTGTCATCTATTGGGTACTAAGTATTGATTTAACACTCATTAACAAGGCTTCCCAGCTTTTAATCTTTGTTTAACCTTTAATCTCTATGGAAATTTTTAATGATCTATGGGATTAAAGATTAAAAGCTGGGAAGCCTTGCTCAGTAATTGTTTATACTTCATGTTTGATTTCTCAAAAACTTTCAATTTACATCAAATTTTATAATGTTATTTCTACAAATGATAGCAAAATAAGGGAAAAACTGTTAAGAATTTGTTAATGATATTTAATTACCCGTGAGGGCGAATAAAATTTATTCTATTCTATAGTAACAAATAAATACATATTCTGTACTGAGTAGCCTGATATCCGTTGCGTACCTCCAAATTATAAAGAGAATTTTCCAATGATGAACTTAGAATCTAACAGATTTTACCCCTACCAAACATAATAAACCCAAATTCCGTAGTTGTTCCGTCTTTGCATGCACTTGATGTATATGATTTATAATTCAACAAAGGCGAATCCTCAAAGGCCAAATGTGGAAGTAAAAGGCAACAACAAGCAAAGAGGATCAGAAATAGCTGTGCTATTCGAAATAAGGTGCGAAACGATTTTCTTAACACTTCCCGCATTTAACAGACTAATGTATGGTGTATTTGATACACTTTATTGATGTTGGCTTGGAATTATCTAGCACATGATTTATGCATGAAGAGAACAGAAACATTTGAGAGAAAGACGCAGAGTAGGCAAGACATGTACATGTTTTTGTGTGTGTGGGTGGCTAATATCGATATCTCATGTCATGCACGAATCGTTTCCTAAAAAAGAAAAGCAAGATTGAGCCAGAAAGGAGAGAAAGACTCCAATAAAATAATTCAATATCATTTTCTTTATCGTTCATTCACTTTGGATGTATTTTCTCTCCTTTACTTCTTATTCCTTATTTAATCCCATGTATATGAACATGTGTATCAGCACATACTCGAGTCACATTAAATATACATGAAAATTGTTTGTTGATAAATTATGTACAAGAAATTTGTTGCTCATTTTTTTCCGATTCCTTATAATTCCTTTTCTTTTCTTTACTCTCTGAATTACATCCATTTATACAATACGATTCAATCAGAATGAATCAAAATCAAATCAAGCACATTATCATTCGATGCGATACAACAAATTAATGATTTTTATTTTCGTTGCTCCTTTCCAAAATCCAAATTGTTCGAGCGTTTTATTTTACTTCTACGTCTTTAACTCTGTTGATTTGTTAACTGGATCGTGATGATTTTTATTTTTGGAAAACTTACATTTCAATATTTGCAAGCAAATTTGCAGAATTTTGAGTCAATATACATATGCATTTGTTTACCGTTTATGTTTTATTTTATCGTGCTTAATTTTTTGCTGTGTTTTGTTGTAATCTGTGTCAACTTGCTGTTATTTTGGCAACAACATGACTTTCCTTTTTCGTTTGTTGATGTAAGACGTGAATTAATAAAATTTGTGTGTCAATGGGTTTAAATTTTATTATTGGTAAACTTTTAGGGGTAAACTGCAAAGGGGTCGTTCGAATATTGCGTAATGCTTAGGAATGGGGAGAAGGTTAAAGTTTTGTTATGCTTCATGTTACATTTTTCCGATTTTCTCATAAAATTTGTTATGGGGAGGTTGGAGGTATTAAAAATGGCTATTTTTTGCATTACGTAATAATCGAACGACTCCAAATTGTATTTTGATTCAGGAATTCATGATCGAAATCCTATTTGGGGTTCATCCACAAATTAAGTCTTGCAGGGAGAGAGAGGGTTCAAAGACAAGTGACAATTCATACAAAAGAAATTTTTTTATAATGAAAACTTGTGACTAGGAGATGGGGAAGGGTAGAGGGTTAGAATGTAGTTTTTTTAAAACTAAACCTGTGTTTCTTAAATTTTTTAGCTTCTGACAAACCAAAAGCTATTTTGTAGAATTGGTTGTACATTAGAGTCAGGGGCGTATCCAGGAATTTTTGAGGGGGGGGGAGGTTTAAATATCAAAATTGGAAAATATATACACCCCTAGCAAAATGAAGAAAATTTTTTCAGAGGGGGCTTGTCCCCCAAACATCCCTCTGAATACGCCCTTGAGTACAGTCTTAGAAATGAACCTAAAGACTGGAAAACTGATGAAATATTTTTAAAAAAAATCGAAATTTTTTTTGAAATTTATAAATTTTTGTTATACACCTGTAAAGTTTTCATAGCACACTAGGGTATCTTGACATACAGTTTGAGAAAGTTTCTTATTACACCACTGAACTCAGGCATATGCCGATAATTAATGGAATTATTTAGGGAAAGGAGCCATTAGGCATAGAACCCTGTTAAAGGTTACCCCTTCCAATTATTTAGGAATTTAGAGAACCTAACCTCAAAAAAATTTCTAGATGCTTCTTAAAGCTTGATTTGTCATTTTTGGGTGGCTATAGCTCCAGCAGAACATTTTTGTATGCATCATAAAATTAAATTATTTTGCTTTTTCAAATTTTTACAGCAATAGATTTTTTTTTTTTTTTTTTTTTTTTTTTTTTTTATAAATAATAATATTTTATTTCTGTATGTTAAGTATGTACAAAAAAATTTAAAATACATGTTCTTGAGGTTGGTTTTTAAGGAACCAGACTTGAAGTCTTTTCGTCACTTAGTTTTGGTTTTAGATTTGAACTGTTAACAGACATCAATATGCTCACCTTTCATGAGCACAATAGTGAGCATGTACTCACTAAGGACTTATTTGCAAATGTTCAAACAAACATACTTACTACCGTGCTTTTTATATGCTTACGTAATTTTTGACATGAATTTTATTATGCTCGCTTAATTATATTAATTAACCATTAACTCTGAATGTGCTCTGAACGTAAGTATTTTCTAGATCTGATAAAAAATTATATACTCATTTAAGCATACTCATTGACCACAAGCTGAGAACATGCTCTGAGTATGATCAAAAATTCTACTTTAAAAAATTTCAAGAACTCAATTGAACATACTTAGTGAGTACAGTCTGAGAACATGTTCTAAGTATGATTAAAAATTTCATTAAAAAAATTTCATGAACTCAATAGAGCATACTCAGTGAGTACAGTCTGAAAACATGTTCTAAGTATGATTAAAAATTTCATTAAAAAAATTTCATGAACTCAATAGAGCGTACTCAGTGAGTACAGTCTGAGAACATGTTCTAAGTATGATTAAAAATATCATTAAAAAAAATTCATGAACTCAATAGAGCATACTCAGTGAGTACAGTCTAAGAACATGCTCTAAGTATGATCAACAATTTTATTTTAAAAAAATTTATGAACTCAATAGAACATATTCAGTAAGTACAGTCTGAGAACATGATCTCAGTATGATTAAAAAATTCATTAAAAAAATTTCATGAACTCAATTGAACATGCTCAGTTAGTAATGTCTGAGAACATACTCTAAGTACATTTTGTTTTTTTGCTGAACGTGCTCACGTGAAAAAATTATGATATGCTCAGCTGAGCACATTCTAGAGCAAGATCTTGAGCACAATCTGAGCACAAACAATAAGATATCGCGCATTAAATTAGAACGTGCTCACCTGAGCACATTCCTGAGCATGCTCGTGAGCACATTCTGAGCATACTCAGATATTTAACACATTAAATTAGAACGTGCTCACCTGAGCACATAACTGAGCATGCTCTTGAGTACATTCTGAGCACACCATACTGAGCATGATCAGATATTTTTAAGGAAAAAAAGTTAATTAAGTTAACTAATGAATTGTAAGTTGTGTCCTAAATGTTGTAGAACCCGTGTAGAACCGTTATTCCTTGAAATTAGCATGTTTAAAGATATAATAATTTAAATATGTCTTTTGCCATATTTTTATTATTATATATTTACAGATGGTGACTTCAAGGAAAAATGCGAGATCTCGAAAGTTAAGCAACGCAAGGAGGAATTTCAAACAAAGATGGGTGACTGGAAAAATGTCTAAGTATCAAGATTTTTCAATTAAATAAACTACTAATAAAACTTTTAAAAAAACGTGGTAAAAATTCTCGTAAAGTTCTCTGGTCAACTAAAAAAATTGTGGTTAACTTAATTAATTTTTTAAATTTTGTATTATTTAAACATGCTCAGTGAGCACGTTCTTTGAGCATGCTCAGAGTGTGCTTATTTATATACGCATGCGTATTATCTGCACATTTTATAATGTGCTCATAATGTGCTCACTGAGCATACTTAGCAAAAATCTAAGCGTGCTCTTAACGTGCTCTATTGAGCATATTTTCTTTGACGTTCTTTGAGTGCGCTCTGAGCATGCTTAATTAATGTGTTTGTTGAGCACGTTCCTTTAAGTATACTCATATGAGTATTTTGCAATGTACTTTCTTGAACATGCGTTAAGGGTAAAGTACCGGGACCGCTGAGCACGTAAAATGAGTACGTGTTTTTTAAAAAAATGATTGTGTTCTCAACGTGCTCAATGTCTGTTAGGGGTTATTGCTTTATTCAGAATTTTGTGCTGCAAGACGAATGTTGAAATTCGCTTGCAATTTTCTGACGTACTCCTCGATGGAGGGTACTTTTGCTTCTGTGTGTAGATCTTTGATCTTTTCATATCTTGATTTGTTAAGAACGATTCTCAGGAATTTGTTTTGTAAAACTTGAAGTTTTTGAAGATGAGTTTTTGCCATGCTTTCAAAAGCTGGACAACCGTACGTGAAGATCGGTCTGATGGCTAGCTTGTAGATGAGAAGTTTGTTACGAACGTCGAGATGTGAATTTCTGCTGATTAGCGGATACAGCAATCTGAGTGCAGTGTGAGCTCTGTCACTCACGTACTCCACATGCTGCTTTAGAGTCACTCTCTTGTCGATGACCATTCCCAAATATTTTGCTTCGTTTTCCCACTTGATGTTTTCGTTGAGAAATTTGATGTTGTTTCTTGGAAGTTGCCTGGAGTATCTGTTTGTGATGAATAAGGCTTGAGTCTTCTGTTTGTTTAGATTTATCTTCCATTTGTCCATGTATTGTTGGACTCTTCTTCCTGTGTGTTGAAGGTGTGTCACTACATCTGCTGAATTTTCTGAAGAATGATACAACGCTGTATCATCTGCGAAGAGCGCGATGTTTTCCGTTGTCTCTCGTACAATATCTTGAGTGAAGATGTTGTAGAGAGTTGGTGAGAGCACTGCTCCTTGTGGGACACCGAATTTGATTTTCTTGGTTTCTGACAACTGACCTTTTATAAAAACTGAAAAAGATCTTTCACTGAGAAAAGAACTAACAGTTTTTATGAGAGGCAGCGGAAAGCTGAGCTTGAGCATTTTATACAACAGTCCGTTGTGCCAGACTCTGTCAAATGCTTTTTCTACATCTAGGAAGATCATTCCTGTTGATTTCTTCATTTTGATGTTTTCTTTTGCTGTTTTGATGACTTTGATGAGTTGGTGAGATGTTGATCTTCCTGTACGGAAGCCACATTGCTGATTTGGGATGATGTTGTTGTCTTCTATATGTTCATTGATTCTGTTCAGTAACACTCTCTCCAATATTTTGCTTATTGAGCTTAGCAGACTTATTGGTCTGTAGCTGCTTACTTCGTTAGCTGGTTTTCCCGGTTTTGGGATTGGAATTACTTTTGCGTGCTTCCAAATCTTTGGGAAATGATTGAGCTTGAGACAGGAGTTGATGATGTACTTCAGGTATTCAAAACCTTTAGGTGGAAGGTTTTTGATGAGTATGTTGTTGACGTCATCTAGACCAGGAGCTTTTGGATTTTTCAGATTTCTCACGATGCTCAGGATTTCGTTTACGTCTGTTAATTCTGGACTGTCTTCATTGTTCTGTTCTAATGCTTCCTTGACTGTGTTGTTTACTTCTTGGGTATGCTCTGGGTCGTTTTGTTCAAGTGGATTTTCGTGTGTTGAACGAAAATACTCGCTGAGGACGCTGGCTTTTTCCTTGTTTGTGATGAACGTTTTTTCTGAGCTTGTCAATGGTGGCATTGATTTTGTTCCTTTTTTGCAGTGTTTTGCAATGCGCCAGACAGTTTGATTCGATGGTTTGATTTCTGATAGGCGTTTGTTCCAGTTTTTGTTTTTGAGTTCTTTTATGTTTTCATTGATGATCTTCTGCAGGATATTCAATTCAGCTTTAATTTGATTATCTCTGCTTCGTTGCCATCTACGTCGAAGACTTCTTTTTGTTTTGATTAAATCTTTGATTTCTGGTGTGAGTCTCGTCGATTTGAAGTTGATCTTTTTCTTTTTCACACTTAGATTTCTTGCCTGCATAATGAGATTAGAGAGAATGCTTATGTGATTCTCAATCTCTTCTGCTGTGCTGCAGTAGTTTTCACAGATGTTGTCTTCGATGCGAACAGCAATAGATTAAATTTCATGAAAAAAAATAAATTTTATCTAGCGATTCATCTCCTCCACCAACTTAAAATCCTCATCTTCCACAGCGAAACATTCCATCATCATTATCCTTTTCTTATAATCAAACGTCATTCTCTTCCATTGTAATTTTGTTATTATAATAAATTGATTTTCATTTTTTGCCTTCTCCCATTCATTTTCTTATACCTAACATTGTACAATATACTTTTCCGGGAATGATGATTCTCAAATATATTCAGCTAAAGTATTTCTCAAATTATACACATTTTTTTTGCATAAAATTTTCTTTCATCATAAAGGCTCAGTATGAAAAATCATTAAGACTCATCGAGATCTCATGAAAATCGTGAGTTTCAATTTTTCCGCTATCGAACGAACAGAGAAAAAAATAAAATTAAAATAAAATGTAGGATGTTTTTTTAAAACCGAATGAATGGTAAAAATCCTTGGAGCATATCGAGAAGCTTAGTTTAGCTGGCGTCGTTTGACTTACTGTTGATAAAATTTGTGGCGTCTTGTAGGTATTTGCCATGATACTACAGCTGAAAAGAAAAGCATGAGAAAAGGATAAAGTAAGGCTTTTCATAATTATACAATAAAATTATTCTCTTCTTGATGTTCTTTTCACTGGCTTACTAACTTTGGGTGGGTTCGTGGAAAAATTATCACTTTCTGTTGGAATTTTTTGGAATTTATTTGTTGGTACGGAAGTCTAAAGGTTCTCACATTAGAATGGGGCAATAAAAATCCCAGTGTTTGATTTACGTCATTTATGAACGATCCTTACGATGATAAATATAGTTTTGTACAAAACTCTTAAAAACAATTTCAAAATTCTTCAATAATCACAACTAAAAAGTGATAAGTTTTCATGTAAACCACCTTATACTTACTCATTCTGTGTGCTTAAAGGCAATGACACAAATGAGGTTTTCATTGTATATTGAATGTGTATCTAACTGAATAAGGAAAAGCTGTAATAATAATGCAAAAAATATAATTTTAATATTCACACCGGAATATGTCTAAGGTAAAGTTAGTCAAAATTATGTTCAAAAGCGTCAATGCTTCCTTAATTTGCCGGTCGTAAAATATTTTCTATTTTCTATCAGGAGCGTAGACAGGGTTTTTGAAAGAGACCCCCAATTTTTTATTTTGGAAAAATCACTGTAATATAACATTTCTATTAAGTTTTTATACTTTTTTAGAAATTAAGATTGAATTTGCGAGTAGTCTTCAACATTTTTCTTTGAAAAAATTAATTTTTCGATTTTAAATTATGTATTGGTTTTTGAGTCTCGAGGGGGTCTCAAGGTGCCCGGGTACCTAAAGACCACCCTGCTGTAATAAATGCAAAACTGTCTTTATCAACAGCATATTCTAATTTATAATTTTTATTAATATTGGTGTCAGAATAAAGTGAATTCTAGGGTATCTTGTCATATGTAGATGATTTTTCCAGTTAAGAGTAATGCTTTTGTGACTGAATGGTTAGACACGTGACTTAAAATCTTCACTCCTCTATTTTTTGAAGACGTGGGCTCGATTCCTACCAAAGATAGATTTCTCAATGATTATAAGACGCCCTTGTATCCTGACCCTGGCCAGGGGGTTGTTTTGGGTGTCAAAACACCCCCGTCAACAAAAACTTCTAGCTACGTCTCTGAGTATTGTCAATATGATTCACTTAGACTTAATAGGTGTGAATAAAGAAATCCAAACTCACAAGTCTCACTCCATTTTTTTTCAAAGACACATCCTACATGCATGTTGTAGACGAAGAACCGAGAATGAGAAAATTACTATTTGCAAATATGTGATTGCCTTGCAACTTATTCAATTTGTGAACGTAGCATTTATATTTCATAATGCAAATAATATTATGAATTTGATTTTCCCATTGTCCGTTCGTTTCGGATCGTAATATATCAATCTTCAATCCGGGGTATAGTCTACGATTGAATGTTTGCTCATTAAATATTCATATTCAGATGGGAAATCGCAACAGATGATTGACAAGTATGCTTATTACATTCTTATATATTCCGATAATATCTTTAATATTCAGAAAATGTGAATTATTATTCCATCCTTACTCTACTTTAATGTGTAAATATGTGTGAAGGAAGAAGGTACGAGAAAAAAATTTCTTGATTGCCCTTAAAGGAAGAATGAAAAATGTATTGGATAGAGCAAAGTAAGTGAGCGAGATGGAGATTTAGGTCAAGACTATTAGGTTGCTACAGCAATGGCAACAGCATCATAAACAGCAAAAGTGTATCATCATTCATGTTTTATGACTATGAAGCATTGCAGATGATGATTATTTCTCATGATAAACGTGATTTAAATTTTTTTAATGCTGCACATTTTTTTGGGGGAAATTTTTGTTGACTTTTTGTTGAATTTTTTCTTGTTTAATCTGAAAATTAAGAACATCTTTCCTGCAAACAAAAGCAATAAAAACACAAAATTTTATTCTTTTTTCTATTTTTACAAGATTTTTATTTATTTTTTCATTTCATTGTTTTTTCTTCATTCAAAATAATGCTGTATTGCTTATTGAGGCTAAATGTATGTCATTTATACTGATTTTACATGCGAACTTCTAGTACTAATCATAATCTTTTCTTTCTTATTGTATTTATTGCTGTAAATTAAACTTTCGCATTGTGTTTTTTTCTTCTACTTTTTTTAGAGGAGGTGGAAAATTTTCATTTGATTAAGATTTTATTTTTTTTGAAATAATTTTTGCCAAATTATTCACTTAATGAACCTCTGTTAGAATGTGTCTAACAGCAGTTAAATGTCTTTGTGGAATAATTGGTAAAGCGTTTGGTTCAAATTAAGTGGAGTAATTCGAAGGTGGTTAGTTTGAATCCTGCCATTTCCAGATTTGTCCTTTTTCGGAAGTTTAGCTAACTTGACTGCTTAATTAACGAGATCAAGACGAAATACTCATCAAAATTAGCTATAGGGTCATGTTGAACTGAGAATTTATCAGGAAACTATATCTTACAAATTATCTTACAAATGGTCTTTATACAGCTTTGGTGAGAACTAAGACACCTAGGACATGTATTAATTTAAATTTACCTGAACAAAACAGTTTAAATTTACAGCCTGAATTGATCCAAACCCAATGTCAGTTCAGATAAGAAAAAGAAAACATCTGGAGCTTTGGGTGGGCTTTATTATATGCAAATAGTCTCTCAATTCAGAAATGGGTTTGTCGGGTGAACCCAGAGTATGCTTAGTCCTATATACCAAAATCATCATAGAGCCATTCCATTGGTTTTCTTTACAAACGCCAATGTATTATACATTTAGAGAACATTCGTTTACTCGTGGAATTGTCCCCTACTCTTGAGTAAATTTGAGGCATACTATTGGGTAGTTAAAGATATTTTTGGTATTTTGAAGGGATATTATGATATATCCTGTGTATAATTTAGATTAATGGGTTTAGTCAGGATTTTTGAAGGGGACCCCAATTTTTTATTTTTAAAAAATATGTGAAATATAAAAATTTCTATTGAATTTTGATCTGAAGGGGATAGGTCCAAAAAAATATACCAAAAATCCCGTTCCTTAAGTTCTTTTCCCTATTGATTGGATTTAAAAATGCAAAGCTTAATCAAATGAAAGTTTCACATTAATAATCTCACTGAAGGTTCAATTTTATGAATTCAAAACTTCAAAATTTAGGCATTTTGGTAACATCGAATCATTTATTCTGTATTCTCTACTTGACGATGATTTACAGGTCAATAATTATGAATCTTTTTGATCTGTAAGAACCATGAAATTTTTCCTTAAAGTTAATTTTCCTCTCAGCAATTCTAAAGTCACTACATTTCATACTATGAACAGTAAATTTATAAAATTGAACCTCTAGTGATGCTAAGTGCCTACTAAGTTTTAGCGAAAAAAAATTTTTGACTTTAAAAATTTGTTTTTCTCTCATTACGTATTATTAAAAAACTTTATTGAGAATTTTCATTATCAAGGAGAGAGATTGGAATGAAAAACTAAAAGATTTCAGCATAAATGACGCTTGCTCTATATAATTCTAATAATTTGTATATACTTTAGTAAATGGACACTACAAAGGTCACAATTAAATTGTTTTTTTTGCTCTCCTTTCTCATTAAAATTAATAAAAAAAATGATAAAAATATGTAGCAAAAAAACGTCATCTACGTCATATCTGGCATCTAAGTTCTATTTTTAAGGTAAGGTTTTTTTTTAAATTTCTATTTCTTAATATATTGGTTCTTCATCGCTTTTTCAAGTAGATCAAAAAACTTGTGAATCGTTTTATTGATTTTTTTTTTGGGTTTTTAGAATTTTTACTCATATTTTTTCTTAAAAATTTAAATTGAATTAAAATTTATGTGAAATTATTGAATTTAATTTTATGTTTTTGGGGGGATTAGGGGGTACATGGGTAATTTTTGTTGATTTTCATGATTTTTTTTTCAAATTAACTTCCTTTTGGGTCTCCAATGCCCTCTTATACCCCCAACATCCACCAAAAAATTAACTTAATTTGTGTAAAATTATCTCATCATTTTAGAAAAGTATTGTGGTCATATAATGTACAAATTGTTCGATGAAATAAAATTAAGGAAAAGAAGATTGCGGCACTTCAATCAACACAATTTGATTCTTCTTTCTTACTTATCACTGAAATTTTCTAGAATTTCTTTTATTTTTTATTTTTTAAGAAAGTAAAACGAAGCTTTATAAAATTTTTTAATCTAATAATTTTTTTCCTTATCATCATTTTAAATACCGAAAAAGCCATTTTTTTGTTTCTTTAGATTTCATCTAATTTAATTTACAATTTTGGAATGTGAGTTCGATTTAGTGTTCATGTGAGATTATACTACTCTCAGGGTCTGTCTGATCACTTTATTTGATTTTTAATTAGAGTACAGGGGAGTAGCCAGAAAATTTTCAAAAGGGGGGTTCAATAGAGTTACCCATCCCAACCCATCCCTATAGAGTACCCCGGGTAGCCCTAGAAACCGACTCTTGGAATTTTTTTCTCATAATTTTTAATTTTTAAGGTGAAGTCGTTCAAAAAATTTCTATACAAATTTTAAAATCTCGAGGTGTGTGTGGGGGGGGGGGTCCCTCGAGTCCCTCTGTGACTTAACCCCTGGTAGAATGATCATCGAATTTTTATTAAATACTGAAAATTTTTATAATTTCAAATGGAAATTCATGACTTTTATAAAAGAAGATTAAAAAATTAACAAAAATTTTCTCGAAATTTTAAATAAAATAATCAATAATAATATGGAAACATTCAAACTAAACTTAAATCGATATTATTTAGTTTAGTTCAATTGAGATGTATCCAATCTCTTTTAAATTCATTAAAATTCTTCACTTATCGTCTGAGTTCAGCTCAGACAATTGAGCTATTGATAAAACTTTATTAATGCTATCAATATTGATTGCTTGAAAATTTAAATCATCTTCAGCACAGCTCAAGAAGCAAAACTTATCCTCACATGAACAAGCAAACTCACACTGGTACCTCCTTTTTAAAAACTATATGCTATTAATCTTGAATTCATATTAAAAAAGAAATAAAAACTAAGTAACTTTTTATTATTTGCTTTAAATCCTAATTTCTAATCTCTGAAGCCATTAAATCAATTGCTGTTCCAATAAGTTCCTTTTTATATCTCTTTGTAAACTGCTTTTTATTATTTTATTATTTTTTTTCTCATTCCGTTCATTGTTTTTTTTATTAATGCATCAAAAAATATTGTCTTATCTGATATGTTGTAGTTCTACATCTCCTACATCATAAAATTTTTTTTCTTAAAATTTTCAAAAAAATTTCATCTTTATCTCTATCATAATTCATAGTTCTCTATAATATATAATATTATTAAGTATATACTTAGAAAAGAACATAAGAAAATTTTTTCAAAAGCGTATAATTTTTTATATTTTTTCATTTTTTTTTATACTGCTCATTTTTTTCATCGCTTGAAATTTTTCTTCTTAATGCTTACGAAAGTAATGTCTTATGTGTATTAAAAGTGTTCTAATTTCATCATCTTCTAGTAATTTCAAAAAAATATAAGGTATAAATATTCATAAGTATATATTTTTTTTAGTATTAAGTTTCAAAGTTGAAGTCAAAGAGTTTTGAGAGAGGAAAAGTTTATTGCATAGAATTTTTTTATCTCCTTTTTTTACTACTGATTTCTACTCTTGTTATTATCTCAATATTGTAAAATATCAGGATGGAAGATCCTAGTGAGTGAATTACTTTTACCATTAATTAACTTTTTTGCATAACCTGATTGAGTTGGAGCTGTATGGAATAATAGAATTTTAATAGAGAACATTATCTTCTAAAAATGGTTCTTATTTCATACTCAGACTAAAGAATGGTCCTCTGTCTGTGTTGCTAATTTAGATGTCAGGATCAGCTCAGATCATTGATATTTAATAAGATCAGGTCTCAATTAGACAAATATGTTACGTTGTGTCAGTTAAACTTTTTTTGAAGGGTGATTTGAAATATTTCCTTAAAAACCATAGTTAGTTAATTCCAAGGGTGTATCCAGAAATTTTTTAGCTCTCTAGGATCCTCTTGTTACAACGTAATAAGTGAACGATCTCTTTTGGAAATTTTTTTCTCAAGAACCCTAGCAAATTAAAGAAATTTTTCAGAGAGGTTGGGGATTGACCTCAAAAAACATCCCATTGGGTACTTCTCTGGTTAATCCCTATGACTACCCCAATTCTAATGATTTTGATTCTTCAGAAACTTTAATTTGAACATTACACAGAAAATAGTAAACTTTCATACAATTTGTTCACATTTGGGAATCGAACTCTCGCTATTGTGATTTTCTGTCTCATGTTCTTACTTTGCCTTTGAGGCTATTGAAGGTTCCTAAGAAGCATGACAGAATGTTAAATTAAACTATTAATCTACTATTAACAGTATTTGTGGTGTTATTGCTGATTGTGATGCAAATTTACTTGGGGATCTCAAACACAGGCTGATATTCACTGCAAAAGACCATAATCACCAATAACCCCCCCCCCCCCCTTTTCCTACACTCCTGCATGATAATGTCAAAACTTTAAGCTTACAATGAAAATTAACTGACTTTAAACAACAGCTCTATCCCTAAATTAATATCAAAATTTACCTTAAAAACTCCAAAAAAAATGTCACATAAAATAATTATATTTTTAACAAGACTATGAAATATTTTCATTAAAAATCAGCTCATGATAATGATAGTCTTCATTATGCTGTTTAAAATGATACTAACGATTTTGCCCTTGTATGTGTACGAGTGAGAGATTCAACATAGGTATGGCAGCATAGAAAAAAAAGATTATAATAGCAACATTAACGTCAGAAGGGGGTAAGAGAGCGAGAGAACGAATTAATTTGTTATAAAGTTAAATGAAGCTGCAATGAAGATTAAATTAATTTTATTATGGATTTAATATAACGTACGCAATAAATCAGAATCTAAAAATCATTCTCATGTAGCTATTATCGAGTGAATGAGAATGGCTTAAAAAGGTTTATGTTAAAAAATTTTTTTCTCCTCATTCCTGTTCGAATAATTTGCGGAGCTAATTTTTATGTCATATAGCTATGGATTAAAATTTTAATTAATTTTGTATGTATGTATGTATGTGTATCTTTATATAAAATCATAAAAAATCACATTAAAGCTTATCATTCCCGGATTGACATTTAAGCTTCAGCACTAAATTTTTTGTAGATTGAAATTTTTGGGGAGCTAAAGACAGTCTTGAGAGATTTTGATGTAGTTTCTTTAGATTTGCATTTTTAGTGCTAGTTTAGAATCGAAACGAAGTTTTTTGCACTGTTGCTGTTTAAAATTAAGTCAAAATTTCAAAATTTACTGATATTCGACTAGAATCTTGCTAGAATCTTTACAGAACCGACCTAGACTCCGGAGTTCATAAACCTAGACTGCGTTTTGCTGCATAAATTAAAAAAAAAATTCCTGCATTTTCACTCAAAATATCACCATTTTGTCCTAGATTAGCTACATACAGCATTGTAGTAAGGATATTCCAAAATTTCATATTAGGATGCCCATGTCTATAGCCCTGACGACCCATCCAAGTGCTGAAGTTCATATTCAATTTTTCATGCTCTATTTAATGTAAAAATTCCTTCATAATGTTCCATTTCGCTTTCAGCTAATGGTTATTGCAGTTATTATTAAATATTGGTAAAAGCATTCGTTTAAAAAATGTTCGGATGTTGCATTATCATTGCCTTTTAATCTCTTAGGACAATTATTTATTTAAAGAGTTTTTTTTAAAAAAATTGCATTGTAGTGAGTAGTTTATAAAATTATCGATTCAATTAAATATCTCTAATAGCACAATAAGTTTATGATTGTGAAATGGTCTTGTTGCAAAAGTTGGCGTTATCAAATGGGATTTTAATAAGGTTATTAAGTGTGTTGGTGGAATATTGGCTATAGAATATTGATTTGCGGGTAGTTTGATTGATACTTCAATATAAAATGTAATTTTGGACTGGTCTGAATTTTTCTGAGATTTATTTCATCTGGTGTTGACTGACCGAAATAGGTAGCAGCAATTTTTTTATTTTTTTATAAACATAATTTTTTTAGTAAATTAAAGAAAAATTTCTGTCGAGTGGTTTTTCTCCCTTAACCCCTTCCCATCTGGCTTAAAAAAGCTCCTGAATAGCAGAGTTCAATTTTTAACATGTTTTTAAATATTTAATCAGAGATTTTATTCAAATTAAGATCAAAATTAGCCGAATAATGTACCATGTTTTAAAGTACCAAGGATCTGTACTCTTACGCTACTAAGTCTCCTAAGCTAATCTTAATTTTTTTCGACAATTCTCTCATTTGAGCTACCTTGATGAACGATATAATTAAATTTTTAAGCTTTTTGTCATCTTTTTGCAACCTTAAGTCCAAATCATATAACTTTTGTGCTACTTCAAGATTATTATTAAGTTAAAATCATTGTAAAATTCCTATTTTTTGTCCGTTATAGAAGGAGATATTTCTTTTTAATATTAGTAAAAAACTATTTTTTTAAAAACTTTGATTCTCAATTTTTGAAACCCAGTGAATTTTTTTTGCTTAATTTAATTAAATTTATTAGCTTTTTTGTATTTAATAAATTTCATCTACTTAATAATAAATATTCATATAAAGTGTAAAGCCAATTAAATTTTCATTTTCTTTGCATTAAAAGCTACAAATCACTTTCTGGATAATTTCTACAAATTTATCATTATATCCTCAAATAAAATATCCGTCAAAATCTTGTTTTTTAATTCTTCATGTTTTTGTTTTCCTATAAAAATATTCTTTTTTTTGACATTATTATTCGTTGCAAATATAAATATATATTCATGTACTACGTGAATTAAAATTAATTCTCTAAGTCATTTCTAAAAAATGCTTGCGAATGAAAAAAGTTTGAGTTTTTTTTACAATTTTTATTGATTTTTTTTGGATTTTTTTGTTCTTTATATATTGCTTAAAATGGTCAATTTTAATATAAAATTCTACTTACTACTTTCTCATAATTTTTTTTTTGCATTTTAGTTTTTTCAAACTTCCATAATTACTACATTTCAATGGAAGTACTTTGAATTTCTTTCTTGAAATACTTTCGTGTATTAATTTTGTTAATTTTTTTTTGTTCTAGGAAATGGAACTAATTAGAAAATTTTTCATTGTTTTTAAACCAAGAAAGAGTCACAAGGTGCTTATGCACTATGCAGCTTCAATTTGGAATCACAGTTTGGGATGTGGATTGAAATATTGATTTTCTTAGAGGCATGCCGTGACATGGGGCACATCTTAAGAACCCTTTGCATAATTCAAAGCGTCAGCTTTAATTTAATAATTTACTAAAAGTAAAAACTAAGAATAGGGGTTCAATAGGTAGGGGTTCAAGAGAAGTTTGATGACAGGAGGGGTCAAAATGGATCCAAATCAGGGGAGGATATACAGATTAAATTAAAAATTTAATTTTTTCAAAATACATTTTTTAAGTAATTCAAATTTAAAAATTATTTTCAAATTTAAACTAGTAATGAAGCGATCACGCTTCATGGGCATATTCACACCGTTTCAAGTTTTTTCATTCATAGCTTAGTATTATGTTACTAACAAGACTTACGAAAAATCGTAAAGTTTTAGCTTATTTAGTCAAAAATATCAAAATTAGAGAAAAAAAAAGTTTGACGTAGCTTCTAGCCCCTCGAAATCCAAAATGGCGTCAGTTCCACATTCAGGCACAGCTAAGGAGCATACATACCAAGTTTCAGCTCATGTGGTGAAAGTTAAAGCAAAAATCAATTTTGCGTAGCTTCTAGCCCCTCGAAATCCAAAATGGCGTCGGTTCCATATTCAGGCACATCTAAGGAACCTACATACCAAATTTCAGCTCATTTGGTCAAAGTTAAAGCAAAAATCAATTTTGCGTAGCTTCTAGCCCCTCAAAATCCAAAATGACGTCAGTTCCACATTCAGGCACAGCTAAGAAGCCTACATACCAAATTTCAGCTCATTTGGTCAAAGTTAAAGCAAAAATCAATTTTGCGTAGCTTCTAGCCCCTCGAAATCCAAAATGGCGTCGGTTCCATATTCAGGCACAGCTAAGAAACCTACATACCAAATTTCAGCTCATTTGGCCAAAGTTAAAGCAAAAATTAATTTTGCGTAGCTTCTAGACCCTCGAAATTCAAAATGGCGTCAGTTCCACATTCAGGCACAGCTAAGGAGCATACATACCAAATTTCAGCTCATTTGGTCAAAGTTAAAGCAAAAATCAATTTTGCGTAGCTTCTAGCCCCTCGAAATCCAAAATGGCGTCGGTTCCATATTCAGGCACTGCTAAGGAACCTACATACCAAATTTCAGCTCATTTGGTCAAAGTTAAAGCAAAAATCAATTTTGCGTAGCTTCTAGCCCCTCGAAATCCAAAATGGCATCGGTTCCATATTAAGGCACAGCTAAGGAACCTACATACCAAATTTCAGCTCATTTGGTCAAAGTTAAAGCAAAAATCAATTTTGGTAGCTTCTAGCCCCTCGAAATCCAAAATGGCGTCGGTTCCATATTCAGGCACAGCTAAGGAACCTACATACCAAATTTCAGCTCATTTGGTCAAAGTTAAAGCAAAAATCAATTTGGCGTAGCTTCTAGCCCCTCGAAATCCAAAATGGCGTCGGTTCCATATTAAGGCACAGCTAAGGAACATACATACCAAATTTCAGCTCATTTGGTCAAAGTTAAAGCAAAAATCAATTTGGCGTAGCTTCTGGCCCCTCGAAATCCAAAATGGCGTCGGTTCCATATTCAGGCACTGCTAAGGAACCTACATACCAAATTTCAGCTCATTTGGTCAAAGTTAAAGCAAAAATCAATTTTGCGTAGCTTCTAGCCCCTCGAAATCCAAAATGGCGTCGGTTCCATATTAAGGCACAGCTAAGGAACCTACATACCAAATTTCAGCTCATTTAGTCAAAACATTCCTTTTCTATGAAATAAATAAAATGTGTTTTGCAATAATCGGCTATAATTTGACCAAAAATCGCACCTTTTCGTTCCGTGTGCCTTATTGGATGCATCCCATGACTCCAAAAACTATACAGCTCTTGCCATACACATTATCTATCAGATGCAAAAAACCGGAAGCCTTAATATTGAGTTTGAATCGAGTTATCGCGGAAATTAACTTGCTAACTAACTTGCTAAATGACAGAAAGCGTTTTTTTGCAATTTCTCGGCACTGGAAGCACCAATCGAGATACGGTTTTCACTGTTAAATTGGTAATTTTAGGCACAGACTTTCCATACTGAACACTATGGGTCGATTCCATAAGCCTGAAGCAGCAAGTCCAAAAAAGTAGTTTCACTGAAATACCAAAAACAATATATTCACACACAATTAAAATTGGTGTGAATATGAAAAATATAAATTTCTAATGGCAGTATGATAGACGTTACGTCTATATATACGTTAGAACTAATATTTTAGTCCCCAGATTCAGTCTAAGAATATCAATTTCAATCCCAAATCCCAAAATTGTAAAATGTCTCAAATAATTTCCAAATTTAATTAATTTTGATTAAATTTCTTTAATAAAGGTTTACTTTTATTGCTTTCTGTTTTCAAACGAATCATAATTTTTAAAATATTCAAAAACTTATTGAAATTTCAACCATTATTTTCATCAATTGTTCATGGTAGTAATTTACAAATTTTTCCTTGGAAACTAAAGGAATTGTTGGATATAAAGGAGCATAATATTCAAAAACTGACCAGAGGTCAGTTTGTAGGGCTACTTGGGATACCCTATGTTTACCTACCCTAGGAACTAGGATACTCGGGGTAAACTACTCCGGGTAACCCTAGAAACTGACCCTAGGTCTCGAACCCAGGATTCTTTTTGTTGACTATACAATTTTCAGGCATCGTAGGACTAAGCCACTACAAAACTGAGCCATTTCAGCTACATACTGCAATAAAAATGACTGATTAGTGCTGTGTAGCATCTTAGTTGGTAAATTTAAATAAAATTTTAGCTTTTAAGGTTACAATTCAGCACTAAAAAGACAATCTTATGACAATGAACCGCAATTTCAAATATTCATGCTAATTCCAACAATTCCTTGTTTCCAAAAGTTTATCACGATGAATTTTTAATTTTTTTACATAAAACCTTTAAAATAAATCTCTTTAAGATGAATTTTAACAAAAAAGTATTGCTCAAGTTGCAGCAAATGAGCGAGTTTGTAGGATGAAAAAACTTTTTTTCCTGTTTCTGTTCTTTTAAAAAATTGCTTTTGAATATTTGTTTTTGTTTCTTCTTTTGCTATTTCGTGATACACAAGTCTGTATATTTTAGCATAAATTTCATCATATTTTGTGTAAAAAAAGTTGAAGATTTACTTCTACAGGTTGACATGCACACATAAAGAGAGACAGGGACTCACACATGTCGAGATTAGATTCTCATCATCATTTTTGGTGTTGTCATCCACAAATCGACATTTAATTACGTCACGATAATATCCTCATCCTCATCATCACTACGGTACTCAATGTTTGCATCGTCTTTAAAGCATGCAGACTCTAAATGTTTATTTAAATAGGATTTTAATGCGAATGTCTTGTGACATCTGCTGCACTCATAGCTTTTATCAAGTGAGTGGGTTTGAATATGAGCTCGTAAATTACTTCGATCGGCAAATGCCTTCCCACAATGACCACAACCATAGGGTTTTTCCCCCGTATGGGATCTCAGGTGACCTTGTAGTAGCCACGGTCTCGAAAACTTTTTACCACAAACGCCACAAGAATGTGTGAGTTTATGTGTTAATAAATGCATCGCAAGTGCTGGCATCGAGACGTATGCCTTACCACACGTGTGACATTTTTTTGCTGACTGCGAGTCGAGACTTCGATGTGTTTGCTTATGACGCGATAAATTGCTCGATGTTGCATATTGCTTACCGCACTCTGTACACTTATATTTTGATTTTCCATTACTAGTGACAATTTGATTATTATGGATTGATTTCTTGTCACTCTCATCACTGTCATCACATTCTGATTTCGAGGAACTTTTTCGTTTATTCTTTGATCTGCCATCAGTCGACAGGAGATCATCATAAGTATATAACTCAGCAGCAGATGTGCTGCTATTTGACGATACTCTGTGTATTACTGACGTCTTCTTACTACTCAATGCATTCATAAGAAGCGACGATGATGTGGAATGTTTTCGACTTTTTGTAGCATTTTTATCACCTTTTAATGATCCATCAATGGATGATGATGATGACGACGACGATGAAGAGGAGGAAGAGGATGATAGGCCAATTGTCTCAGCATCGGAAGAATGTTCCGAGGTAGGAGGTGTTAGAGGTGATATATTTTGTGTTGTGACATCATAACCATTATTGATTGAGACATCAAATCTAGATGATGGTGACATTGTACGATGAATTCCATTTGATTTACCGATCAATTGATGTGATGCTGGCTTAATTTCTTGAACATTCGATTGATAATTCGCTTCCGAATGAACGATTGTTACGGCTGTTATTTGATAGGCGGACAATGGTGGTAAGCTTTGCGATAATGATAATAAATCGTGTGCTGCTTCTGTCTCCTCCGCACTTCGGTCTCTAAATAATGGATGATTACCATCACAAGTGTTCTCCTTTCGATTCTCATTCGTTTCACCATATTCCTTACACAATTGATCTGGCGCTAAATGCTGAGTATAAAATACCACCTGTTCAGTTTTTTTGCTATTCATGTTATTACTGTTTCGTAATGATTTATTAGTTTGATGCTGAGTTAATACAAATTGCTCTTTGAAATAGCTACTGGTGTTTTTGATACTGTTCGTATTATTATTATTATTATTAATATAGGATGAAGAAAAGTCTGTAAAGAGAACGAGAAACGAGAGAAAAATTAATAAGGATAAAAATAGCAAGAGCAGCATAAGAGGAGAGTCAAGTTCGTATGAAAAAAAATGAAATATTGATTTAATTAATTTTTACTCGCATATTTAACGTGAGCGTAATTTTCAAGTATGTTAGCTCCTGTAGAGATTTTTCTCTGAATTCAACTTTAGGTCAGGATAGTCTCAGGGAGTGCATCATAGAGAAATGAATTCTACTATAGCATATTTTCAGACAGCTTTATTTACAGTCTGAAATTCTCATTTTGAACATTAATTTTATGATTCACTTTTATCTTCATCTATAAATGATGAGATCCTGTTGCTCTAATATGATCTGAATATATGAGTTTTTTTTGGGGTTATCTATAGCTTCGTTGGTGTAGGTTTTAATATTAGTTATTATGCAGGGTTGGTTTTTGGTTAGAAAATGGATAGCTTCGAGGACCAGAAAATAACTTCAGGGGCTTGATTTTTAGCGAATGTTACTCCATGCAATATTCAACACCTAGGCCTGGAAACTCTAGAATTTTGGGATAATAATGCGTGAGGAGCTCAGCCTTATGAGCTGGACCAAAATTACCACACCCCTTAGACTTACAGTTTATAGTGGGATCTTGCTCAAGGATCAAGGAAACGAGTATGTCATCAAACACGGAATTTCCACGATACTCGGAACTTTGGAATACATCCCTGAGATTCCAGGCCTGGGGTTGGTTGCTGAGTATACTCTTGGGGTAGTATATACTCTAGGGTACCGGTCCCTACCCCTAGAACAATACTAAATGTATTGAATAAGAAATTGGTCACTGGTGGGAATCGAACCCATGTCTTTATAAAAGATATACATGTTCACATTTCCGGCATTTTGTTTAGCCACTCTTCCACAGTGACCTTACTTTCGCACTGGCAAATTCACCTACATATGGCTCAATAATCTGCGTCTGCTCCGTCACCACAATAATTAAAATTAATTAATTAGTCACATTCAAGAGGAGTCCTGAATGAAAACTGAATGATATACCCCAGACTATACCTGAGGGAACCTTAGAATTGTAGTTCATAGCTGCATAATTGTAAAACTTAATTTACAAGTCAAAAACTTAAAAACATAAATTTACTTTCCACCACCTCTGACTTCAACACATGGCAGACATGTACATATTATTCTACAAAACCAAGATATAGTTGAATTTTAATTAAGTGTTTTAATAATATTGCGATAAACTTAAACTCAACAAAAATTTTTACCCTCAATTCCTTCCACTTTTCTTCCACAAACATTTTTCCTTCTTCCTAACATCGAAACAAACTTTTTATCCTTGTCTGTGCTGTTTGCACACAAAAAAAAGCTATTTGGAATATAAACGGAAATTAAATATTTTATTGCTAAAAGCATTTTGACTTTCAATTTTGGGAATTTCATTCATCCACGCCACACATATTCAATGAATAGAGAAAATTCACAAAAGTGCATATGAAGTGTTCAATATTTCATAAGTAGCATGGCAAAGTACACTACAAAAAAAAGTGCATTTTATCATATAACAAACTCGCGACTTGCTTTTATTTGCTTGGTGTCGTTTGTGATGATGTTGTGTTATTGTGGCGAGGTGCAAAAATATTTTTATATATGTATAGATATATATTTTTAGAGATGAAATCTTTTCAACAATGCATAATGCAATCATGAACCTTTTGCGATTTAACAGTTGCAGAATGAGAGCAAAAATTACACATTGAAATATCTGAATGACGGATTTAGATGAAAGATGCATGAATGGTGGATGAAGGAAAATATTTATTTTTTTGTGTTGTTGTTGCTCGATTCTGATGTGCGATATATCGATTTGAGGAATGAAATTCCGATGAAACATAAATCGAATAAAAAATTTATTTATTTCAATTGCAAGCAAATCGTTTTATGATGTTTTCAATATTTTACATATGTATGTGCAGACACACGCTTATCAAAACTTCGACTCGTTGTGATTTTAAGCTTATTTTTTTAGAATTTTATGATTTATTTTAGAGATTTTTTGATTAGGATTCTTGGTGATCTTGGTATTTAGTTTATCTTGGAAGGATTTTTTTGGGGTTTATTATTTCATTCCAGAAGGGAAATTACGTAACGCTTAATGAGGGAGGGAGGGTTTTAAAATTTTTTTTTCTGTTTGCTAACGAAATTTGTTACGGGGAGAGTGGCGGTGTCAAAAATGGCCATCAGTGTTACGTAATATCCGAACGACCCAAAAGCTTATCAGGATTTATTTTAAGCTAGTGTTTGTTGTTCATTTTTTGATATTAACACCCAAAAATCCAACCAGGAATGGCTCTGTTTCTATCCTTTAGCTTTAAATTGAACCTATATCTTTATGTCAAATCCCATTTTTCTTGATGGATGCCATAAAATAATGATCCCTTAATCTGACTTGGTTAGACAGTTTATTGGCTGACAGTACGATCTGTTGAGTCTAAACCATGTAAGAAAATATCAGATTCTACAGAAATATGTAGATGAAATTTATTCATAGTGCATTATATTTTGTCACCTTGTTGGTTAATCTGGTCATTTTATTGCTGAAAAACTAATTATTATCCATGAAATCTATGATGATACTGGATTGATTTGAGAAATATTGTAACTAAACTTTTGTCACACTTCAGTAAGGGAGTCTAAGGGGGTCGATAAGAGACCAAGAGGGTCCTGATCTCCTCTTGAGATTAAATTTTGTTGATAAAATAATTAAAACCACTCCAGAAAATTGAAAATGTATGAGAAAAAAATCAAAAAGCCGGTAAAAAGGACCTAGTTCCCTTCGAAAATTATTTTTTGAGCTTAGGCCAATTTTTTTCGAAGGGGGTGGAAATCAACCCAAATACCCTCTGTCTCCTGTACCCCAGGTGTTCAAACAAATAACTGTTTATTTTAATAATAATTAATTTTTATTTCTGCATATTAAGTATGTACAAAAAAAAGTTTAAAATACATGTTCTTAAACTTAAATAAATAACCTTCCGCTTCCATTTGCCATACCCTGACATTCTCACATAATTGTATTGACACAAATCAAATATTTACATGTCATGCAATTGCTTTATGCTAGGTACAAAAACTTTTTTTTTATTTTATTTTATATTCATTGGAATAAAAAAGAAATAAATTTAAAATTTAAGCAATTCCCATGTTCGAGAACAATAACGTATGAAAAATATTTTTTTTTTATATATTCATTGAATAACATGAAATTAAATTTTTTATTGACACCAAAGAATTAAAAACTGTATTTTCTGCATTTGTGAGTATGAAAAAAAAAATTCTCTCGTTTTTCCATAATTGAAATGTTTTCTCAGGACGAGAAAAAAGGAACGAAGCAATTTACACTCAATAATTCGTAAAATACATGAATGGGTATACAAAATAAATATATTGTACATTCACTTATGGTGAAAATATATTTTTTTCATGACTGCAATGAGTTGCAGCAGTAAGGCAACGACATTCTTAATTTATTTTGTTTCGTATAGTGCACAAAAAAGTCCTCTTTAACCATTCCACACAGCGCACCATAAATGCCAAAAAAAAGTTGTTACTTTTAAGTAGTCTCTGCAGGTTTTATGTACACCACATAAATATATGAATGTATCGAAGTTGCTGCAGGCGACGACAAAATAAAAAAAATAATTTGTTCAAAAAACAACAACTTTTTTTATTGCTGCTATGAATAGAATTAAGGTAATTTTGGAGGCATTTTTGGCGGGTGGCTGGATTGTTTTGACGGTAATTGAGAGGTGCTTCAGAGATGGGAGACTTTTTGAAGTTATTTTTTGTTTTTTGGAGTCGAATGAGGCTTCATGGGACTGAATGTGGGTCAAAAATGCTCTTTGCGGCTCATAATATTAAATAGGGTCTCAATAGGGTCTAATAAAGCTTTAAGAAGATTGAATAAGACATTTTAGGAACAATGAAGCTTTAGGTGGTTTTTTCCGGATATTAAGCTTTGATGAAGCTCTTTAGGGGATCATATGAGGCTGCGTCGTATCAAATGAGGCTATATAGAATCGAATTGAGCTCTTAAGGATCAAACAATGCACTTTAGGAGCAAATGAGCCCTTAATGAATGTTGAATCAAATCATAACATTTCTTAAGATTTATTTCTGATCATTTGACATTCTTTGTAATTATTGTTGTAATTGTTGAAATTGTTAATTATTGAGAGATTATTCTCCAAAGAAATTGTCATTTGAAATACAGTCTACTATTAAAGTTATTGTTATTTCGATCTTGAGGTTCGATGCAGCCCTTTGGAGGGGGTCATTTGAAGCTGATTGGAATTAAATGAGGTTTTTTACTGTCAAAATTAGAGGCTTTGGAGGATTGTTGAATTAATTAAATTAATTAGCTCCTAGAACGACGAATAATGAAGCTTTGTTGCTTGGGTCTGTCCCAGATTTATTCAAAAAAATTTAAAAAAATATTTGGTGTTAATATCCAGCGAGAATTGAACCCTTGATTCCCAAGTGAGTGTTACAATTTTCTACTTTCCTCTTGAACTACTTTCTAGCATTAAAAGCTCATCATTCTCATTATCAAAAAATAGTCTACATAAAATTAAGTAAAAATTTCCTTGAAAATGCACCAAAACTGCGCTTTCCTATCAAAACAACCCAACATCCATCCAAACTTCATTTGTTTTCTACAAAATAAGAGCGGAAAAGGCGGTTCGGGTTGGGGAAAAAATTTTCACCATAAAAAATTAATTTATTGCAAAGTGCCACTGTTTTTAGTGGATTGTGCACACATTTTTGGTGGTATTTAACTTTTTTTAGAAATGAAATTTATTTGTTCACGAAGCTTGTTTTACTTAATTTATGTCACTTGACGTCTCTTAAATCTTAGAATAACTTAAAGTCAAAAAGGAAACAAGAAACTTTTTCTTCTACTTCCGTCCCTCCCCGCCCATGAAATGATCTATCAAAAAAGTTTTTCAACTAAGTAAAATCAATTTTATAATCCTGAGGAGGCTTTTGTGGCCATAAGTGGCTCTGTGACTCAAACATAACAAAAAGAGAATTTTTTTGATTGCTGTTTCGATAATTTAATGGACATATTTTTAAGGGTGCACTTTCCCACACCACAGCCAGCTATTCAGATTCAAATAAAGTGCCATAAACTAACAAAGTTTTTGGGAGACATATAAACAATTTCGGGTAACAGCATAGATCATATTGAATTGAGTAAAAATTTTATTTTATTTAAAAAATTTCTCTCTTTTTACACACATATTTGTTGTGTTTCTTTTATGACGAAAAAATTTAATGGACTATGGTTTGATATATTGTTATTTTTATGGATTGCTCAATTTTTGAGAGACATAAAAAAAGTTTCTTTTAGCTATTTTAGACTTTTTTTTGTATCATATAAAAATTTGTATTTTTCAAACAATTTCATGGGATTTAAATGTAGAAAAGGGGTGAAAGAATTAAAGGAAATGGGATTTAATGCTTGATTTCGATGCAATTTTTCTTCGTAGAGATACTTTGAATGATGATTTGATGGAAATGTGTGTTCTTTAAATTGCTGTCAATTGGTGAAATTTATGTATATAATTGGATTTATTTACTAAGGATTAGTTTTGTTTCAATTTTTTTTCATTGAAAAATTAATTCTTTTTGTTGTTTTCACAAATTCAAAACTGTCAAGATTTTTGACAAAATATCTGATCCTTTTCACAAATAATTGAGCTTTTTGACAGAAGTCAAAACTTTTTGTCGTGCTTTTTGACGAAAGTATAAGCTTTTTGACGAAAGTTTGAGCTTTTTTGATAAAATTTGAACTTTTTGACAGAAATCTGAGCTTTTTGACTAAATTTTGAGCTTTTTGGCTAAATTTTTAGCTTTTTGACTAAACTTTGAGCTTTTTGACTAAATTTTGAGCTTTTGATGAAATTTTGATAAGAATGATAGAAAGCTGAACTTTTTTAATGGAGCTTTTTGACAAAAATTGAGGTTTTCGACACAAGTTTGAATTTTTTGATGAAAGTATGAGCTTTTAGACAGAATGCTGAGCTTTTTGAGTCTAAACTGCATGACAAAATCTGAGCTTTTTGACTAATTGTCTTGATACAAGTTGAGCTTTTGAACAAAAGTTTGAGTTACTTGTTAAATTTAGAGCTTTTTTTGACAAAAACTTTCAAGATTTTGATACATGTTTTAGTTTTTTTGGTGCAAAATCAGTGTCGTAGCAAGGGGGAGGGGGTACTGCCGGGCCTTTGACCTGGGCCTCGTCTGAAAAGCTCAAAAAATTCCATACAAAGGGGCGCAAACATTTTTTTAAAGGGCACCCAATTTTATTAAGGGGGGGGGGGGGTTGAAATTTTGGATTTTTCCCCTAGGTGACGAGAACCCTTGCTGTGCAAATTATGAGCTTTTTATATTGTAAATAATTAAACACTATTGAAATGTTCAACATTGCACAATTTGAGAGCTAACTTGACTCTTTCTTCCTTTTTCACAGCTTAAAATAAAAATATTCATTCAGAAATTTTTTACTGCACGATCAAAAGCCATAAACCTTAAATTCTATCTCCAGCAATTCCTCCTCATACTCTCGAAAAAAAGTTTAATAAAAATCATTCGAATAACGTTAAATAAAAAGTTTAACTGTTTTTAAGTATAATACAAAAATTTTTTTTTTACAAAGTACACCAATAAATAAATTTACACACAGCACAGCAGCATCAATATGATCAATATGACAGTGCAATTTGGTAGAAGAATAACAGCAAGGAAGTAAACTTTATGCCATAAAAAAGTTATTGTCAAATGAAAAAGAGTAAAAAAAAAATATTAAAGTAAAGTAAGGAAGTTAATAATTTATTACTGCGAAACTTACGTGAGCTGTTATGCATCACGTGTTGCTGTCACAATTTACCATCATCTCTCATGGTACACAGATATCTGTATAGTTCATGAGTATGAGTGAGACACTTTCATTGTAACGTGCAAGTAAAAAAGGAGGATGATTGTAGAGAAGTAAGTGTTCATGTTAATGCTTAACATCACATCACACATCGCACATATATACTCACATGATGTGTATATATAAAGGCAAAATGTGTATAAATTCATAATATGGCAAGAGGTGGTTGTTACTTTATATAAAATGTATTTTTATTTTCCATGATACCAACATTACATGTTCAGCTTAATTATGCAACCTGTTGTACAGCATTTTACTCAACTGTGTATATTCTATAGACTGAAAGATATAAGAGAAACTTTGTATGTATGTTTGATGTTATGCTTTAAGTATACCTGATGTTGTGACACTTTTCTTTTATGTGAAATGTTTAAGAAGAATGCTCGGAAAAATCGAGGAAGTTCAAGTTGTTAGAAATTTATTAAAAATATTTTTTTTTACTCTCTCCATCTCACTCGCTAGTAAGTGTGTGTAATATTTTTTTTATTAACAAAATTTTGATACTTAATGAAAAATTTTTCACATTTCTTTACAAATAGTTTTCTTCTTGCTTTGTTTACTTTTTTTCTGTTGAAATGCTTGCGAAGCAAAGACTGACATTTTGTTGGTTTTTCGTTGTAATCGAAGAAGAATGATGGAATTTTGTTGGTGAAATTAAGTTGATTTTGTTGGAAAATGGAAGGAAATTTGGTTTTTGTAAGATAACATTAGGTTTGGATGAAAAATCAAACATTTTCTAGATGAACTTAGTGGATTTGACCCTTTAAATTTATTTCTTTTGATCTTAAATTGAAATTAATATTAAATTTTATCGAAAATTTGCCTTTAAAAATTGTAACGGATTTTCAAAATTTGAATTTTTCAGAATTACAATGATGAACATAGTTTTGTTCCCCGCTTGTTTTTGTTGTAGATTTATAATTTGCTTTGTAATTTAAGCGATAGAAATCAACAAAAATGTACTTTAATTTAATTATTAGACATAAATTTTCTTCAGTTTACTTAAAGGAGTGGTTAAATCGTAAGTTATAATTATAAAAAACTATTAAATTGGGGTATTGACAGAAAAAATCACAAAAATTACAAAATTTAAAATATTCTTACTTTGAACATTAAAATGCTATAAATTAAGCCAAAACTTGTAAAAATTTGAAGAACTTTTACGCATTTTAACAATATATTGACTAATATAAGGAAATTTGTGCATAAATTTCAAAAACTAGATTCATTTTGTGTAGTAGTAATATCGAATGAATTGCCATCAATAACATGTCATCAGTTATTCTTACTGCTGCTGCTCAACTTCTGCAGATACCTACAAACAATATTAGATACCTCTTCTATCTATTTAACCTAATTCTTATCCCAATTACAGACTTCCAACCTCAAAAAGTTATTTACAACAGTTTTTAAAAATTATCGAAAAAACAAAATAATTCCTGTGGAAGTTACCCAAATTATTTCATGTCCCAAAAATGATTGTTCATGTTATAAATGAATTAAAATATTCACAATTACAAATCAATCATTCATCCATGAAATTGGCATTTTACTGGATATGCCTCTACATGTTTGTTTGTGTGTGAACAAAACAATGAGTATTAAAATTTTAATTAAAAAAAATCATAAAATTAAAATTAAATTTCATGTTTATATCGACGTAATACAAATTTTATGAATCAAACGATATATGTAGCTACATGAATTTTTGGTATATTGGAAATTTAAATTGAGAAAATAACATCAAAATGCAATTGCCAATTGATTTCAATTGATTGAGTCTATATGTTCAATTTAAATAGATGTGGATATATACACACAGGTATGGAGAGAATGAGAGATATAAAAGGTTTTGAGGAGAAGGATAATCAATAATGTATATTCTAATTTGAATTGCATTCATATTTAATGTTCAGTTGCTGAAAAAAATCAGGTGATGGGGAAAAAATCGAGATGAAAATTTTATTTTGAATTTCCCTCAAACTTCTTACAGTGAAACGTCTATGAAAATTAAAGCCTAGCCAAAGAAAATCAACAAAAAAAAACTGTGAAACTATTTCAACTTGCTGTGACTTTAACGAGACGAATCAATTATTCATTTATGGCTGCCAAAAAACGCTTCGTATTTAAATCAATCTCGGTCGATATTTATGATGTTTTCATTACATGCCTTTTGAGCTTTCATTTCAAATTCTATTCGACTACTATGAGTAATGTGCTTTGAGAACTTGTGTATAAATATACACACAGAAATTCCTTTTTATCGGTATTTTTTTATGTAGTGAAGTGGATATGTTTGGTTTATTTAGTTAAGAAGTATAAATATTGAGCATTTTACAGAATTTCTAGAATTTTATTAAAAAATTGAATTTAAATCTCAAAAAATCGTTCAAATTTCCAATAGTTTTATCACGTTTCTAATAGCTGAATTTTGTCTGAGTTCAAAATTCAAATTTAATTTGACCGTTAAAAAACATTAAATTTCAAATTTATAATGACCGTTAAATTTCAAAACCCAATAAAAATCAAATTTCCTCAAATATTAAAATTTAAATTAGGGTAAATGAGTTTGAAATTTGCGCAATGTTAAAATTTGCGCACTCACATGAAATTGAAAATTTTAAAATTTCATCCAAAATAACAACAATTGATAAGACAATCTATGATAAATCTATGCAAATCAGTTGCAAACATGTTTTTGCATCATTCTAGATGACGCTAAGGCTTAAAGAAGCTGAATAATCCCCAAAAACAAAATCCCATACAAAATAAATTTTATAATGAAATACAATTTTTGGATATAACCAGTAGCTTTAGTTGACATATTGGTTTCCAAAATTGCAGATCTTACGTTGCTTAAAATAATTCAATTTTTTTCCTATCAAAAAACTAACTGGAAGTGCTTTAAAAATCAATTTCAAAAATGCTTGTTTTTGAATGTTGAAATTTGCGCAAAATTTTCCAAAAATGTTGAAATTTGCGCACTTTTTGACATAGAAACCCATGGAAAATTTGTTGTTGAAATCGATTGTTTACATTCCAAATTAAATTGTTTCAAGCCTTAAATGAAGCCAAGGATAAATAAGGCTTCCAGAAAATCAAATGAAATATTCAAGAAATATTAGTTATTCAAAAATTTATGAAAATTAAAGTTAAAACTCAAGAATTGTATGAAGCATCAAGATTGGAAAAACAGCAAGAGTATGCTCATTATTTGGTACTCAAGCATTATATTGATGTTAATAGTTCAAAAATAAATAAATTAGATATGCTTAAAAAATACGATTTTATTTATTGAAAACATAAAGAATTTTAACAAATACGAAA
Organism: Chironomus tentans; assembly: GCA_963573255.1. Classification (NCBI taxonomy): domain Eukaryota; kingdom Metazoa; phylum Arthropoda; class Insecta; order Diptera; family Chironomidae; genus Chironomus; species Chironomus tentans. Next base: position 37,235,797 of record OY754302.1, on the reverse strand, counting down.
AACACAGACATAGATGTTCCTTTTAATATGCTTGATACAATAACACTTGAACAAAAACCGTTTCTTGAATTCTTGAGCTTACTTTTTGAGCTTAATTCTTGATTTCTCTTCAATTTCTATCAAAACGTGTTAAAACGATATTTTCAGCATAACTGACAAGCTTGAAATTAATGCTGATGGATTTGGCTAATAAAAATCATTGAGTTACATCAATTATTTGCCCGAATTTGTAACAAATTGTTTGTTTACATTGTTTTTTGCGTGAAAAATGTCAAGGATTGCTATCAAAAAATGCGCAAATTTCAACATTTTTTTTGCGCAAATTTCAACATTTTCTGCGCAAATTTCAACATTCAAACTTAAAAGTCAATTTTCTCTGGCTTAATACAGCATAGCTTGCACATAGTACTGAAAAATGAAAATTTCTACAATTTCCAACATTTCAATACCATTAGTGAATTTTTATGTCAATTCGTTGAGGAGTTTCAAGCAAATGAAAATTGCAAGTGTAAAAGTACGCAAATTTCAAACTCATTTACCCTAATCATTATTTTTAGCTTCCATTAAGGAACTTAAATTTCCTCAATTTCATACAAAAAGTTGCGCTCTAATCCACCACTTCCCCATTAAAAAATCTGACCCTTTCAAACCATTTCCATTCGTATCCACAAATTTATTGATATCAAAAAATGTATAAAAAAAGTAACAACAAACCATGAAGTGTATTAAATTCTCCTTTTTACATTTTCATGATATGAAATGAAGCAAGCAAACAGGCACATGCAGCTCACAGTGAATAATGGAAAAAACTGGTAATAAAAGGTAGATATAGACTGTTTTGTTGTGTGTAGACTGTTGATTGAGCTGAGGTATAGAAATATGGTTTAGTCATGTCATGGATAGATGATGAGGAGAGCTAAAGAATCATTTAACATGAAATATTGTGATTTTGGTATTCGTTTTTTGTTTATTTGATGTGGTGGATATCGAGTTATGGGAATAGTTTCTTTTGTTTGTTTTTGAATTGTGAGGATATGGGTTTGTTGGATTGAGGTAGATTATGCGGTGAAGTGGCATTGATTGTCTGGAGGTTGAGCTTTTGATTTTTGTCATTATGAACTGGGTTTGGTTTTAGTGTATGAGTAAGATTGGATGGTGAATTTTATAAATTAATATAAACTCTCTTATAACTTCATAGATCATACCCCACAAACTAGACATATCCCTGTCTAAACATATCCTCAAACTGACCATATCCCAAAATGAGTCATATCCGCTTACTGATCTTATCCTCAAATTGACCGTATCCTAACTGATAATTTTTCTAAACTGACCTTATCCCTAAGCACATCTTTTGATTAGGCTTGTTGTATCCCTAAACTGATCATATCCCAAAATTGACAAAATTCTTAAACTAAACATATCCTTAATTATGTATATTATATTCTTAAACGGATTATATTCTCGAACTGATCTTATCCTTAAACTGACCAAATCCCCAAACTGATCATATCCCAAATCTAATTAAATTTGCTATTAAATTCGAATTTATTACAGAATCAAAAAAGCTTAATCTAATAAAAATCTAGCCAATAACTTCTTTAAAATAATCAGTAAAATCTCCAATCAACCATTTATTTCTCTAAGCAATCAAACTCTCAAAACTAAAATTTCCAAAAAGTTTACATCAAGAAGCTCACTTCAAACTTATGAGCAAGAAAACTTTTTTAAATGCTCATTCCCCACGGGGGTGTCTATATTTAATATCCTGATATAATGCCATTATTTATAGCATATTTAGTATGTTTGCATTATGATCTGAAATAAATTAATGTTTATGAGGCATTACATACAATATAGTCTCTGATTTTCATTCCCATGCACATATCATCATTCGATGACGATGATGATGATGTATAGAGCATATATCCAGTGTTCAAATATACATAATGCATTTGATTGATGAAGTATTGAGGTGAAATTAAATTGCCTTCAAAATAAAATGTTCAAAAAAAAAACTTTTTCTTCATTTTTTGATTACATGACATGGTAAATGTTTGATCAATATACCAGCCAGTCAGTCAACAGCAAATGTGTAGGAGAGTGTAGAAAGAAAAGTTTCACATGATTTCTACCACTCATTTCAATTTTGTTTATTTATTACGATAAATGTTGTTTTTATTCGATTTTATTCGATTTATGTAACACAAATCGAGCAAGAAAATTTTGTTTTTGGTGGCATGAAGGAAGGAAGAAAAGTTTTATTTTCATAACAACTCATTTGTTGTGAGCAGGTGAGAAGGGATGGAATGGTTTTGGTGCATTTTACATTTTGATTCCTGTTGAATGAAATTTTATGGATTTACTGAATTTCTTATTATTTGAATTTAAAACTACAGCTTAACGTTTGGAAAATTATAGCTTTATATTAGTTAATTGCAAAGACACAATTTGCTAATTGATGGGACCAGAAATTTTTACGCGCTTGTATGTAACTCAATGGGTCAATAACTCAGATCTCTTCAGATTGTGGTTTCTTGACGATGACCCTGCAATCTTGGGTTCAAATCTCAAAAATTTTACAATGCATTTTTTGGAATAGGCTTACCAAGAGGGACAACATAGTCACCATGACATCCTTATGTCACTGTGTTAACTCCAAAAAGGCGTAGCCCTGATGGCAGTTAGTCGACTGTCGCTGAGTCTTAAATAAAATTTTCTGAAAACTCTTTTTCCTCTTCTTGATTTTTCCAAAATAATAATTTAATCCTTTATTTCCTCACAAAATTCTGAGTATCATACAAATTTCCAGCTCTATCATTCATAAACGAACACATTTCATCCCATGTTGGATCATGACCTTCATAAACATGTCGATCCCAAGCACGATTTGTCTCCTCATCTAAGCGATCTCTTACAAATTGCTCAAAAAGTAAATCAGTCAGTTCATCACTAGACACGTCTAACTCATCAAATTTACGTCTTATAACATTGTAGTGAACCATAACTCTTTGAATTTCCATTGCACTGTTGTTTTCAGTCTTTTGAATTTGAAATAGTAAAGATGAATAACGCAGCAACATCAAACGTCTTTCGCCTCGAGATAATCTTGATTTGGATTCAGTTTGGTCAGTCATTTTGTCTTCCATGTCTTAGAAAATCTTAAGCGATAAAAATTTTCGTTTGATGACTTTTTTTTTGAAATTTTCAAATTAAAATGGTATTTGAAATTTCAATGATTGCTTTGATTAATTAATGTTTTTTAATTAATTATCTTGAAAGTGATTTGAACGCTGCAAGATAAACAAAGCAATCGTGGGTTTGAGACTCGACACCCTCATGGATACGCCACTGCCTTAGTGTCAAGTTTTATCCAAGTTAATGTCCAAAAAACCAGCACCTATGCTGTCACCACCCATCCTGCTACGTCACTGTCTGTAGATCTTTCGTAATATGAACAGCTAACGAGTATTAATATAAAAATGACAACCCATGGCAACAAGTACCAGACGAAAGTACAAACTGCACAATTCATTCCATCACAACACCATAAAATGCACGAGAACAAAAAAAAACAATTTAAAAGTTGTAATGAAAAAGAATTAAAAAAAGCACACGTAAAATATAATCCACACTCATGCAGCCACATATCGATGAATGAAAGCATGAGAACGTATGAATGAATGAAGGTAAAATGTAAAGTTAATTACAATGTATGTAACCTAACGTACATATACTGATATCCTGATATTATTTCGTGTTATTATTAAGCATATTTTTATTATATTTATACATACATGGTGGAGTTGACGCCTGTTGCTGTAACCTGATTGTATATGCACATATATGAGTGATATGGAGGAAAACAAAAAAAAGAATATACAATAATAAAAAAAGGAACTGAGTGTATATGGCAAAGTCAAGAGAAAGTGAGTATTGTGCGGTTATATGATTTTATGCGAAAAACAAATAAACATGAACAGCGGATGACATGCCATGAATTATGACTTTATTATATGTCATGATACGCAAAATTTTATTACACATTTTTTTGTCGTGTGTAGCACTGAGCATTGTGTTTTAAAAATAATATCATAACGAAAATAAATGTTGATAATGTTACTGTGAGCCACTTGAATCCCTTTTTTCCATTTTCATTTGTTTGAGGGTCTTTTTTATTATATTTAACCTTTAAACTTTTTTTACGCATACTATGTACACATGTTAGCTAGCTGTTGCTCACACCCACACCTACTCACACGTCGAGTAACAAAAAATTAATATAAATTCGCACCATTGCATGCCATTAAATTAAAGGAAATTAGAAGCCTCTTGGGGGTCGTTTATACATGACGTCAATGTTTTTTCAAGAGGAATTTGGTCCAAAGCTTTAGAAGGATTCACGCCACATGCAAGGACTGGTTTCTTGGGTATAACATTGCACTCCTAGAGACAATATCCGAAAAACCGACTCCAGGAATACATGAAGTAGTACCACCTAGGTCACGGCTGTATGACCAGTGACGTATCCAGAAAATTTTCCAGGGAGGGGATTTGAAATTTTTTTTATATGGACAGGAGGGTTTTGGGATTTTTTTCTGAAAAACCCTAACAAATTGAAAGAATTTTCCCAAAAAGGGGGGTTTGACTACCAAAACCCTCCCCTAAATACATCCCTGTGCATGACTCTTCGTTTAAAGACTTTTTTGTCTGAAAATTTTGCGGCAGAAGGAGCACTAATTAATCCTATTATTTGATACACGTTATTTCCGAATGATCCCTTCATATTCGTGCTGTTATCAAAACAAATACACACTTTTGTCATAAATGGAACAGAAAACATCGTCATAGCATCGACGATGAAATATTAATTCTTAATAACTTTCTGTGTCAATATTCTCTGGTGTTGTGAGCGTGTTTGTGTAAGATTCTTGTAATAATAATGATAAGAAATGTCTTGAAGTTGATTGACATAAAAGAGAGAGGAATTTTGTGTGAATGAGAAGCTTTTTTAAATTTTTTTTGACTAACGTTACGTCATATGCGAATGACCTTAATTGTTCGATGAATTCGATTACAAAGTACTGTTATGCTGACCGCCATACAGTTCAAAAAAAAACATCGGAAATTAAAAAAAAAATCATCTGAGGGCAAGATTAAACAATGCACGTATTTAAGGAATCGAACCCATGACGTCTTAAATAATGGAATTAAAATTTTCTTAATGTGTTTTCTTGGAACCACTAAGTTTTATACACAATTTATCGTTATTTGGCAAAAACATCTATTTAAGTCTCAAATTTACTTATGCTTTTTGATCGTCTACAAATGACATCCAACTTTTAGGAGGAACGGAGGTCTAGAGTTTTGTGACACCTTCATATAAGAGAAATATTTTTTTAAAGAAAATTTTAGATAGGAGGGAGAGGGTCTAAAAATTTAGTTTTTTGTGCGACGTCATTTATGAATGGTTCCTTGGGACCCTGAGATTCATAGTTGAATATGAGAGCAAAGCTACATTTCCACGATATATCAAAAAATTCTGTAAGATTTCTCTTCAGCCATCCGCTAGTTCAAATCACATACCACCAAAAATTCCAACCCTAATCCACACTCTCACCTTCTCCATCACATTCCATATCTCAGAAAAAAAATTATTTTTGACCAAGAGAATTTCCCAAAATAATCTTGATGTTTAAAATACTCAGACAGCTTTCTATTACCTTTTGTGTGTGATGAAAATGCAAAGCACCTTTTTTTCTCTATTTTTGCCTGTAAGCTCATTCTCCTTCTCAAATCTCTATTGTATGATGTCTCGACAAAAATAATCAGAAGTGAGCATTCAGAAGTAGAAGAAAATTATTCCATCAAATTTTCTCCTTATCATTTAATTACCCTTTGGCAATATTTTATCAGAAGAATAAAGAAAAGAGAATAATAGAGTAAGGTGGATAAGGATGAAGAAAGTCTTCTTACTTACATTGCCACTTGACGCTTTTGTTTGACTTTATAAGCTTTGTTTGCACTAAGAAATCACAAAATTTTTGTATTTGAATAAGATTAGTTGTAGAATGATATCCCTTTTATGGCAATGATAAGATTTTTTTTTCAGGGGTATTTAATGGAGTAAGTGGATAATGAGGATGGTTTTAGAAATGTGATTAGAGTTGCGATGGAGAGATTTTTATGCTTATTTGTTCGTCACTTTTGTGGAGCGCTTAAAGATCATTTGTACAATTTGTGGCGCTCAAATTGAGTTTTTGAAGCTTCTTGTTAAAATTGACTGTGTTCTGGATGTGAAATATCGATCATACAGCAGTGCTGTAGCTAGAATTTCATTTTACATTTATACTTTCAAATTAATGAAATTTATAAAAACCGTTAAAAATTTCAAATTTATAAAAATCGTAAGAAAATTTAAATTTCAAAAAACCGTTAAAATTTTGAATTTAAAACAGCCGTTAAAAATTTGAATTTCAAAAAGCTGTTAATTGACAAAATCCGTCAGTATTCAAATATTACTTGTTATACGCTCATTAATCTGTCATAATTTATTCAATCAAGCACGGGGATTTTTTAATACATTTTTTCGTTACTTTGTAAACCGTAAACAATTCTAAATATAAACACAACTCCTACACCCCTTTACCCACTCTCTTTATTCATAAAAATCACTGCATTTTTCATTATCATAAAAACACAAACCGTACTTTTTCCTTCAATTTTCTTTTTGACACAATTATGCCCCATTTAGTGAGCCCTTAAGCATTACAGAATACTTATAAGAACAGATTACAAAAGAAAAAGTTTTTACAAACTACTTTAATTTTAAAATAAACTTAAGACTAAAATGAGAAGTTAAAGGCAAGCATGAAGGGTGACTTCATCATGCAAATCGCAAATAGTGTATAAAATTATGGTGGCCCCATCCATAAAACATTCTTTTATAGCCTGAACTTTCAACATAAACTTTTTATGATATCCGATGGCGTGAGCAAAAATTAAAAGGCTTTTGACATTCAAAATAATTTTTGTAAGCTGTAAGATTTAAAGGTATAAAAGTTATGAGAGGTAAAAAGTAGTTGAATTTGTTCCCATTAGCACCTTAAGCGTCATCAACAGAACAAAATTATAATTTTTAATGCTATCAAAATAATCTCATGGCAAATAAACTTTCTCAAATATCATATTTTAAATCTTTTCAGTTATTGTTGTTGCTCTTGTTATTTAGTCACGACAAGAAATTATAATTTAAAACAGACATTTTGCTGTCTGACTGCTTTTCCTTACTCATTCAGCCGGAAGACGAGAAGTGGAAAAAAGGGTGAAAAAATTATGTCACAACAACATTACATTGACCGTAATAATTATGAGAATGAGTATTAAAATTTTTTTAGCACATTTTCTGAGGTAGAAGGATTGCTTGTTGTCTGTCTGTCTGGTTCGAATATTTTTTGACAGTTATTTTTCATATTTTCTCTGACCGTTATTTTTCAAATATCTCTTGACCGTTATTTTTCAAATATTTTTTGACCGTTATTTTTTAAATTTTCTCTGACCGTTATTTTTCAAATATTTTTTGACCGTTATTTTTCAAATTTGCTCTGACCGTTATTTTTCAAATATTTTTTGACCGTTATTTTTCAAATACTTTTTGGCCGTTATTTTTCAAATATTTTTTGACCGTTATTTTTCAAATACTTTTTGGCCGTTATTTTTCAAATATTCTTTGACCGTCATTTTTCAATTTTTAGGAAAATGCGTTTTCTTTAGTCACAAGTAACCATGTCTATGCTAGTTTGCAAATGTATGTCTCACTTGCTCCTAACTACCCCCAAACCGTAAAAAATTTCATTCCCTTTTTTGTGCTTCTCAACTTCATTTCTCTATGCTTCTTTTTTTTATCAAAATACGTCAAACGTGTCAGTTCTGACATAAAAATAAGGAGAATGAATATAATGGGGAGAGATTTATTATCAAAGCTTTGTCTGTACTTTGAAATGTATTAATTAACATGATTAATTGTTTTGTTGAGAATTTAAAGTGAGTGTAATTTATTATTTTAGAGGGAGAGGAGAATCAGAGAATAGAAAAAATGGACTTGTGACTTGTGTGAATAAAAATAATTTTTTTTCAACATGAAATATGCGATAAAGAGAAAGAGGCAATAGGAGCTGTTTAATGAGTCCAGTGGGAGACTTTTGTTGTGTAATTTTATAGAAATTGAATTTTTCTGATTTCTTGTGACTTGCGAATTTATTTTTGGATCGATCTTATGTTGGAGTTGTAAGAGGAAGTTTGAAATAATTTCTTTTTCTGGTGCTGAATTATAAACCTTTCGAAATTTACTAGTTGTATAATTTATTGTTTATCCCTAATTTACTGAATTATGCTGAATAAGATGAATAAGCTGAATTGTGCTGAATAAGATGAATAAGCTGAATTGTGCTGAATAAACTGAATTGAGCTGAATAAACTGAATTGGGCTGAATAAGCTGAACTTTGCTGAATTAGCTGAACTGTGCTGAATTAGCTGAACTGTGCTGTATAAGCTGAACTGTACTGGATTAGCTAAATTGTGCTGAATTAGCTGAATTGTGCTGAATAAGCTGAATTGTGCTGAATTACACTGATTATAAAGAAGTCAACATCTAAAGCAGTCAACTTTAACTAATTAAATTTCAAAATAGACTTGACAAACTCCAATAACTCCAACAACTAACCCAATATTTGCAGACATTATTAAGCAAATTTCATCCTTTTGATTTCACTCAGCATCATCCGATTATTTCAATTTTAACTACCTAGACATAAAAAATAATTTTAGATACTTTAATCCCACAACATACATGCGTTGCTTATTTACTTTATAGTACTTTCCTTCCATCTTCCTTTGCCAGTAGGTATGTTTTCCGTTTACGCAATCAACTTGTTGGACCTTTTTTGTGTGTTTCTGTCCTTATCTCACCCCATTTTTTACATCCATCCTTCCCCCCTTTCTCTGCTCACATAATCTACATATCCTCATCATTTTGAAAAGTTCATGGTCCCTTTTTGTGTATGTGCATGGCCTTTTTGAAGATTTTTTTTCCTATTTTCAATCCTGCCACTCAATGTCTACTGATTTTCAATATTTATCAAGTTTATGTTGTTTCTAGTGTGTTAGTGTGTGCTGTGCGTGTGCTTGATGACTTTTCAGTCACATATATGCGGACAGAAAATTTTCTTCACATCACAATTGCTTTTTTGTTCTCCTTATAGCAATAAAAAAAATTTCCATTTACGACATTTAATTGAAGTTGAGTATAGTCGTAAAAAGTTCTTTGCTTGCTGTAAAACTCATCAAATTCAAAACAGAACAGCACGACGACAAAAAAAAAAGAATAATTTCCATTCTAAAATGCTTGTTTTTATATAAATTTTTTTCTTTTATTTCCATTCGACTCATTTAAATGCAAGGCATGTTAATTAGGATTGTTTGACGGAAGAACGTCGAGAGAATTTTAATTTTTCATTATACGAGTGGGAACGTTAAAGAATTTACTGTAATCTTACGATTTGTTTTGTTTCTTATGGACCATTGAGAATGCTCATCCATTTATCTTCTTCTTCTTTTTGCTCATTACACGCATTGTACAATGATTTTTCATTACTGCTGTTGAGAAAAAAATATCATACGGATCTCCATAAAGAGGAATTTTTAATGTGTGTTAGGGAGAAAATAGGGAGGGGAAGTTCAGGTTGACTCAAGCTTAGTCGTCAGATTTCTGAATTGACATTTTAATTGGATTTTTGTAGGAATTTTTATTAAAAATTCTCAAAAATCTGTTTAAAATTTGAATTTTTTCTTTTTTACATCAGATTTAAATTCAAATTTCAAAAAGCCGTTAAATATTTCAAATATTAACGTCATTTGCTAAATTGTCATTAAAAATGGTAAAAAAATCCGTTAAAAATTTGAATTTCTCTTTTTTGACAACGGAATTTAAATTCAAATTTCAAAAAACCGTTAAAAATTCGAATCTCAATTTCAAATTTTTATCGAAATTTTCGTTATCAAACCAAGAAAATGCTCAACAATCACAAACTTTCCAAACAATTTTCTTCATCTACTCTCTATTGTTCAAAAGATCCTTTGTCTTATTTTCTTAATATTCCATTCATTCACTCAAAGTCTTCTTATTATAGCTACAGCACATAGACATACACACACAATTAATTATTTCATGAATATAATAGCTAGAAAATTATATTAAAATAAAAAAAGCTGTATTGAAGTGTAGTGAGGTCTTTATGTAATGTAATATGGATGTATGGAGGTGTAGACTTAATGGACTTTTTGTTAATTAACAATAAATGTAGATATAGATACATTTATAAAATGCCTATTTTTTGGCTCACTTAAAACTTCCTCTCTTTTAGTGTAATTTAATGATGTAATTGAATTTTATTGTATGGTTTTTCTTACAGCATGTTCAATTATTGGGGATGAGAGAGGTTTAGGAAATTGATGATGATGTTGAGTGTTGCTGAATATTTTGAATTTTAATTAAATTCTCAAGGAAGTTTCGAAAATTGTGAATCTCAGTAAAATTTTAACGACAAGTGTAAATTTGAATGGAAATATAACGACTATTTTGAATTTGAATAAAAATTTAACAGAAGTTTCGAATTTGAATAAAAATTTAACGGATATTTTGAATTTGAATAGAAATTTAACAGATAGTTTGAATTTGAATAAAATTTTAACGGAAAATTCAAATTTGAATGAAATTTTAACGGAAAGTTTAAATTTGAATGAAATTTTAACGGAAAATTTAAATTTGAATGAAATTTTAACGGAAAATTCAAATTTGAATGAAATTTTAGCGAATAAGTTAAATTTGAATAAAAATTTAACGGACAGTTTGAATTTGAATTAAAATTTAACAGTAAATATTGAATTTGAATAAAAAGTTCCTCAATTTCTAATCAATTTCCCCAAAAATATCATTATAAGGAAAAACTAAAATTGTCTTCATCTTTTTCTATAATACATATTGACTTTTCCATAGTTCCACAGCAACGACAACCCACACAACAATTTTTTTTCTGGGAAAAACTTGTTGATTTTATCACTCGGCTTTGTTCATGGAAATGCTTTCACTTCTATTATTATATTATGGGACATAATCAAATTGTTATGAAGCTAATATTGAATCAATCTTATTTAAAATTTTAATTAATTAATTTTCTCTATGTAAAGGCACTAAAATCAAGAGTGGAACTAACTTTTGTTAATATTTCCGTTCTATTGTTGTACGAGTAAAATCCAAAATCCTCCCCAAAAAGTGCCTTTAATTCCAAAACCAAGAAAGTTTTCTTTTTAGAAATATTTAATTTAAATCATCCATTATTTCCATCTCCATGAGCATAATCAAAAGGTATTCAGAAGGAGATTTCATTCTATTATTTTGAGGTTTCTTTATTCCGCTCTTAACAAGAAAATAAATATTTGTAGAAAATGTGGGTGGAAGAAAATATTTTTCCAAAAAAAAATTTCAATTGCGTGTTGCACGTCACAAATATGCTGCTATGATTATATTTTTTTTTCTCTTTCTCTCTTTTCCTTCAATATTAAATATTACTTTTTTTGGTTAACGAAAAAAAATATGTGAAAAGGGATTTGATGAAATACATGAGTTACAACAACCTTTCAAGTCTGGTATGTAGTTTTTATATTTATTCGTGCTTAAGAAGAAGAAGAAATGTAAGTTTCATATTCTCAGCATAGTTTTCAACAGAAAGTCACGTCGTATATGGTGTGTGAAAAACTAGAAAATATGACTTTTTGACAGATTTTTATTTTCGGAATAAAATATTTTCTGATTATCAGAAAGTTTGCTGAGATTTTCATGAAGTCACTTGTTAGGGGGGGGGGGAAGTTCATTTTTTGGGGTGTATCCTTGTTCAACATTTCATTCAAATTTAAACTTTCCGTTAAAATTTTTATTCAAATTTAAAATTATTCTTTAATTTTCTATAAAATACAAATTATCTATCAAAATTACAAATTACATTAAAAAATTAAAAATATTTCGAGAAAAATTACTCGGACTGAGCATTGAATCAATGACTTCTTGGTTAGTAGCTTATTACTCTAACCACTCAGCCACTGAACTATGTCAAAATTTATGACAAATTTTTAAATTTGAAAATTTTAAATTAAATTTAAAAAAAATTTAAATTTTAAAAATAATTTAGTTTAATTTAAAATTTTAAAAATAATGCTTAAATTTAAAAAAAAATTAATTTAAATTTTAAAAATAATTTAATTTAATTTAAAATTTTAAAAATAATTCCTAAATTTAAAAAAAAATTAATTTAAATTTTAAAAATAATTTAAAAAAAATAATAATTTAGTTTAATTTAAAATTTTAAAAATATTGCTTAATTTAAAAAAAATTAATTTAAATTTTAAAAATAATTTAATTTAATTTAAAATTTTAAAAATAATTCTTCAGTTTAAAAAAAATTAATTTAAATTTTTAAAAATAATTTTAAAAAGAGTTTTTTTAATAATATTTTTATAAGTGTAGGCAACTTTGCCAGTGCAAGACAAAGTGGCGGTGTAGTTAGTCAATCTATAATGTTCTAAATTATAAGAACGTGGGTTCGATTCTTACCAGAGTACGATCTTTTAATCCTTACATATAGTAATGACGATATGATAATAACTCGTACAATGCAGTCACTTCATTACAATGTCCATTACTTTCTTCATTAAATTAATAAAATCACCACAATAAAAGAATAAATAAAATGACAAATGACTCCAACTAGTGAATTCTAATGCATGTAAATTTACAATCTACATTATGCCTTCTTTCTATCCACGCAATTATTTGCATTAATTCTCCTTTCAAATAAAGAGAAGCACAAGAAAATTTCCATAAGTTTCATATTTTTCGTTTGTTAATGAAAGTTTTCATTAACCACTCCAAAATACGGTCAAATTTCTCATTTTGGCATTCACGAAAATAAAATTTGCAATCTACTGTTTGTGTTTTTTTTCAATGATTCATCCTTTCTTTGCGGTTTTCGTTTCTGATTTTTATGCTATTCGTTCAACTTCAACCTTCATTCATTTGATTCTATTTTTGACTGGATATTACAAAATATTTTGAAAACATTAGCAAATGGAAGAAGGTTTTTGTATACTTTAATAAAAATTAATCATTTTTCATTGCTGAAAGAGAAGATTCGTGGTTGTTTCTGTTGCAAATTTGAATCAAGACACTAATTGTTTGAGATTTTTTTGTGTGTAGGATGAAGAACTTGAACAATTGAATCAGGTAATATTTTTATGGACTTTGATTGTAACTGAAAAGATGATTCAAGAGCCAAGACCTTTAAATTAATGAGTTTTTAGATAGCATTGGCTTAGTTTAGCATCCTTTTTGTGTAGTTTTATGCCATTTTTGAAATATTTCCATAGTTTAGTATCCTCTTTTAAAATTATTCGTAATATCACTTTTGAATTTTTTCGTAGTTTATTATCCTTTTCTGAGTTGTTTTCAACAGTTTGATATCCTGTTTTAGGATTTATCGTAGTTTAGTATCCCTTTTTGAAATTATTTGTAGTTTATTACCATTTTTTGTAGTTTTTTACCCTTTTTTAAATTTTTTAAAATTAGTTTAACCCCCTTAAAATGCAAAATGTACTAAAATTGTTCCTTAATACCAAAAAGATGATGTATTTTCAGTACAGTTTTGTAACTACCTCAAAAATAATCCAAATCATTTAATCCTAAGCGTGGGATTGCCTAAAATTGAGCAAATTTTACCTCTAATTGATTTTACGTAGGCTTAAATATCAATTCAATTTTCATGCCCCCCACCACTTCTCCATATACATCCACCAAAAATATGGAGAGAAAAAAATTCAATCAGAATTGTCGAGCCAACATTTATACAGTAATTACTTTTGGTATTTTACCTTTCGAGTATTAGATACGCTTCAACGATATATCCGATAAGAAACGCAACATGTTCATTCACATTCCTGTTGCTACATGTACGTTTACATATGGATACACGCACAAAATTTCTTTCAATAATCTTTCTTTCTCGTTATTGATCAAAAGACCGTCCGCAAAGTGCTTTCTGCAGGGGGTGCAGAAAAATAAAATTATTACTGCTGTTACCGTTAGATATTCATTTAATTTAATAAAATACAAACCAGGAACTGTAATGTTCCTTAAGTGCTTACTGCAGGGTTTTAAAAGCAATGATTAATTATGTGCGCCTAAGATTTATGCAACTCATAAGAGTTATCGCAGTGATTGCATAAGTTCAAAGGGGTAGGTCGGAAGTATTTATTTATAAGGCACAGAAAACGTAATTTTTCAAAGCGATAAAATTTAATTGTTGAATTTCTATTAAATGAAAAATTTTCTTTTTATTAATAACACTCGCGACACATAACAACAAATAATAATCATAATAGGAATTTATGAATATCATGGAATAATTGCCGCACGAATAAATATTTCATTATCGGACTCATTTTTTCATCGGCATCCACGTGCGTATGCTTGTCAATATATAAATGGTGGGGTGAAAAGTTGTAGTGGGGTTACATTTTGATGAGTGTGTGTATGCGATTGTCTAATTACTTTTCAATTCAAATTTAATTGATGACGCTCGCCACTTCACAATTATTATTTTTGACTCATTCACTTTTTATGTGAATTTCAATCACAAGTCATGAAAATTCATTATGATGATTTTGTGAAAGGACACACTTGTCGATAAAGTTGAATTTATTGTTGGATTGAGAATTTAGATTTGTTTTTCTTGGAATAATTGTTTTGGAAAGGAAAATCAAGGAAATATTTTTAATAATGTGAAAATAGAGCGCATTTTATGTTTATTTGAAGAATTCTATTATAAAATAGTGCAACTGGAGGCCCATTAACCAAAAAAAAAATCAACTCTTGAAAGTAAATGTTTGAGAGCAGGGTAGGTGAATACTATAGGGTAGTATAGGTGGGGTACTTTAGGGTATACCATACCCAGCCGGGTAGGGTACCCTACTCCTACCTTCAACCTAGGCTACCCTAGGTTTTTTAAGAATACCCTACCTCTACCTTCAACTTAGGGTACCCTAGTGTATACCTTATCTACCCGGGGTAGGGTAGGGTAGAATTGAATTAAACAACCCTAGACTTCTTGGATTTTATTCACTTATTACATTACGCAAACAATAGCTTTTTTGAGCCCCTCAATCGATGGCTTTTAAAAATTACGTTATTTATCATGAAACTTTCGAATAACTCATTAAAAATCTAAAAATTTAGCAAATTGCTGTATAGACCCTTACAAGAATCAGAATCATTATTTTTCTTCCTTAAAAATTCCAGAAAAGTCCTCCAAAAAGTATTAATAGTAAAGAATGAATTTTAATATCATTAAAATAAACAGCATAGAAGAAGCCACACAAGGAACGAGGAAGGGAGAGGAAAAAATAACGAAGAGGAAAAACAAACATAATTTTGGGCGGTCTCTTAATAGCATTGCGTAATTTAACATCATATTTTAGCTGTCGCTTATTATGATTTAGTGCTTTTAAGCATGTTATAATTTTGTATTTTTTTCCTCTCTTCCTCAATGTTTTTTTTTCGGTGCTGTTTCAGCGACAACGGTGTTGTTAATGGTTATATGGCTCGATGAAAAAATAAAATAGTTGAGTTACTTAATTTTTTTTCGATAATAAATTCTACATCGAAGTGGAGGACATGTTGAAATTAAACATTTTTTATTATATGCAATGTGTCTTAAAATGAGTTATTTTTGGATGTGCCGATGTGAAAATTTATTGTTTTAGTGACTGTTTAAGGAGATGAATTTGATAATTTTTAAGAAGTTAAATGGAGAATTTTTGAAATTTAAAATTTAACGTATTTTGAGAATTTGAATTTTTTTAAATTTTTATTATAATTTGACTTAACCTCTCTAATATCACTTTTTTTTCAATTTTATCTAGAAAATTATTATTTTGGATTTAATGAGGCCCTAAAGAGGTTAGTGGGGCTGTTAATGGCGTATAAAGGAGTTAATGGTGTATTTTATGAGATTCGTATTCTTCTTCATTAGACGCTGACTTGGGGTAGTCAGTATTGAATTTGGTTACGCTCCGTACAATTTTTGTTTCTAATGGTCCATTTTTGAGTATACTTACCGTCTGAATAATCCTTACTTAGAGTAACCCACCTGAATTAACCACCTTAGAGTACACCCTTCAAATAATTTTTCAAAAAATCTACTCAACAACCCTCAAAAATCAAAGTTTTTCCACGAAAAGCTCTTCAGAAAATCAATTTCATCGACAGACACAGGAAAAATTCCTTTGATGTTACACTAAGCACATACTTCCTCCGCATCAAGAAGAGGAATACACAAAAAATCAATAACTCTCGTCTGTTGACGAATATCACAAACATGAAAAAAAAAGAAATTTCAAGCAAGTGAAATGCAAAGCCGCAAATCAGATTGTTATTGTATGACAGATATAAAAAATCAATATTTTTTGAACTCATTCTTTTCCTCTTGTGTGGCATGAAAAAGTTCGTGGAAATATTAAGCGAGAGGAAGGATAATTTTGTATTGAATACATCAGTAAACATAACAAGCAACATATTCTTTGAGAGTTGATATACATTTTTGTGACAATATCCGTGTTGTTGCTACTTTTCAAGCTGTTGAAAATTGCTATGCAGATTTTCTGTTTGGATGGGAATTTATTTTCGTTAGGATTGATATTTTATGGAGGATGAAAGCCTATTTGTATATATTTAGTTCAAGGTTTTAATATAAATACTAAATTTTTGCTAAATTTTAAATTATAATTTAATTAAGTTTTTGAAAATAATTTATTACTATTATTATTATTTATTTCCAGCTTATATTTCTTTAAACTTTTAATTTAAATTTAGGTATAACATTCATAATATATATTTTTATTAAAAAAATTCAAATTTGTAACGGAAAAAAATTTAACGGTTTTTAAAATTTTAAAAATTTAACAGGTTTTAAAATTTTCAAAAATTTAACGGCTTTTAAAATTTCAAAAAATTTAGCGGATTTTAAAATTTCAAAAAATTTAACGGTTTTTAAAATTTAAAAAATTTAACATATTTTTAAGAATTTATACATTTAGATTTGCTTCAGTTTGGTATAATTAAAAGTTTCAATGGTTCAAGAAAATCAAAATTTAATTTTAATTTTTAAACAAAATCATTTCAAAATTTAATTTTAATTTTTGAACCAAATCATTTCATACTAAGCGCCTATCTAGCTGTCCCTAAGGTCTAGTCATGCCTTTTCCAAAAATCATCCATCCAATAATCATGAATTGATAAAATACAAATAAAATACAGCAACAGTCTGTCGCTCGACATATCAAAACAATGAAAGGTAAACAAGATTCGAGGCTTACAAATTCTCCTGCATTGTCTCGTACAAAAATATTGCGGAATTCTTTCTTGAACAACAGAAAAAAACAATATCAACAGCAAATGATGATGATGATGATGATTCTGTTGAATAAACACTTGTTAGGTACAAATACTCGAAAAACTGAATTTTCCTATAAAACAAAAGGAAATGAATGTAGATAGTGAAATAATGACGATATTTGAATATACACTGCAGAGTAATTTTATATCATAGAAATAATAGTTTTTCAGGAATTTCATTATTTCACTATTACATCCTGTAACTGCATAGGTTGCTTCATTTTATACATATCTCTTTGTTGTGAAAATAATTGCTATGTTGCTTTACTTTGTGGATGTTTTGTAATAACTTCCGTTAATCGTATGGTAATGTAAAGTGTTGCCAATTGTTGAAGACATGAGTTACATGCATGTAATTTTGTTTATGGGAAAATAGCGATTTATTTTGATTTTTGGGATGTATTTTTAATGTATAGACATTTTAGCAAAATATAAATCAGGAATATAAAAATAGAAAATGGTCTGATTGAAGATTTGAAAGGTTGTTTTATAGGTCATGAGTTCGAATCTCATTAATTTCTTAGAATTTTTGATCCTTTAGTTTTGAATTCTTTTTTAATTTTTAAAAAATTTAATTTTTTTTTTGTAAATAAATTTAGTTTAATCTGGTATTGAAATAGCTAAAAATTACAGTAAATAAACCCACTCCCCTCTTAAAAATATCAAACCCAATTTAAAATCATACCCATGTTTATATATCATCACATTTCTTTTTATTTCCGTTTTCATTTCTTTTACAACAAAAATAAAAATCTCCGAATTGGTAAATTGCATGCTGCAAACTGTTGAAGCACTTGTGGCAGAGATTTATGATTGTCAAAATTAAAAAAATAGAGAAAGGAAAAAAAGTTTTTTTTACAACAATCTGTACAGAAAAATAACTGCATAGCAATTTATAATGATGAAAAAAGCATTTCGCAACTAACAGGCAGGAATGGTAACAACAGTTGCAGAGGACAAAAACAGAAAAGATTTTTTTCGTATTTTCTAATTCCCTTCTTGAGTTGTACTTTATGTGTTGTGCATATACAGTTTATTGAGGAAAAATTCAGAGGAAAAATGGTTGACTTTTGACAGTTTGGATGGCTGATTTAAGGATTTAATAGCATAAATTAACGAAAATTCAAAATTGAATGTTTAGCGATGAAAAAATTTGAATTTTTAACGGTCAAATATAATTTAAATTTTAAACGGTCAAAATTAATTTGAATTTTGTAACGGTTAAAAATAATTTGAATAAGAGTCAATTCAAATTCGAATTTTAACGGTCTAAATCAATTCAAAATTTCAACGGTTAAAAATAATTTGAATTTTAAACAATCAATAACATTTTGAATTTTAAAAGTTGAATCTAATTTGAATCTTAACGGTCAAAAACAATTTAAATTTTAGCGATCAAAAACATTTGAATTTAATCTGTTAAAAATAATAATTTTTGATAGTATTTATGTAATTTTAGATACTTGATACTTTTACAAATGCACTTTAATCCACCCCCTCTTCCCTGTGCATAGCTATGACTTTCCTACTAATTCACTATTATTTATGTATGTGTATGTTTTTACCATGATATGAAATGTTAGAAAATCACATCAGCTGTGACGAATGTTGTTTCATCTGTGCATTGTAGGAGAACAAAGCAGCGCGAACGACATTATGTGCAAAAAACGAGAAAGCGATCACTAACAGGTTGCGGATGGATGAATGGAAAAATATGAAAACTCATTTTTCCTTGCTCTCTTACTGCTGCTCTTGTTTCACGTTTCTGTGTACATGAATGAATGAATGTAGGTTGTATTATGGATATATACAGTGGCAAAAAAGCATAAATCTTAAGCATGGAAGGCAAAATAAAGGGAGATTCGATATGGAGTGTATACACATTAAGAGCATCAGGAGTAGTAGCATTTAATAGAGGTGAAAGGTGATAGTTGAAAAATTATATATATGGAGTCATACTGCTGAACATTGAATATTTTTTTTTCTCACAAAATGTGCCAGTCATTGCGCTTTCCTATACAACAATTGCTTGTTTCTTCATATTCCTATCCACAGCACATAGAAAAGAGGAAAAAAATCTTGCAATATCTCCAGTTATGTTGGTTGCACTGCCGCATCTAAACTTATGCAAATTTATTCAATGGAAAAAATGTTATATGTATCCTCAAACCCTTATGCTTATGCTTCTTATTTTAATACATAATTCTATTAAGATTCTGCACTTGTGTTGGTGAGTTTGTGGATGAATTTTACAAGTATTGGATATGATGTAAATTCAACTTTAATGATTATAAATGAACTAGTGATTGCATAATCATTAATTACATTTATTATTTTTAGATTATAATTTTCCTTGGGGATATAGTTTGGTG
The DNA here is from genome assembly GCA_963573255.1 of Chironomus tentans. Taxonomy (NCBI): domain Eukaryota; kingdom Metazoa; phylum Arthropoda; class Insecta; order Diptera; family Chironomidae; genus Chironomus; species Chironomus tentans. The sequence continues at coordinate 37,215,867 of OY754302.1, read as the reverse complement.
TTGTTATTATTCTTATACTAATATCGAAGGGGGACCCCCTCGACGACGGAAATGCCCAACCCCTACTTTATGGTGTTTTACTTGATGATTGTAAAAAACAGAGCTCGAAGTCGACTTGGATTTGACAGAATTCGAGTCGAGAAGCTCTGGTAAAAATAAATAGAAATTTGGTTTGGGGGAGGGGGGTTAAAACTACTTGGTGGACTACCGCAGTAGAAAATTTTCCACCAATTTCCACCTATACACAAATTTTTCATCAAGTGGTTTTCCCCTGGATTTTCTATTGATGGAGAGGTATCGACCCCCCCCCCCCCCATGCCAAAGCGTCTTGATAACGAAGACATGGTGATGGCAATTACCCACCACCACCACGTGGTTAGATGTAGTAACAAAACAACACCACGGCACCACCTCCGCTAGTCTGAGTGTACTTGTGAATAGAAAATTATCAGAGCAGATTAAAGTTTGATTAAAGAAGTAATAAGGATCGATTTTTTGCTGATCCAATCTGATCATTTTATTTTTTTAGGTTAATGACTCTCCCCATGTAAAATCACATTAATTAAATAAAACTCTTGGAAATCGTACTCACCACTTTGATTCTGGAGCGCACTATTATTACAAATTGAAGATTCTGTCGATTTGATTGGTGTATCGTATCGTTTCAAGGCAACATTTGCATTTGATTTGAAAGTTTTTGGTTGCCAATATGCACCGTTATTGCCATCACTATTCTTCACTGTCGATTTGAATTGATTGACATGTTTTTTCAATATATGGCAACGAGGCATAGCGTTTTGCACTCGTCTGTGTTCTGTTTGTTCACCAAATACGCATTAAAAACTGGGAGCATTCGTGGAAAGGAGGCGATAATGACTATTCCTTAAAATAATACTCGCATGTACAGGAAAAAGGCCAAATGTCTACTCAAATATAATTACACAGTAATAATTCACTTCCACTGCCATTTATGTCTCATTAGTTGTGACAATTGAAAAAATATTTATTAAAAATAAAATTGCAATTAAAAGTTAATCATTTTTACACTTGAAATGTGTCACATAAAATCATTTGTTTGCTCTTCAAATATTATTAAATTTGTGTTTATTTTCACTGATTTTTTTTATTCAATTCTCCTGTTTTTATGTACACATATTTTTTTCGTGGGGATGTAGATAGTGCTATATACTTAGTAAGGGTTGAAATAGAGTCGGTTCCTACTTTTTTTTTGTTGAAAATATAACACTTGTTGTTATTTATAAATAATAAATGTGTTATTATGTTTGCTTACTGATATTTTTATCAATGTCCACTTTCAATCCCTTTTTAATGTTTATTTATTTATTTTTTTTGAAAGGAGTTTCTCGTTCCTTTAAAAATCAATATTTAATATTATTTTTAAATATTTTTTTGTTCTCGTTCTGTTTTTTACATGCACACAGGTTTAAATTTTCACAGGATGGGAGATATATTGCTTTCGTTGTCCATTAATGGGTTCTGCTTTTATTTTGTTGAAATGAAAAAAAATACACGAATTTTCGTTTTTAGAAACTGTAAATAAATGAGAAATGGAAAGGGGTATTAATATTGTTATTCCTTTTGAGTAATGTGAAATTAGTCATTATGTTGGAAATTTTTTTGAATGATGGAAGGGGTTAAGAATTTATGAGGAATATTTTTGTTAGAATTTTTAGGGTTTTTGGAAAATTTTAAATAAAGTTTTAAAAATATTTTGCTAATAGTTAAATAAATTTTTGATTGCATAAACTTTGCTTCCACTAGGTGTGATCTGAAAAAGAATATATCCACCTGACCAGGCTTTTTAGGGCCCAAGCCAGCCCAAATTTTCTTTGAACCAGATCCAGCTAGTGCATACCCTAGCATATACCATCGGGCGTACCCTTAGAGTATACCCTAGACTATACCCCTTGGGTTACCCCTGGGGTAGTGTATACCTTAGTATATACCAATCAATCCACCCCTGTTTTCTGGGTATTTTTTGATCCAACATTGCTCATTAGAGTATCGCTCAAAAAAAGCTAGTTCCCCCCAACCATTACCTTTCATCAAGACTTACAACTGTTTATTAATATTTCCCTCCTTATTTACTATTTTTTCACTTCAATAAGTCATAGATTTTCCCCAGATTTATGACGCTAATGATATCCTTAATAGGAATAAATTTCATATGCACCCCAAAAAAATTTTTTCGACTAAAAACAGGTCACGAGAAAAAAATTAGCTTTTCCTTTTTTGATTACCTTTATCAACGAAAATATATCATTGACAATAAATCGAAACTAAATACATGAAAATTTTCACATACGTAACGAGTGTGGTAATTAGACTTTTAGTTTAGAAAAGTTAGTAGGTTAGAGGTGTAATTTTGGGGGTTTATTCCAACACTGGTTCATTCTTCTGCCTTTCTAGAGCATTTTAAGATCCAGCAGTTTATTTGCTCATCTGCATGTCTATCTGCTGCTAGGTCAAAGAGCCACTTCTTCTGCTGGGACTATCATAAAAAGATTCAGGAAGTGGATTATGTATAGAACTTGATCGTTACGTATGCTTCATGCCTTTTAAACCTAAGTGATAAGAATGAGAAGTCGAAGTGTGGATCAGAGTTTCAGATCTTTACGTTCCGTTGTGGTCGTTTTTAAATGACCTACAATTTTTAAGACCCTGATGACTCTTTCACACAAAATAAAAATTTTTGAATTAAAATTTTGTAATAGAGGGGGAGGGGGTCTAAAAAATTTCGTTTTTTGTGTAACGTCATTTACGAATAGCTCCTTTAGTTACAAATTTATAATTAATTTACCATCCAGATTATTTTCGTCAGCAAAGTAGAAAAAGAATAAACAAAATCCCCAATCAAAAAGCTTCAAGGCATTTCATACTCAACAACCCCAATATCAAGAACCATCAATTACAATTTTTTTCCAATTCATTAAATCGATTTCAATATCATAAAATTATAGTGGCAATTTGAAAAGCCATGAAGAGGTGGATTTAAGGCTTAACGGTTTTGATGGCTTATAATTAGCGGCAATAGCAGTAAAAGTTAAATAAATAAAGCTCTAACGCAACAGAATATATCTCCGGATGTATTTGTATAATTAACATTTGGTTTCACTAAACTAATTATAAAGTTGTGGTTTCTGAATTATAAATGGTGAGAAAAGCTTCCTTTTGCGTTATCATCACATGAGAGGTGTTGCTTGTGATTATAAATTTACATTATCAAGAGGAAGGTAAACAGCCGCATAAATTGTGCGTAGGTACGTAAAATTTTCGTCACTTCTTCTTCCATTTTATTTTTATTATATTAAAAAAAAAAGTTTTAAACCCCACATCTAGGCACAATTTACTGTGCCTCACCCTCAATTCCACTTTACATTCAGATATAATTTATTGAAAATTCATGTATTGTCTTGATCTTGATAGATCATGAAAGGTTATCCTCTTCTGATTTATTTATTTACGGTAAATTGCCTCGCACAATGTTTTAGTCGATTAACATGAAAATGAGGATTAGGCAAGTGACATGTATTTGATGACAATATATATATATTTATACACACACAGCCACATCGAGTGACTGAATGGATGGGAAAAAGATTGTTTTGTAAAATGTGTGCTGGATTTTCAGTTTGTCCTCCCTCTTGTTGTAAATCCATATCCATCTTCTCGTACAACAAACAATAATTTTCTTTAAAATATGTACAGCAAACATGTGGGCAGGTTGAATGGATCGATGCATTTTGTGAGAGTTTTTATGGGTGCATAAGAACAGATATTTGAATCTAGTCCTGCATCAGCATTAAGATTCGAAAACATTTTCATCAGTTTGGTTTCTAGGTAAATAAAGTCATTTAAGAGTCGTTCATAAAGGATATGACCCAAAAAGAATGATTTTGAGGTTAAGTATCTCGATGACTACGTGGTCTAGTGGTTTGGTACTTTAAAAATTGTAATAGTAACTCAGCGGTCCTGGGTTTGAAACTGACAAGAACAAGTGGTTTTTTCTTTGAATCATCCATCCACCAGTCTAAGGCCTAGACTCTAGGATTTAAAAATATCCAAATACCCATATTATCATATATTTCTAGTGTATACCGAGACATACTCTAGAATATATACCCTATGGGCATATTATTGGAACTACCTCATTTTTGAGAATATAGAATGTCACCCCTCCTTTCTTAAATATTGGACGACATTTATGAATGACCCCTTAGCTCACCCCCCCATCCAAATCCTATCAGCACAATTTATTTACAATGAACTTATACAACATAAAATTCCTTCCAAACAAACACTACAAAAATTCAAATATTTACTTCAAATCCGTCACTCCAGGACATACACTTTTGTGTACATTATGTAAATCTAAAAATAGCCTATCCATTGAATATATTTTGGATGCCACAAAGCGGTTTACATGAGGGAGGAAAAATCCATCCATCTATCTTAATATCGATCCATTGAGTCACATTATTATGACATTCGACATTCAACACAATTTTTCGCTTTAATTGAACATCGAATAAATATCATGTTAAATAGAAAGAAAGAAAAACTTGGGCATAAAAGAAGCTTTATCGATATCGTAAAAGGAACTGAGAAAAAAAAAATGTGAATGGTTAAAGTGTATACACACAGGTAGGTTACAGGTGGATATGAATGTTTACATTTTCATTCACATCAACATTGATATCCATAAGATGTATGTGATGGAAGCCGAAAAGCTAAAGTGTAGGAAAAGAAAGGGAAAGGCAAATAGAATGTAGAATAATGTCGAGAGCACTTATATTATGATATATATTATTTACGCATGGAAGGACTTAAAGACTATTCATTTAGAAAAGGAGAAATAGTGGGGAATGTTAAAAGGTGTTTGGGATGAACAAGCGCTGTTTTTGTAGTTTTAGATTGAGTTGATATTCTAGCGCTGTTTTGTTTATAGTTTGAGGCCCCTTGAATCTTAAAATCTGTCATATTTCGTAGTTGTAGGCCCTTTGAATCTAATGTCTGATGTATTTCAAAGTTTTAAGCCCCTTAAATTTAAATCTTACCAAATTTCATAGTTTTAAGCCCCTTGTATCTTAAATATGGCATATTTCGTAGTTTTGAGCCCCTTAAATTTTAAAACCTGGCATATTTCGTAGTTGTAGGCCCTTTGAATCTAATGTCTGATATATTTCGAAGTTTTAGACCCCTTGTATTTTAAATATGACATATTCCGTAGTTTTGAGCTCGTTGAATCTTTAACCAGACATATTTCATAGTTTTAAGCCCTTTAAAACTATATCCACTGTGATAATTCGTAGTTCTGAGCCCTTTGAAGCTAAATCCTGCAAAAATTCATAGTTTTAGGCCCCTTGAATTGTAAAACCGCAATATTTTGTAGTTTTAAGCCCCTTAAATCTTAAACCAGCCATAATTTTTAGTTTTTAATTATTGAAAACCCTATAAAGACAGCCAAACTGACAGAAAAATTGCTAGTAACACAAATTCCTAGCTGAACTCCACTAAAACGTGCAAAAATGAAAGAACATAGCAAGCAGTAAAGAGCTGTGAATGTGTGCGATGCAATCTTTGATATGACTCGTTTAATGTCATACATACAATGATATTGAAAGTCTCAAAAGTTACACAAATGTCATAAAAAGTCTCCATGCTTATTTCCTTTTCATAACATATTTTTCTTTGTAATCTAGGCGAAATGCTGAAAGGTGGATTGAGTTCCTTAAAGTACTAGTCATGCCTAGTGGGAATTTCCATTTCATTTTCTTTCATGACATACCCTTGTCTCTCGCTTTATGTGAATCTTATACAATACACATTTTATTCAATTTTTTTCCTTCTTTTTTGACCTAGAAACGCTTTACGTGTTCATAAATACAAAGAAGAAAAGTCTCAGCAGGCTTGAAAAACAAAGTACAAAAGCAGAACAAGGTTGCAAGGCTGATGAAAAAAAATCACGCCTGATTTAAGCGTTTTACACTTCACAGCCCTTCCATCATCATCGCACATCATATGTGAGTTGCTTAAGGGATGATTTTTGTCCACACGAGTGCTCTGAAATTATTTCAGTCCCATAAGAATCGAACTCACAATCAACGCCTTAGTTTTGCGAAATTTTTCGTGTACAGATAATCAAGTTTTGTACATGAACGATCGAATCTGGACTGGGAAATGGAATTTTGTGAAATTTGTGAGAAAAATGGTCGTGCTGGAAGGAGAACTAAGTTGAGTCTTCATGCTGTTACTCTATTGTGAATATGGAGTGGATTAAGGATGGAATTGAAGAAATTAGGCACTCTTAAAAGGAATAGAAGCTTCATCAGAGTCGACTTTCTTCAAAATCCACTAAATCATAAATTTTAATAAGGGGTTGTTCATAAATGACGTCCAATATTTAGGGAGTCTGATGCTGTGTGATACTTACATACAAAAGTTTGTGCCAGAGAGGGGGAGGGGGGTCTAAAAATCTCGATTTTTGCGTGACGTCATTTATGAACGACCCCTAATCAACATCCAGTTTACAACAAATTTCCAACTCTACAATAATAAATTTATCTCCAAACCATAATATATTTTGTTAATAATGATTTGTAGCAATAAAGTAAGCTCTACATCTCGAGTACACACTCATCAATGGATGTGGCACACATATCTATGTTGCTGTAGAGAATCATACAATATGTAAGAAGATGTTTCATTAAATCAGCTTCCATAGAAGTAATAGAAGTATTTATGTGAGAGCCCCGAACGAGTGCATAAAATAATGTTGAGTTATTCACTTTCCACTGCTGCTTTTACCTTTATTCCCTCCATCATTCTCCTACTAAAGTACCGAAAACTGTATACACATTTTCTCTTTTCACATCTTGTGCTTTTACGTGTATATAAAAAGCACGAGAATATGTATTTTGGTATAGTTATTAATGATGGCACATACAAAAATATACAGAAAAGTAGCAGCAGCAGTAATATTTGTTATGGAGAGCAACAAGTAGCTGTAACATCAAAAAAAAAGAATCGGTATGTGTTTATGCTATTTTCGTACTGGAGTGATGATGATGAGGAAAAAAGGAAGCAAAAAAATTGAAATAAAATAAAAAGGAGATGGGAAGTGAGAGCAAAAATCCACTCGGTGTAAATCTAAAACCCACCATCCACACTTTCGCATCATCCACCCAACAACCACCCCGATACCTTTTCACAGTATTTTCTGTGTGTATACACACATTTGTACATAAATTTCCTCTGTTTCATGCCCTTCTGTTGATATACCTCATTCACGGCTAAAACACCATCATCATCATCATCATACCACCAACATCAAGGTCCGGATGAGAATGAGGATATAAAAATGGATGAAGGAAGGAACATACAAAGAGAAAGGAGTAGAAAGTATGAAAATAATGATGATGGTGAAAAGCCACAGGTATTTTTTTCCATCTTCTCTGAATGTACATAATAATATCAACATTTTTTCCCTTTTTTTCTATGTAGCGTAATGAATGGCGTTGCGGTATGAATAAACATAATAATAATTGAAGGAACTGGAAAAATGAAAACTGTGAAAATTCATCAAATGTGCAAATCATGATGTAGAAATATTTTTTCATTGTACTAAATTGTGCATCGGTTAATGTGTAAATTATAAAATTGACTTTAAAACAAGGATGGTGGATAATGAGCAACAGAGTTGATGGTGGAGCAACTGGTGGAAAATTTGTTGATTGGATTTCTACTATTTATAATATTACAGAATGTGAATTTTACTGAAATGTTTGAAGACTGGAGGTTTAGAAAAAGACTAAATCTAGTGGTCTTGTTCTCGATATATTTATATCCTTAACCCAACCTCTAAAAGACCCTAAGGGGTCATTCACTTATGACGTCCATTAAAAAATGGGATTTTTAAACCCCCCCCTCCTTGTTACAAAATTTTAGTTCAAAAAAATTTCTTTAATTTAAAGTGTCACAAAATCTCAGACCCCCCCTCCCCCCTTAATCATGGACGTCATAAGTGAATGACCCCTAATTTAAATTTTATATTAGAAAAATTTTCTATATACTTCAAATCAATCAAAACTCAGATATCGAGCTGAAGTGGCTCAGTTTTTCAGTACAAAAATGCTTTGGTAACTGAATATTTCAATGCAAATTCAGCTCTCCTGGGTTCGAGACTCAACCCTGTTGAGATGTACTTTTTTGAACAAAAGATCCTAGAAATAAAGCTCACAGCTTTCAGTTGCAGGTTGCATGCAGAAATATTGTCAATAAAGTATAAGTTTATGAGCTGTAGGTCCCAGACACTGAGCTGTATCCTGACAAATGGCACATGATGTAAAAAGACAAAAAATGTGGAATCGGATCAGCCTGAACCTGACATGGGTACGGATTTGATGAAATCCGATGGTCTGGTACCATATTTCTCGATATATTTACGTCGTGTGCCATTCGAGTTGCTAATAATAATTCTCATAATTATACCTGCAACAAGTGATACCTGAAACGTTGGATACTATGCCCCATACATTACTCTAAGTAATAATGAAAAGGATTGATTTATATCAAGGTATAATGAGTCAGTACCCTTCCCATAGTCATGACCTCGATTCTATTCTAAATTTATATTTTTTTTCTACATATTTTATTCTGATTTTACAAATTGTTAAAAAAATAATATAAAACTGCTCTGTTTACCAACTCAACAGTATCTAGCTCAACAGTATCGATGCCTGTTGCTGATATTTAAAGACGTAACAAATCAATATCGGCCATACCTGTTGGTATTTTGTTTAGTATCATTTTTCTAGCTATATGAAAAAATTGCCAATGCTTTTTTAAGCGGCTTATAGCATAAGCTTTTTTGCAGTCAATAGAAAACTGACGCAGTTTTGGACGGGGAAAATATCCGATGAATTTAAAAATTCTAGAAAAGAGGTTTACTTGGATATTTATATGTTTTTACTGGATTTCAATTAGGTTATGCTAGTTTTGAGTGAATTAACAGTCACAATTCTGAGATGGAAATAATAATCACCCTGGTCTGCACCTTTGTCTGCTACACCAGTGTACCAGTTCTTAGGAGTTCCGTTAAATTATTTAGAAATAGATATTTTCCCCGATCTACTTAGAACATCTCTTCCATATTTTTCAATTTAAAAATAAGGTTCAAAAATGAATTTTTTTCAGTGTTACTCAAATTGTGATCCACATTAGTGATAAGGTGATACACCTGATTTACACTGGATGTAAAAGAACCACTTGAGAAATACTAGTTTAGGTATATATGTATGTTTATTTAATGCCATACTGGCTGTTCATTAATTAGTTTACAAGAATACAAAAGAATCTTAATTTAGTTGGTTTATGAAATCAACCGCTAGAAATTTTTTGAAAATTCTACAAAAAAACCGTTAGATACAACATTTAAATTTTTCTACAAATCAAAGGTTCAAATCTTGAACTTCAGAATGAAAAAAATGTAAACAATGTAAATAAATTAAATGAACCAAGTGAAATTCTAATAAAATAGAAAGTTTGGAATGAAATCTGCACAAATATTAATTATGTATTATTCAGGAAGACGTCTGACAGTTTATTTTACAGGTACCTATGAAACATATATCTCTAAAAAAGTGAGGGTTCTTGTCTCATCTGATGTAAACTTTCCCACCTTGCAAACTTCTTCGTCCATTTTTGAAAATGAATCACGTCATTAAAGAATAACTACAAAGTGGAAATTCTCAGAACAAATTAGGATTATATATGCAGGCTTTCCTGATATCTAGCGTCTTCCAAGCCCAATGCCCACTGAGAAACCTTACAAAAACATGCAAAAATCTACTCTACCTCAATTCCATTTCTTCTTTACTTCAGTAACAAGTTGTAAATGTCTATCATCACCTGTTGCTGGTGTCACTAGTTGCTATTACTTGCAGTTATTAGAAAACACAACGAAAATGACAGACGCTGGCAACTTTTACATTGCTTAATTGAGATGAATCTTTTGCCAGCAACATTTTTACCTTAATTACATCTCCGAGCCAGATTATATTCCCACAACCCTGATAACGCAAAAAAAAGGATGACTTTATGCCCTACTCGTGTAATAATGAGATTCAGTTGGGACAAAAGATGGAAAAACTTTTCCATCGTGCTTTGTGATGAAAATGCTGACAGTTATTACGAATGGCACTTAAATGACTTCACTTACTACTTATGATCCTCATTCGTACATTGCCGTATGTGTAATTACTTTATATAACTCACAATTATAAGCGGATTTTTTTACACTCTTATGGAACTTTCCATCTGACCTTTTTCTTGATACCTTAATGCACACACATACATACACACAAAATTTTAGTTCTGAATAATTTAATTTTTTAAAATAATTTCATTATTTAAATAAAAAGCAGGGATGAATTTCCTACAACCACACCACACTGATATGATGCAAGTTATGTTGCTATCGCCGCATTGTGTATCATGTCATTGTATGTGTACAAAGGCACCGTAAGGTAATATCATCCGCACTAATACAAATGAACAAAAATTTTACTTCCTTCTTTTGGAAAATTGACAATCTGAATGAGAAAAAAATCTTCTCTTTGCATACATATTTTTTTAATAATAAACACCGATGATGACGATACAAGTAGGAAAAAAATGGAAATTTTGGAAAATTAATATTTTGGATGTGCGGGAGAGGAATGGGAAGTTTCTTTTTTTGTGAATGAAAAATTATATAAATAGAAGACTATACGTACACACACATAAAAACTTGCTGTCTTGAACTTAAAATTCACTTTATTTTTGGATTTATAGACGGTGAAATAAAATGTCTTATGGTTCCTGGTTAGTGAAATGAATTACACTAAATTTTTACTCATTCCACGAAAAAAAAACACTGTTTAATAATTTAAAAATAAAATAAAAGTTTTTTTTAACTTCACCACGGTAACACAGATAAATTTTTTCGATATTTATTTATTTTTTATTTTTTGTTGAGAAAAACTATATGTTCACATGTATTATTGTAAGGTAGAAGATTTATTATCAAAAAATGAAGTGTTTATTGAGTAAAAAACGGAAGCACAAAGCACAGAATTTTTAATTGGAATTTTTTTAGTTGAGAGTAGAAAAATATCATGTCAACTATGTTGTGAAAATGGAAACAGTGGTTGTGTATTCAGCGTTGCGTCAGGATATTGCCTGCTTCCAATTCCTTATGTCATATGCTGAATTTTTTTTAAAACACGTCTGCGCAACTCACGAATGGAATGGATGTTTACTTGGAAACTTGTTTCTTGTGCCAAGCATGTCGTTGTGATTTCCTATATAAAGGAGGAAAGAACACATGTATAAGGGAACTAAGTTTTGAAAGAGCAAGGGGTGAGTTTTGTGTGCGCAAACTCACGAAATTACCGCCGATATTGGGAATAGAAATGCTTGCTTGTGTATTTTTTTCTGGAACTTCACCACTTGATGGATTTTTTCTGTTGTTTTTGCTCTGCATTTTTTGAATTTTTCCTGCTGGAAATGTGATGAGGAAATTTTTTAACGGAAAATTCTTTAAAAATTAAGTTTTTGTTTAATTGTTTTATTTATTTTGTTTAACTTTACAATTTTTGAAAATATTTTGAAACAGGTGGTAATAATGTGAGAGGGTTCTAATGACGTGATGAGACGTAAGCACTGTAATTTTGATTATATTTAGAAATTATTATACTGAACCTGTATAGTAATCAGCAGATGCATAGCTTAGACGTTCTTTAGAAAACTAGTGATACATTAGAAACAAATTTATAGCAAATAGTTCAACATCTTCATCTTCGAAATTGAAGACTTTTGATAATAAATTAATTATTTGCAGCATCTGGTTAGGGACAGTGGTGTAGCCTTGGGGGTGAATTTCTACACCCTCCAATAGTTCTAGCTACACTGCTAGTTAGGGGTCAATCAAAAATTATATCACGCTCCAAAGGGCAAAGAGGGATGTAGACTTTGTGACAGTTTCAAGGACTGTTGTCTTTAGTATGTTAAGGTTATACCCAAAAAACTAGCACAAGGGGTCAGGGGCGTATCCAGGCGAGGTTTAGGGGTAACCCCCTATTTTTTTTTGAAAAACCAATATAAGTTTAAGGTCATAATAGGAAGAGATTACAAAAAAAAACAAAAAGGTCATTGGTTTTTCAACTTCTCCCAAAAACATCCTGGATACAACCCTGCCATGACATGGGTAGACTATTTCCTCTAGTATCTACCTGGGTCATTCACTTATTACGTTACTCACCATATCGACTTTTTAGACCCCCTCGTTACAAATTTTGAACCAAAAAATCTACACTTTAGCTTGTTCTATAATAGTAGACCAACCCTCCTCCCCCCAAAAAAAGGAAACGTAACAAGTGAACGGCCCCTTAGCAAGCTGAGTTCGAAACAATTCTTATTCGAAAATTAATGAATCCTTGTAATTAAATGAATGCTCCATGAACTAAAATTTTAACACAATACTAAGATCGATAGCCAATACTCTTCCTACTCCTCGCTCTACCTGAACTCTTATCAAATGCAAATTAAATTCAATCAAACTTAAGTAGTTTTAATTTTAATAATAAACATTTGCTAATTGAATTATTTGAATTCAATTCATTAAAATAGAGTGAACTAAAAATCATTTACATAGACAAAATTTGAGAGCTTGCATTAGTAATAATGAACATCAACTTGTACCTTTTAAGATTCTAATGAAAGTTCATTATCCGCATCAGCTATTAATTAGCACTTCTCCAAGCTTTTTATGCAAATTATGAGCATATATATTCTGATTAAATTTCATGTTCAAATTTATGCAAATTCTTGAGAAGAACCAGCAACATGAATGTTTTGCTATGCGAAAATAGAGAGTAAAATTTAAGAAAAAATTGTATTACATTATCCTATTATATGGCTTGTATGAATTGAAAAAAAATCTCATAAAAATGATTGTAGCTTTGTGGCAAGCACAACAACTACTGTGAAAAGTGAAATGGCCTTGTAAATTACTTAAGAAGTTCAGCAAAAGCAATACTAATAACAGCAAAAAAGCAATAATAGTTTTAGAAAGAGGAGAAGAGAGAAAAAAATTATGGTAAAAAGTTCAGTGGTAGCAAGAAATAGAAAATATCATAAAAGCGATAGTAAAATCACGATTTTCATTCAACATCATTAACGTCACTTTCAGTAATTGCACAGCAGAGAAAGAAAAACACTTTTGTTAAAAAAATAAATTTGTGAAGCTTTAGCTTTCTTTATTCCATCGCTCATTCTCTCGTGGTGCAGAATTGTCACGTGTGGGGAATTGCTGCAATTTTTCTAAATTTTATTGTCAGTTTCATTCAAAAAACCCAATTATGACAAATTATTTCATTTTATTAGGGGTTTCTAAGGAAAAAGACAAAACTACCTCTAACAATTTTCATTAATAAGTAATTAACTTTGAGAAATCATCCTTAAAAGTTTTCCTGGATATGCCTCTGGCGGGGGAGGAGGTGTAGTGTTAGGAGGTCAATTTTCACCCATCCCGATGATATTTTTTTCTTCAATTTACTAGGGATTTCTATTTTCGAAAATGGTTCTTATTTTTCGAAATCGAAACTTCGAAGATGTAATTTTTTCAAAAAAATATAACCGTTACAAATTTTCATAAGTAAATTTAACGGTTTTTGAAAATTTAAAAATTTTAACACTTCGAAATTTTTTTGAAACAGTTTTGAATTTCAAAAAAATAACGGTTAATACTACTGTTGTCATCCATTGGGAAAACTCATAGATTAAAAATATCCTGGCTACGCCCCTGGTAGAGAGTTAGAAAGTCAACCCAATTCAATGATATTTTCTTCTTCTATTTACAAGGACTTATTGAGTATAAAGTCCCAAATATTCATTAAGAAATTTTTAAATCCCCCCTCAGGAATAACCTAGTTTGGAACAAGTTTAGAACTGTTTAGACCAAAAATCCCAAGGAAGTTAGATTTCTTGGAAATTCCATGGATCCCTAAGGTATTTGACCCCAAAACATCTCCTGGCAACACCTTTGGGCTAGGAGTAGTTAAAACAACTTCATCCAAAAATTTCTGAAAATTTTTTCTACCAAATTACCTCAATTTATCCCAAATTTAAGTCAGTAAAATAAAAATCAGCATGAATCTTCAACAAAATGAGTTCAACTCCTAACAAAATATAATTTAAGACTCAAAGTCATCATAAGTTTCCAAAATTATCACACTAAAAGTATATCCTCAACATGCCAACCCTGATTCCAACTTCTTTCCCGTTCATTAACGACATCAAAAGACGAGAATAGCTGGAATCGAAAATAACTTTAACTGTTGAATATTTCTACAAGTATAATTTTCATTCAATTTCATATTTTATTGCCACTAATGCCACTCATACTTTTTCATTAATTTTCAGGCACACAGGGATTTCCCGAGGCACTTACATAAAACACAAATTAATAATGTCAAATTTTTATTAATTTTACTAGTTATATTGTGGATGGTTGGGCGGCTAAAGTGGCATTCAGGCACGCAATCTCCTCCTTAAGAAAATTCATTCAATTCTTTTTTATTTTATTATTATTATTGTTGCTGTATGTGCTTCAAGAGTTAGTGCTTGTCGGCGTAAATCTCTCTCGCTTTGCGCCCTTTTTGGTAAAAGCCAACATTTATGGCATTTTCATAATTACGGTGATTTATTTTAAAATTATTATTTTTTTGTCGACTCTTTGTTGGTTGCTTTCCTTCATTTTTTTTCACCAAGTGGCCACCATCATTCGTTTAATGCTTTTTCGATAAAGCTATTCCGATAAGAGCAAATTAAATAGCCGCATGTTATTTCATATTTTTTTGTTGCTGTTTCCTAACTTGATTGCAGAATAGAGTCGCTTAATTAACAGTTCTTTTGCCCCTCAATTCTTTTCCTTCTTATTGCTTCATTTTTAGCTCTGCGATTTTTCTTCTTCATTCTCTTTCATTCAGCTCTAGAATGGAGATAAAGAAGAAGGTACTCATAAAATAAAAGAACTTATTATGACACCATGATAGTAAAAAGCAACACTATATCTTGTAAATTTAGAGTCTTCTTTTGAAGTACATTGGCTTTGTTTCATGTTAGAGAGCTTCCAGTGGGTGGAAATTTATCGTTTTGCTTTTGTAGCTTGTAGATGATGGCTTATTGTGTGAACCATTGTATGTCTGACTCGAGCAGGTGAATTATTTGGTAAGATTTACTTTGAAGACTTAGTGATGAAATTAACGATTAGTTGCATTGTTGGGTGCGTCACGGGGTAACAGTGGTGTAATAACTAACTTTAGGGCTTAAAAGCAAACTTTCATAAAAAACTGTCTCAAGTAAGAATCGAACCTGAATTCTTGGAATCGTTCATAAATGACGTCCATCATTTGGTCACTCATAGAAATAATTGTACGGTTTTGAGTAATATCAAATATTGAAAATTGCTCAAAATCATACAAATTCAAATATTTTTTCTATGAGTGGTGGAGAGGGTGTCTGGAGTTTTGTGACACCTCCAACAATTATTTTGTATGAAAATTTTGTGATAGAGGGGTCTAAAAAAATCACAATTTATGCATGACGTCATTTATAAATGACACCTTACTGTTTCTGGTCGTATGCTTCTACTACTAAGCTATCGGAGGTTATTACGAAGCTTCACAAAATGCCAGTTATACAATTTATTTGGTGACCCTTCTTCCCCTCTAATGGGCTAATAATAAGCTAATGGGCTATATAATAAGAGAATGACCCCTTATTGTCGATCCCTATGAATCATCCCAAAATGTTAGTTACACTACTATAAAATTTCAACAGAACATTCTTTAATGAAAATTCCCACTTGAACATTTTTTCCCAACTAACTCATTTGCCATTAAATTTCATATCGTAGAACAACGCCAGCATAAAAGAATTGCAATTTATGCAAAATAACAAGAACAATAAGAAAATGATGCAAAAATGAAGAGCTGCATTGTATGATAAAAATTGTGTAGTTCAAATAAAAGCCATCCAAATACTTTACATATTCAACTTTCATATACCATACACTTGAGAAATCAAAGGATTTAACACTTTGTTAGATGAATTTGTTTCTTTTTATTCACATTATAAGTAAGTGAATGAGGATAAAAGAAATTGCAGTAAAATTACAAGTGTCAATGTACGAAATATTGAATAAAGAGGCGAAAAGAAATCTTCAGACTTTGAGCTTCTCTTCTGTCATACGCTTTTGTTGTTAATCATTTTTTTTTTCGTGTACAAAGAGATGTAACGAAATGCATGTGCGAGATTGTGCCACTTTACGAGGAGGAAATGAGACAATTTTCAAACAATTCAAACAAAAAAGAGGAAGAACATAGGAACTGACAATGAGGACTTCCTATTGTTGCACATTGAAAGTGAAAAATAAATTTAAAAAATTTGTAGGTTAGGGGACAAGCTAACGCATTTTTAGGAATGTATAGTTTTAAAAATTTAAAATAAGTTCAGTTAAAGTCAAGTTCACAAGGATATGTTCAGTTTAAGTCAAGTAGAGAAGACTAAGTTTAGTTCAAGTCAAGTAGATAAGGATATGTTCTGTTTAAGTCAAGTAGATAAGGATATGTTCTATTTAAGTCAAGTAAATAAGAATGAGTCTAGTCATTTGGATAAGGATATGTTCAGTTTAAGTCAAGTAGAGAAGACTAAGTTTAGTTCAAGTCAAGTAGAGAAGACTAAGTTTAGTTCAAGTCAAGTAGATAAGGATATGTTCTGTTTAAGTCAAGTAGATAAGGATATGTTCTATTTAAGTCAAGTAAATAAGAATGAGTCTAGTCATTTGGATAAGGATATGTTCAGTTTAAGTCAAGTAGAGAAGACTAAGTTTAGTTCAAGTCAAGTAGAAAAGACTAAGTTTAGTTCAAGTCAATTAGAGAAGACTAAGTTTAGTTCAAGTCAAGTAGAGAAGGACAAGTTTAGTTCAAGGCAAGTAGATAAGGATATGTTCTGTTTAAGTCAAGTAGTAATAAATAAATCTAGAAGTCAATTAGAGAATGGATAGATTAATTTTAAGTCAAGTAGAGAATGAATAGTTCGAGTTCCAGTCAAGTAGAAAAGGATATGTTCAGTTTAAGTCAAGTATAAACTGAAACAAGTCATAAATTCTTCTAAATGCATTGACAAACTGTTCCTTCATACAGCATTTTCCATCTAAAAATGAGCCTCAAAAATTTATTTTTTTCATGAGTGTTGCACTGTTATTATTTCACAATTGATAACATGAGACATATCACAAAGTGTACTTTTTCGCTATTTACTTGATTGTTGGTTGTACAAATTTTTTTTTGCTTCATAGCAATAAAGGAGGAAGTGGCAGATGCGAACGTGAGATATTGTCTAATTTGTAATTAAACAGTAATAATAGCAACAACAACAAAATGGTCACATATGTGAGAAGTGTAACTGAAGAAGGAAAAAAATTATGCTTGTGAGAGATTCGACAGGCACTTCATGCATGTTTTTTGTAGAAAATTATTTTCAAGGGTAGAATATTTTCGATTCTTCAGCATGTTCTTAATTGAACAGAAGCCCTTTGAGTGTACTTTCATTACACACATCATCAATTATAATTTAGTCATTTCTACTTAATGGAAAAAATGAAAATGTTTTAAGTCTTAATTTAGTCCTGAATAAATGCGTATCGCCTCAAAAGCATTGGGTTGGTGATCATGAAATTTGACAATCGTGACGATACTTGTGCATGTCTCAGTCATCGATAGTTGAACTATATTATTCATTAATTATTAAAAGAATTAGACATCAATTGTTTACTCACAAAAATTTTGTTTTGTGTCTTTTTTTGGAATTGAAATATTTTTTTTCAGTGTTGTTGTCTACGGGTTTGCTTCAAATATGAGCTTAGGTGGATTCTAGGTGCACCTTCTAATATCCTCAGACATAATTCTGTCTTGACAGAGTCTGTTAAGAGACCTGGTCGTATATTTACTTACATTTCTTAGTTTGTCTTAGATTTTGATTGAACTTTGACTCCAAGGTAGCATATAGTAGCGTAGTAGGGGTTTGCGGCACTAAATACCTCAGTACCAGTTACTCTATTGCTTTTAATGGTGTCTCAGCTAAATAACTGTCTGTTTTCGATGTATAACCACGTTTTCAGCGAAAATCTATGATTTGGTCTAGCCCAGAGGTCAATTTTCCTGATATATCCTAACCATATCCAAGGGTATACCCAAGTAATCGACCCCAGAATCATCTATGTCAACAACATGTAGCAACACCACAATATTTCCATCTCTGAATGACGAAAGACACAAAATATTGTATTTGTTTGAGGCACAACATTAAATGCAAATAAATAAGTTGACAAAAAAACAGAATGAACAGCAAGAAAGTAAAAGAAAATTGATGGAAAAACTATCAACGACATTAAATATTCATAGAAGAATAAAATAATTCTGGCGGAGCAATCAATGGTAAATTAAGTGGGTAATTTAGACAGAATAGTTGTTTAACTTGATGGCAACTGTAACTACACTAGTCGTATTTATTTATTCTGTTTACGTTAGAAACAGAAGTAAGTTACAATGGTAAACCTTATTGGTAATTTTTTTTTCAATTTTCTCAAAAAAAAAACTTTTCTTGCCTTTTTTTGTCTTCTTGGTTGGAAGTCACCCCTTTCATTTTTATGGCTTCATACAATTTTTTTGTTTTCGTTTTATGTTTCAACAGACTACGTGGCTTATAATTATCAGTCAGTTATAATATCAATTGAAAATACCATTTGTAAACAATATAATTATCAATAAATACTGCGTTTGCAGTCATGAATTTCTCAATTGTGGGAAAAATAAACAAAACACAGAAAAATTCAATATAAATTGATGGATTTGCTATTGCGTTTGATAATGATTAAAAAAATATGTTTCATGTCCGAATGTCAATATTAGTTTTTTTTAATTTAAAATAAATATGGTTTATGGTGAACTGTATGGGAAAATATGAAACTTTTGTTTCTGAAATCGAATAGTTTTGTAATGAAAGGTTCACATGTGCGGTATCAGGAATTTTTAAATGTAACCCTTTCAATTAATTTTTTAAAATTCATATGTGTAATATTATTTCATTTTTTTTGGGAATTACATAAAGTCAGCTTTTTTTTTGTAAATAATTAATTTTTATTTCTGTATATTAAGGTACCAAACTTGAAGTCTTGCGCTTGCTCCATTTTGAAGTGTAAGGCGTCCATGTAACTCACGTGAATCCTCGCAAGTGCTGCAAACTGGTTACTTTGTTACGCACTGTCGACTAGGATTCCAATGTAAAGCCTCATTAGCTAGGTCTTTATCAGAAGGGTGTATTTTGTGAATATATCAAATCCAGCCCTAAATCGTTTACTAATTCGAACTTCTTAGAAGTTTTTTATTTTTAGAAATAAAAGAAATTTTGGAAAATCCTAGTTTATAATCCACAAAATCTTAATTCTAAGTTAACTAAGTTAAGTTACCCTAGTAACAAAAATAAACTAGCTGCGAATAACTTTCAGATAGTTTTTAGCTAACTTTTATATCCAAGGAGGGAGCTTTCAGGAGATTCAAGTTCCCTAACCGGAAGAATTTTGAAATAAAACTTTTTTCAGATCCCCCCCCCCCTCTTCCTAAAGATTTGTGTCTTCGCCCATGTTCTTAGTGGTCATTCACTTATGACGTCCATCAAAAAATGGGATTTTCAAACCTCCATTCCCCCCCCCCCCCCTTGTCACAAATTTTAAATTCAAAAAACTTTCGTTAATATAAAGTATCATAAAATCTCAGAACCCCCTCCCCCCTAAATCATGGACGTCATAAGCGAACGACCCCTTAGCTATTCATCAACGAATTTCAAAATTTGTTTGAAGTTCTTTGGTTTTTTTGCGATTTTTCAGGATTGGTGATCGGTTTCTGGTGGGAATCGAACCCACGTCTTTACAAAAGAGTTGCATAAGTGTGTTGGTTCGATACCCCAGACTCTGCTCAGATACCACAAGAGTGTTGATGCCTTGCTGTGTAATGACAAAAATATCACCAGACTTTCAACTAAAACCTGTCAGAAACATGACAAATTCCCCAAATTCTTCACAAAAACAACAAAAATACAAAAGAATCGTTATTAATAATTACTAAAAACTTCTTGCATGTGTATTATGGGTTTGTTGGACAACAGCAGAAAGAAAAAAATTAATATCAACACAAATATGTTTCTGTACACATTGCACATTAAAAACGGTTATTTGTTTCCATTATTATATCATTATGAGAACAATAAGGCATTTGTTGATTCAAACAAACAAACATTTGCTGAAAATTTGTTGCTATTATTGCTGTTGCTCGTACAATATGGATGGATTTTGTGTCTTTAGGATTCTTTCATTATTTCTATATCTATTAATTTATTTATTTTTTGTTCAACAACTATAGAAATTGAGGAAAAACTAATCAAAAAGTGCACATTTTTCTCTGCAATATTTTCTCATTTATCCTTGTGAATTGCTTTATGAGAAATAAGCAGCAAATAGATGAATAAGAGGAACAACATATTGTATATGGTGTGTTTGTACCGCGCACTCAACAGTGAAAAAGTTTTATTTGAAAAGTTTTTTACGAGATTTTTTTTTCTTTGCACCATTCACCGCATATATCGCTTCCTTTTCGTTCGCTTATGTTCAATGTGATTTAAATCCCATATTTGTTGAATGTGTTTGAAAATTAAATAAATTTCTTCACTTAAATGCATATATACATATTTTTTAGCGGAGTTTCTTTGGATGGAAAAATGCACTATTGAGTGCTTTATTGCTGTCTGGATGGGTTGTGTTGTGAGGTAGCAATGTTTTGTGGATTTTGAAGCGATTTATTGTTTAAATGTTGAATTAAATGTTAGAATGTGGATTTTAATGAACTTTTCTGAATTGTTCTAAATTTTCCTGATTATTGGGTGGCATAAGCATGGCGACCAGGTGACAGACATCCCACAAAAGTTGTCACATGAATGCCTTGAAGAAAATCTACTGATCGAGTCTAAAGCTACTTTCCTGAGACTTTTGAACGGATTTAGTGGTTTAGAAATTAAGTAAATTTGCATTTTATTCCAAAAATTATAATAATCAGTAGTGACTCAGGGGTGAGGGTAGTGGCATCCTTTGTAAGCAACCCTGCTTTAATTTCAAGGAAGTGTAACTGGATTTGAATGAGTTTTACTGTTGTAGTCATCCAATTGTGCATAGCAGTGGCGTATCCATAGATTTTAGTACCTAAGTTCAATACCATGTACTGCCTCTGTACTATGGTTATCCTTATCTTGCCACGTCAGTGAAGCAAGCACCAGAAAAATGCGCTCCATCCACCTATCAAAAAAAAAAAATCAACTTCCATACTCGTCAACTCAAACTTTTACGCTTCCATTCACTTTTCTACTTATTGCAAATTTTCATGAAAATATCATTCATGTATGAGAAAGTCGCAGTCATGGTGAAAGGAAATTGCATAATACAATGATAGCGTGAAAAGGAATGAAACAAAAGGAAAAAAAACTTTTTATTGCGAAAAATGTGAAAGGAAAAAATACGATAATAAATTGACGATAAGCATCTGTTGTGCTTTTTTTGTTCCTGGTTGTGCAAAAAAATCATTCTTTTCTCCTGTACGAAAATATATGGATTTTAACTGTAACATTAGCGTGCATAATTGATGATATTTATTTTTTCAAAAATTGATAAAAAAAAATTCTTTTTCAACTGCATCACATGCAATTTTTATTATTGGATATACATCGGTTTGACGATTAAAACAATTTTTATTTTGCTCGTTGGTGAGGTGTGATTTAATTGAAAATTAATTCACAAAATGAATTATTACTGTTTCATGAACAACAAGGTGCAAGGTCATGAAGTTTTCGATTTTTTTCAATAATGAAATTCATGATTTTGAGGCTAGATATCAGGAATTGAGTTTGTATTTTGGGTAAAAAATGGGATTTTTGGTCATTTTTTGTTTGATCGGATTATATCCTTAGGTGGGGTCATGGCTGTTTGCTAAAAATTCTTTTGTTTGTTTTACTGTCTAAATTAAGTAAAATGGATACTCTAAATGAGATTATTAGACAAACTACACAATTTTTCATTAATTTTTAACAAATTTGATCTTTTTGCTTCCAATTAATCCAAAGACACCCCCTCAGACCACAAAAGACACAACCTAACCCCTAACACCCCCATCCATCTCATCCACACATTCATAATTTATTAATTGAACTGCACCAAAAGTTCTCTTTTGCAAAGTGTATCATCAATAGCCAATAAAGAACAGGAATGCATGAAAAAAAGAGTCCAAAAATATTCTTTAATGAAAAAATAAAATAATTTTCATAACCCCATTTCTGCTTCTCTCATTTTCTCTTTGTCTCTTTTATGCAAAAAAAAGAATTTCAGAATCTGTTGGACTTTTAATTAAATTAAAATCATTCTACCTTTTGCCTCTGCTTGATTATACCCAATATGAAGGAGACAGAGAGATGGAGAAAGAGTTGCAAAAATTATCCGACTCGGTAGTATTAGGAGGAATAAGAACTGAGTATTATAAAAGGAATGTAGATGAGACAGAGAGAAGAATATAATTTATTGCATGAAAATTCACATATATGCATTGCAATGAGAGAACAGGACCATTTAGCATAAAAATTCCCACACCAGCTAGCCAACCAGTAGAATCTTTAATACTTTTGAGGATACATGTTTGTGCACATCTAAAGGGGGTGAAGCTTTCTTCTTTGGTCATCAAACGGACATCTTGATGCTGTGTAGGAAAGTGGTTGATGAGTTTAGGAAAGATTGAGTTCAAAGCAGTTCAAAGTCTTGACTTTTTTTATTATTTTAATAAATTAAGGTTAGAGGGTTCACCTAGATACACTTCATTTTACTCAATAGGGACCTAACTCAATAGGGGTTCAATTATATTTTTTTTTAATTTTTTTAACAATTCGAGTTAATTAACTAGGACCCAAAATAGTGACAGTAATAGTAATTTGAAGAATTTGTTGATATTTGATAAATATTCATTGAATATAACTCCCCTTAATCCTTGATGCCCGGTATACCACCTACCTAGCCCTTAAACATGCTTCCAAAATACTTTTGACTCAATGAATGACAACAGTATAATAAGTAGGATAAAAATCCTGATAATTTTAGTATAACTAAGAAAACTCAATTCTGTATTTTAGTTAGTTCAATAAAGTATTTCAAAGAGCAAACATCTTCTCTTATTATTTTATTTTACACCTTTCAGCCCATTATAACCGTTATTTTTAGAAATTTAAAACTATTTCGAAAATATTTCGAAGTGTTAAAATTTTTAAATTTTATAAAACCGTTAAAATTACTTATGAGAATTTGTAAATTTGTTTGAAACATCTTCGAAGTTTCGATTTCAAAGAATAAAAGCAAACTAGGTGTATTAAAAGTTTTGAACCCAGGAGAGATGTGACAGTAAAATAAATTTCAAGTCCTGAGGTCCTTACACCAATGCAATGACATCCCACTTTGACAATTAACCAAAGATACTACTCAAAGTTATTCAAAATCCAACAATTTTTGTCAATTCCCTCAGAAAAGACTTAATCTAAATTTCGAGAATCAATAATTTTAAATCAAAGTTCACAACTTCCGACCCTTTGCTAATCGACAAATCTAAAATACAACACAACACAGGTTGCACAAATTTTTTTTAATATTATTTCTTTCTTATTTTGATACAGATGAAGATTTTCTTCCATAATAAAATGATATGCAACGTAAAAGGATTTAAGTCTACGAGTATGGAGATGAGTATGAGGGGTCATAAAAGGTGAACATAACGATATGTAAATCTGCATGGATCGTTTTCATCTTTATGTCCCGTTGAGATTTAAAGGACATAACATAACATAAACATCAAATTGACGCATAAACATTACACATTCATTTTTCACCTATAACCAAACATATTTATATGCATGTGCATTTTGTATACATACAAATTTTACCGCAATCTACACACAGTTTTTAGCAATGGATATAAATATTTTCGTTATATCCCCACATGAATGAAAATGGAATAGAATAGATGAAACAAATGCAATGATTTAAAATGAATTTATATTTATACATATACACACATCCCATATAGATGCCATTTAGATGTAGATAAATTTAGGATAATGAAGGATATCGTATGTGATGTACACATTGCACACAAATAACATGAGTAAAAACAATCTCGTGATCATAATTGAATGTGCTAATAAATGAATGTCAAAAGTATTAGGTAGAATTGTTGAAGTTTCTCTCTCACTGAGCTCTGTGACGATACTTTTTGCTACACTTTTGAGTCGAGTGGGTTAAAATTTATTTGATGGATAAAATTATTCGGTAAGGAATGACAGATTGGTGGGTTTATATTGCTTTGGTGCGCACTTTTGGATGAAAATGTTGGTTTGTGAATTGAAAAGCAGGGACGTATTCAGAGGTGGAGGGGTTTGGGGGTCAACCCAAGCTACTTTTTGAAAAACAATACGATCATGATTTGAAAAGATATCCAAAAAAGATCATGACGACTACTTTTTGATCGTTGTCACACTCATAGAAATAATCTAAAAACGCTTTGTCGTTTTGTATGAGAAAATCTAAAAACATTTTTTGGATTTTACTCTTAATAATAATTTTTATATTTTAGAGATTTGAACCTATGATCTCTGGGCTAGTAGTCCAGCACTCTAACAACTACGCCACTGAATAATGTGAAAACACATGGCAGCTTTTCAACAATATATGCAAAAAATTTAAAAATCAGTTTTTTAAATCTTGAAAAATAAAATTTTAGATTTTAAAAATAATTTTTAGAATGGTTTTTAAAAAAATTTTAAAAACAGATTTTTAGAATTATTTTTATGAGTGGACAAAGTTTTCGTATAAGTAAATTAATTTAGTACGGAGATTCACTAAACTCCATTGGTTTATGTTTATGGATAAAAATAATTTTAAACGCCTGGTTATAACATAATTATGATGAAGTTGACTAGTTTTAATAGCAATTAAGACGATAAAAAAAATGGCAAGAAAACAGCAATAGTGACGTCATTACCTATTATGATGAAGGCATGGGTTCGAACCCATCGAAAATGAGATGAATTCGGATTGTGTATTTGCAAACTATGGATTAGCTTTTAGAAATTGAGGCAAGATTTTAGGATATAATCTTAATATGAGTGCAGAAGCAGCTGTGATTTAGAGCTTAAGGTGTCGACTTCCTAAGATTGTGACTCAAGTTTGATCCAAGGGAATGACTAGTCGGGTTTGAGTGCTTTCTCATCATCATAAAACAGGCTGTCATGCTGACATGTTATCGTATAAGATTCAATTATAATTAGAAATTTAGACTACAGCCTGACAAACTGCCTCCTAAAAGTAACTGAAAAAGTCCCAAATTAAATGATGTTAAAGAAAATTTTTGAACACTCCCAACACAAGTCCTATGTGGTAATGTTTTTAAGCAATTTATGTGAACAGCACTAGAAGTATGAGCTACAATATAATGCAAAATGTTAATGGCATTCTACAAGTATTATGCACACAATGCACAATAACATATGACATTCTTATGGGAATTGAAATGCATAAATTTCGAAATGGTCTCATTTTTTTCCTCTCTCCATACGAGGCGGAATCTCAGCCACAAAAATCCATTTATGTCCTCTTTGTGTTATTTTCACTGCTCTCGAATGAATGAATGGTACTTGCTGAAATTTTTATTATATGAATAATTTTCGCTATGCAATAATGTCACGGATATATATATATATTTTTAAAAAAATAATAATAATAATTTATTGTATTAAAATTTATTAACGAGGTCGTATTTTTGCTCTGTTGATAATGTAATGCATTAATGAGTATTATCCTCGCCGAGGCCTTTATTGCCTTTAATTAAAAATCGATTAACGGAATACTTTTTTTTCATCCTCATTCACTCGCTTCTTCCACTTGTTATCATTCACATCATACATTTTATATAATACACCAAAATGACTGTAATAACAACGATGACTACGTTAAGTTTCATTTTATATTTTTGCTATTGCCCATAATAAACAGATTAAGCGGAATCTGATTCGATATGAACGAAAATCCATAAAGCACGACAGAAACTTTATCCAATGATTTTTTTCCTACCCCCATGCAAGTACCATTTGGTTTTTACGACTTTTTGTTCTTCTCGCTTCAAGTAAAAAATGAAAGTTTTCATACGTTAACAACAAGTTTCACCATTTTCATGGGTAATGCGGAAGAAAGTAAACGTGCCCGAGGTGATATTGAGGAGTTTTGAGGGCTGTCAGCTGGTATTCCCGAGGAACACTGAGGTTTAAATTGCTAGAGTTGCATCGTAGTGTTGCTCTGTGATACGATTTATGAGACTGCAAGTGAGCACTACGTGGTACAAGTGAGCACTACGTGCACCATCTCAGCAATTTAGACCTAATAACAGCTCAGGATTGTGGCTAGAAGAGTTTAGTTGCAAATATGGAGACCATCGGGTCAGTTTTTGGTAGATCAATATCTCTAATTCGAACTTTAGTGAGTCTGCCTCAGGGGCGTAGTCAGGGGGTTCTTGGGAATTTTTTTGAAATTTTATAATGATAGTCCTTACTAAAATGTATCATCTAACATAATTTGTAGGAAGATAAATTACTTTTTTAAAGAAAACATTTTTTTGAACCCCTTCATGAAAATTTGTGGCTATTTCCCTAGTCTGACACCTGTATGACACATTAGGGGTCGTTCACTTCTTACGTAACGCTTTTAAGGGAGGGGGGTCTAAAGTTTTGTGACAATTTAAACAAAGGAAATTTTTTTATGGAAAATTTGTGACATAGGAAAACTGAAAAGTCAGTTTGATGCGTTACGTAATAAGCGAACGGCTCCTTATAAAAATTATTCGAGATCAAATTAGAGAAGGGTTTTGAAAAATTCTAATTTTGACTAACCTGATTTTTGAATGACTCTTTAGATGATCTGAGAAAATATTTTGTATAACTTTATCAAAACTTAGCTACATCCACTGACAAACCCATTCAAATACCTGTGCTACTCGGTCAAACTTCCACACTTTTTTTCATATATATATAAAAAAAAAATATTTGCTATATATTACGTTATAGCAAAAATAGTTTAGCCACCACTACCGGAATATAATATTACATGATATATATAAAAAAAGTAACAAGAATGAAAACTTTTCTTACAAAACATTAGCAAAAATGTGTTCCACTTGAGAACAAAGAAGAAAGAAAATTATTGTTTCTCGCAAATTGTTAATAAATTTGCTTAATTTCCAACATTCTTTTTTTGTTGTTTTCTTTTAGGAAACTTGTTTTTTTTTCATCATAAATGTTTTATATGCGCAAAATTATTATTATTATACTGGTTTTTGATTGAATATGCCATTAAAGATTTTTCTTGACACCGAAAACTACAAAAAGTTTTACATGAAAAAATACATAAATTATTATTTTTTTGTGAGTTAATTTGTAGGAAAATTTAGTAAAGAATATTTCGTGTAGGATTGTTAGTTGGATGAGTTGATTGTTAGTTTTTAAAAGATTGTTTGCAGTTTTACACAGCGTCACAAAAAATAAAATAAATAAATGATAATATAATTGAAATATAATTTTTTAACAAATCTGAATGGGACTTGAACCCCACACCATTTAACAGAAATCACATTTTTGAGTATTTTCGAGTATCTTAACCATTCAGTCATTTATAATTTTATAAAGATTTTGCAAAAACCGATACACATTATTCCTCTAAACTTGAATTTTTCTTTAAACTTGACCTTTTAACAGCCATCATTCTAGAATCTAGATTTCCAAGACCAAAAAAAATCATCTCCAATTTTTCGTTTTGATTAAATTCTCCCATTCCATTTTTAATATAAAATTTGTCATGTGAATGTATGTAGTCATATGTAACAGCACTCATAAGTTCGTCATCTGATAAATGACATCTCATAAAATTTTTCATGCAATAAGCTTTGATGATGACAGCCAGCAACAGCAGTCAGTACTTTGCTATTGGAAAGTCAAAAGGATCGTTTTCAAATAAAGATGCGCGATCCAGATGTCGATGATTGGTAGAGTGAAGAAATGGGCAGCAGAATGGAGAAAAAAAAAGTTTTTCTGTTGACCTTTTATCGTCAATAGCAATAGGAGCAATGGTCCTTCACATTCTGAAGGGACAAAAAAACATTATTAATAACTGTTCCTTTTCACTTTCTTTTTCAATATTACATATCGAACACACACGTTACTATGAATATATGGAACTTTCTCCTGCTGTTGCTCCGCTCTGTGTCCAAGCTTTCTTTTTTCATTGACGACATCAATTTTTCTTTTGTTCCTTTTATTTTCAATAATTTTTTGTCGATTGGCAAAAAAAAATCGAGAAGAATAAAAAATTTTATTATTGAACAATTGATGAAAATCTTTTTTTATTTTTTTGATATTTTTGCTTGTTATTACCAAATGGTGATTTTTTTCTCAACCTTTCTAGATGTTCTTTAGGAATGAAAAGTGATTCAGTTTAAGATGGTGTCTTGAGTAGTTTGGAATCGGAGGTATCGAGATATATGTAGGCGAATCTGTCAGTGCTAGTTCAGGGTCTTTGTGGTCAAATTTTTAGGAAACAGATGTGAAATCTGAAGTCATCTCATTTGTAAGAACGTGAGTTCGATTCCCACTGATCTCTAAATTATGACGTAGATTGTGACAAGGGTTAATACTAGGTTCATGTAAGGTGGACTATCCTTCCCCCTACCCCAAGACCTCTACCTCCATCTTCCACCTAGGATATACCCTACCTAAGGTATTTCAGAGAGCCCAAGAAACTGACACATGGCTATGCGCTTGGTAAGAAGTAAAAGGTTTTCTTCATAGATGCTTATCTGTTAGGAAATATATTTTAGTAGTGCATCCTTGAGGAGTAGGATTCAATGGTCTATAGTAAATGGATAGAAATAAATTTGGGGTCTGAGAATCATACTAGAAATCTGTATCGCAGTGTATCCTGTAGGCGATGGTCTGCACCTTCCGTGTTTCACATAAAAGCTACCTAGATAAAAAAATTACAATCAACTAGGCAATTCTGCTTTAGTTTGAATTGCGTTTCTAAAAATCTTAAAAATAAAACAGATTCTTCAACTTTTTTTCGAAAATATAAAAATAACAAAAAAATTAATCTGCATTGACGTCAAATACTAAATATAGAATAAGCTAGATTTCATTTATGATTTCAAGTCGTCATCCTCACATTGCTTTTCTATTTTTAGTCACATTTCCATAGACCCTCTGTTATCACATTTAGATTTCAATTATCAAGAAAAAGAGTACAGAGCATGAGATGTTGTAAAATTCACTCATTGTCTATTCTATTTTTGAGTACATAAAAGTTTCTTTCTATTTCATTACGATGATATCATCAGCACATAGTTAGTTAGTGAGAACGGTCACTTTACAGTCTTCCAATGAAATTAATAATACTCGAAAAAAAAATTTAGGAAATAAATTTCGATACACACAAAAAAAAAATGTTGAAACGGAGAAGTTTTGAAGCCAACAAAATTTTTTTATTGGCCATTGACCATTGCCACAGTATATTTAAATTTTGTTTATTTTAATTTTTGTTCGTTCACTTCTATGATATGGAAGCTTCTCTTCTTATTATTTCTATTTCATATGAGAGAAAATAAAAATTGTACGGACAACAATGTATAAAAAGGATATTGAATACCAATATCCGCTTGACATTAAAACTATTTTGGAATTTGTTCAAAAAAAATGAAAAGTTTTTTTATTCTCATTGAATATTATTGTAGTCGTTTTTATGCGCCTTCTATTGGTTATGTCCCGTGCCATATATAAAAACCCCTTCGACTCTCATATCTCTTTCTCTCGTTATTTTTTTGCACAAACTATTGTGAGATCCTCTTTCACATGATACTGTCTTTAGCGGCAGATTGTCAGTTGGAAGTGTTGAATTTTAGTCAATTTGTCTCTCGTTAAAAATGTCAAATTTATGACATGGAACTAAAGATGTCAATTCACATTTATATGCCTTGCTCGGATGATACACGGCATGTTTCAGACATACATGCAGGGGTTTTTTGGAATTCTTTTCTTAAAAACCCTACTAAATTGAAAAAATTTCCCCAAAAGGGGGGTTGGTTGTCCCCAAAACCCCCCTTGAATACGCCAGGGGCATATCAATTCCAGATAACATCAATGACTGATAATGAAAATTACATTTGTTTAGAAAAAAATTTCAAATGGGACTTGAACCAACGACGATTTTACGTTTTTAGGTTCTTCTTC
Source organism: Chironomus tentans (assembly GCA_963573255.1). NCBI lineage: Eukaryota > Metazoa > Arthropoda > Insecta > Diptera > Chironomidae > Chironomus > Chironomus tentans. Next base: position 37,185,345 of record OY754302.1, on the reverse strand, counting down.
ACTGTATGCTTCACTTAACTTTGACAGAATGCAAATTAGTCCAAATTTAATTTAAAAAATCAATGACATCCTCGTCAAGAATTTTTTCCCATAACAAATCATGAAATGCGCTACAAGATCATCTAATTATACGTTTTTAATACTTTTCCAATATCTGCTACTATCAATGTCTATTGTGAAACACATGCATATCACATGCAAGCATGTGAGAATGAGGTTTTTTAAATAAAAATAATGAAAAAGTGTATAACGAAATTAACGGAAGTAGAAATTGATACTGTACTGGAAAAAAGTTTTTTTTTTAAAATACAAAATAAAAAGAGGAACTTAATGAAGTAAAAAATTCTATTAGGACGGGAATTTTTTATTAAAATTGTAATCGATACTTTTCATTTGCCCCTTGAAAAAAAAGAGTTTTTGATACTAAGGAATTAAATTAACAGCCGTAGTTGAACCTTTCAGTATTCTGTATCCCCTTTATATCCATTCTCGATTGAAGTTGACAAAATTCAATTAAAAACTTGTAAATTTTTGTATGGTTTTTAATGTGTGCATAAAAAAATGTTTTATTCCTGTCTAAAATGTAATTCAATTCACAACTTACGTATGGAATTACGCGAAAATCCGATGGAATGATTCTGAACATCCCCTCTCTATGTGAAAGAGTAAAGAGCCCCTAAGTAAACTCACAAATGTTTGAATGAATGAATATTTCATAAGTTAAGCTTTAATAGAATCTCGTCTGTGAATAATTTAGATCTCAACTGCAAGTTGTTACTTATTGTTGATAGGAATGTCCATGTGTGTGGGAGGGAACATTAACTTGGCAGGACATCGATAGATGTGCATATAGTCGTTCGATTTAGAGAATTAAATATGATGTTTGTTCTAAATTGAGCTAATTTTTAACCTTTAATCTTTAGCCTGATGTCTATAATATAGACGACACACACACAAATGATACAATTGCTTGATATACATTTTATGAAATGGAACTATACCATGCATTGCTAATGATGGTAAATTACAATTATTACTGCTCATTCATTGTCCTTCGTAGGAGCAGCAATTGACTCAGGTAGTCGAAAATCATTAATTGAAACATGTCGTGTAAACTGTTGTACGCAATCAATTGTAAATGTTATTTATTTAGTGCCCTTCCATTCTCTTATAGAATTGAACTGTAATGCAGCTTATAAAATATAGATTATAAGCAAGAAAAGCAGTCAAGTGAGCTTGCTGGAATGTCGGAAGAAGTCATAAATTTTGCACATATACACTACATACTTATTATTAAATCGATTTAGTCTTTAATGCATTGCAGGGACTTGCTTGACATTTTCTTAGAGGTATTAAATTGAGTTAAAAAACAGGTTAGGGGTCATTCACTTATGACATCCAACATTTAGGGGGGAGAGGGTCTGAGATTTTGTGATATCTTCATACAAAAAGAATTTTTTGTATGAAATTTTTATGACAAGGGGGGTCTAAAAATCCCATTTTTTATGGACGTCATAAGTGAATGATCCCTTAGGGACATGATAACATTAAATTTTATTAAATGAGACTCGAACTCATGATCATGATAACCAGATAAAGTCCCAAGGGGTCGTTCATAAATGACATCAATCAAAGGTACAGTGGATCCAAAAGGGTAATGTCATTTGTGAACTAATCTTATGGTAACCTCAAAATATATTGTAGTAACTGAGATAACTGTAAGTTTACATATAGTTACGTGAAGAGTTCTTCATAAATTGTGGAAAAGCTCGATATCGAGTCGATTTGAGTTGACTTAAAGTGGATAGTGATATAACAAGGAGGAGAGTCGACTAGGGCCCAGTGTACGCAATCAATCCAGACAATCCTCCAGCATACCAAAAAACTCGGTTCCAAGGCCTTTTCTCAGGACGCTCCGTTTCAAAAAGGTCAAACGATCCTATTACATTGAATGTAAAATTTTATCTAATGTGCTCCAATTTTTTACATTGTCATGGGCAACGAAAGCTTGCTAGTCACTGTGTCTTACTCTAGTTTAAATTCAATTATAAATTATGTTTCCAAGAACTCCAACTTTTATCGACAATTCCTCTTCAATTAATATTCCCAACCAACATTGAAAGTACAGTGACATCTCAATCATTAAAATGTCATTGTCCTGCTATTTCCTGTTGTTCATTTTCTGAGAAGAATCCTCATTAATCGATATGTGAGAGAGGCAAATAATTTTTTTATAAATTAAATGGAAAAGTCCCAGGAATGAAACTTCAATAAACAATGAAATGAACATTTAAATTAATTCTAAGGAAGACCAGAAGGAGAATAAGTAATGCAAAGACAAATAAGAAAAAATTCTAGAGTCAATAAAGTCAAATGAATGAATACTTACAAAGATGAAGATGGGAGTAAGGAGTTTTGGGTAAGTTAGGGCGCATTTTGGAGATATATTTAAAGCTGGTCCTAAAAACCTTTATTTAGTTGTCAGGGTACAGCTCCATTAACTTTTTCATGGCAAAAATGAGATTTTACGTAGCGTGCTGCTTGGGTGATGTCACCATATTTTAAAATAAAGCAAATATCCACCACAACTCATTCCAAATCTTAAGCACGACAATTCAATCCAAACTGACTGTTATAATTACATTTTCATGACAACAGAACGCACAAAAAGAAGAAAAAAAGAAATGAATGAAAGCGAGTGAAGGGCAGAAAGTGATATTTCTGGAAATGTCTTTCGTCCGAAATGAATCCTTACTCACGATATCTACATTCGGAGGAACAGAAAGAAAAAAAATTATTATTAAATATCAATTTACACTGTCTATTTTATTATACAAACATTTCATGGAGGCATTTGTTCTTCTTTTTTACTTAAAGGTCAATTAACTTGTTGACAAAACGTAAATTGACGAGAAATAGAAGTAATGAAAGTGGATGTGGAACGTGAAAGCAAGCTTATACAGTCAGTCAAAGAAAATGGACGAGAACATAAAACTATCCGGAATAGATTAAATTGTTAACTTGATATAATTTTATTTTCTTTTTAGATCCATTTTAATTCATTAATTATAAGTTATCGTGCTAAATAAAAGAAAATACAACGCCCCACTATCTAATAATTTTACAATAAGAAAGACGTTGTCTTATATATTGGACACTATTGGATGATTAAGCGCAGTTTTGATTCCTATGATGGCATAAGGGGTTGATGTTTAAGGTGTTTCTTTAATATAAAAAACGACTCTAACAGACAAAAGAATGAGGTCTTGGTTCAGACGTTCCCTAACTTAGATAAACAGACTTACAGAAGACTGAATCTGAGTTAACCTGAGTATCTGCATGATCAAACCAGTGGTGGACTATGGGATTTTGGCTCCACTAGACCGGTTCCTCTATATACATCTATCCTTGCTACTGGGGTAGGGTAGGATAACATTCTAGGGCCTAGGGGCATAACAAGGGTTCCTGTCACCCAAATAAAATTTTGTACCATAAAAATGGAGCCATTTCTCCGGTCGCCCCTCTTGTTACGCTACTGCTAGGGCCTGGGTATGGGTATACCAACCCCAGGTTATACACCACGGTCTTCAGGGCTAAAACAAATATTTGCACCCTCATTTTAATTTTAGTGAGTCGTCGCTCTCTATTAGCTAGTTCATTGATCTAAATACCTAGAATTTTAGATCATGATTCTAGATATCTAAAATTCCAAAAACTTACAGCGTATTCTGTAGTTTGAACCCAAAATACAATGTATTTGTTTAATGCACAGCTATACATTGTCATTCATCCAACATTTCAAAAACTACGCTAAAAACGGCACCAAAATCGATTTTCCATTTCGATTATTAATTTTTCATAAGGCAAGAATGAAAGAGGCATTAACGCGATCATGCAAAATGATATTCAGCACGTAATTAATACGAGACAAGGCAATGAGCAGAAGCACCTTAAAAATGTGTGTAGATTTTTAGAAATAAGAGAGAAGTGAAGAAAAAGGAGAAGAGAAAGGAAGGTAGGCAAACGAGTTTCACAAATGTTTACATTTTTGTTCTTTCTTCTTACACTTCTCCGCTTCTATAATAATCATTTGTGGAATGGCATAGCGAAGCATGAATAAAATGTGTAAAGGAACAAAAAAAAATAGTCCCATCTGTCGATCGTTTCCTTTTCATCCATACCCCGAAAAACGATATAACAACAAAATATCATAAATGGGGTCTTTGAACTCTCGGTCAGTTCTGTTGCTTCTCTAATTTCCATTTCTTCACATCAAATATGTTTTCAAATACAAACAGGATTAGATGAGAAAAATATACAATTTCGGTGCTCTGTTTGTGGATGAAGTAGACATACAGGACATGAACAACAGGAAAGACTACGCGGGATTTTTTTGCTCTCTCTTTCTATCTGTGTTTATCTAACGCAATGCATTCGTTTTTGAGACCATTTGGTCGGTCACACTTAGTGAGTACAGAAGGGCATCTATCAATGTGCAACTGTAAACGTGATGATCTGTCTATCTATCTGCCTATCCATTTTTACGTAATGTGGATTTGTTAATTGGTTTTTTCAGCTTACGTGTGATGCTTGAATTTTTTTTTCTTTTCGATGTTTGACGGCTGTTGCTCTATTTTGGTTGCTGTTTTTTTTGTGGATGGATGGAATTTTTTTTTGGTAAAATTGTTGGATATGTAAAGGTTACAGCAATTTTACACATATAAGAGGCTGGAATTTGAAGACATACCTTAGATAAGAACCGTTTAACCATCGAAAAATGGTATTTTCAAAATTCTGTCTTCTGTCATCACTTTTTAAGGAGATAAATATTTTTTAAATAGTGTCACATACATAACATTCATCCTTACAATAATTTAGACATTTTTAATTGAACTGGTTAAAAAGAAAAAATCTGAAACCATAGAAAATCTTGAAAAAATTTGACAACTGCTAGAAATTTTGTATGAAATCCGTTAAAAGTGCAGCGTCAGAAATTTCAAATTTTTTCTTTCAAACCTTAGAAAATTAACTAATTTTTCGATGAGTACGACAAAACCTCCAAACCCATTAGTATGGTTCATGCCAAATGACAATTCATTGAGTTAGATATTTTGCTTGATCTCAGTACTTAAATCTTAATTTACAGTTTTGAGTAGAATTCAAGCTCTGAGATGCGTTCCTAGTCTAAACGATTCAAAAAATGACTAATTTGCCATTAACAAGTCTCGAACCCATGATGTCCCATATTGTGAACCAGAGCCCTAGCATATTTTTGACTAATTCTTGATCACAGCTCCTATGAGCTATTTCTCCTCGAGAAATTTCCTTCAATTGTATACGTCATATTTTCGACTGTTGTCATTTTTTCGGAGGTGTTACAGGAAGTAACTGCATTCAATAATTTTTTTCTATTCAATAATTTAGTCATAAATTCAATTAACATGAGAACGAGCCATGTCTATAAATCATAATTTTTAATTTCGACAAATTTTATTCCTATTGTGTTTCAAAATCAAAGTTCATAATTTTTATATCACATAAAAATATTATGTAAATCCCCTAAATTACAAAGCTTTGTAATAGACACCTATAGTTTTTCGTATGTAAAATAATAATAATAATTTCTATCCCTTGTATGAACCCATTAATTGCTTTCATCGATACAAACAATTTTCTCAATTTACGTCGACGAAAAAAAAATAAAATAAAAATGTTGAGAATGTGCGAAGAGTCACTATCTGAAAGATGATGCATACAACAAGAGATCAAGTTACCATACATCGTATGTTAGAATTAAGTGAAAGAAATCGTATTGCAGAATGTCAGCCTCCTACCGAAAAAAATAGTATGAACGTAGGTAAACAGGCAGCTGCCAACTCTTGATTGTCTCGACAAAAATGATCGAAATTCTTTGCTTATTTTTGATTTTACAACAAACACAAGAGGAGGAAATAAAATAAAAATTTTTAGTCCGGGGGAGAATGTGCAACTGGTATTTCTAGTCTCGCTCAATTCTAAACTGTTGAACGGCTGCTGCAGTTTTTTTTCATTATTCAGATTCGGATATTTCTCGAAGGGAAATCTAAAAAAATATTTGAAAGCATAATTCATAAAAATTGAGGGGTTGTGCTGAATGGAAGGTAAGGTAAATGATCACAGATGATTAGGACCCCATTTATTTAATACACATATTAAGCTGCTGCTGTTGCTGTTGCTTTCTCTTGTTTAAACAATGTTTTTACATTTTCAGATGCTGAATTTTTTTTATTCCTCAATTTTGTTTTATTTCTAACAAGAGTGTCATTAATTTGAAGGTTGTTATAGATTAAATTTATTAAATGTGCTATTTTTCATGGCATATGGTTGATTGTTGTATGAGAGGAAATTCCTTTGCAAGTTAAGGTGCTGCGTGAAGTTTTGACAGTGAGGAATTTTTTAGTTGATTTATAATTTTTGTGGATGAGTTTTTGATAAATCTATGAAATTTTACATTCTAGAGCTCAAAGTCTACTCGACTTGACTCGAATTGGACTAAATTTCAGTTAATTCTCTTACAACCCCATCAAATGACATCACAGAAAAGTCCTTTGGCAACTGCAGAGCATCAAATCTAATGCATCAATTGCATAGCACAGCAGGGTTGACTGAATAGTATTTAATGTGCATTAAAAATGTAATTATGATTTGTGAGGAGATTATTTACTGGTTTTTCAGGGATGTAACAGGATTTGACTTTTTGAGCTTCTGGTATTACAACTGGAAAATAACGAGAAATAAAGTTCGTCAAGGAAAATTGGATTTTCAATTTAAATCTAGTAAAATTGAGTGAAATTCAGCAACATGTAATTTTTTTACAGGTTTCATAATTTTTGAACGAATCACAATTAAAAAGACTTGAGCGTTGAGTTACAAACTAAATTCGATGAGACTTCACTGGGATTGAACCGAGGGGCTCAGTATATACACTCCTCAAAGGGTAGCCTAGGGGTAGTCTAGGGGTAACTTAGAGGTATGGAGTCTAGTGTTCAACGAGTCTAAGTATGAAATCTACAGCACATGAAGCAATCATTCAACCTCTAAGCTATTTCTGCCTCTTAATTTTTTATTCCACAATAAAATGTGAATATGATTTAAATCCTCCAAATAATATTCATAATTACCCTGAAATTATTCAAATTTCACCCACAAAAATTTTTTTTAAAAGATTCAATTCTTCCCTTTTATCCCAATTTCATTAAGTCCCGTTAATCAAACATTCTCTTGAGGAAACAAAACATGTCTTCAAGTGATTTTAAAAATTCATACGAATGTAATGTAAATTAACTTATGCCTAATTACAACTTTAAAAATGGCTGGTGGAAATGAAATAAAAGAATTCTAAGAAAGAATTTTCAATTACACATGAATCATTATCATTTTTATCGGCAGAAACAACAGAATCAGATTCATCACCCTAGAATTTTTTTTCTTATTTACTTTTACTTTGTTATTTGTGATATAATTTTTGTTGAATGTTGAATACAGTGGAAAGACTGCTGTGATGTGGAGGTTAGGGTATCTGGCTCTTACAGTAACGATCCATAGTTCGATTCCAGGTAAAATTTAAGGGGGCGTTTATAAATGACATCACGCAATAACGAGATTTTTAGACTCGTCCCACTCCTTTGTCACAAAATTTTCATATATTTTTCTTCAGACCTTTCCCCCCTAAAAATTAAACATCATTTATGAACGACCCCTAATTGGATTCAAGTAAAGTTTCACTATTTTTGTTATCCACCACGGTTTGTGTATACTTTTCGCACATAAATTGTAGCTAACAAGTATGCAGAGTTGTCGAGTCGTGAATGAATGGAACCCTGGAAACTATGAAATGGTCAATAAATAAGTTTCTACATACCTCATTCATGATCCCTTCAGACTTGAATTCTCAGACCTGGATTCAATTCATAGTTTATAGCACAGGTTCGAATCTATGGGAGAGGGGGTATTCAATGGGGTTCTGAACATCTTATCAGAATTAAAAAACCTTGAAATTCAAGTTTTCAACTGCCTTACCTGACGAGGCACTTCTTCTAGTGTGTAAAATTTTCAAAAATCACGAAGCACCGATTTTTTTTCTCAACCAAAAAAAATATATATGAGTAATAATGATAAATTATTCATAATTTATATAAAAATTCTTGCCGATGAATATGAATCGACAAACATCAACGACTGTGCCGAGAGAGAAAAAAAAGCATAAAGTAAATGTAAAGAGAGTGGCAGACTGTTGAATTTTCAGAGGGGATATGAAGAGAATAAATAAATACACATATTCATCGTGTCTGTGAAGTTGGGCAGAGACATATCGAGTTGAGAGTTGAAAACCATTTCAGAATTTCGACATATTTTCGACATTTTCGACAAATTTTTCCTGATTTTCGCCACCCTCAGGATTTTGAGATATGACACCTTGAAATTTAGGCCTATTCTCTGCCCAACTTCACATTTCAAGTACACCTATATGTGGTGGATTATTTAAAAAAGTAACAGTGCCTGATTTTCGACACTTTGGTAGAACTTTTCGACACCACTTTAGTTTTTCCCAAAAACTCTCTGATAATGCCCTGGTTCAAAAGACCCTATTAGCGGTTTTTGAAAACAAATCTTTGAAAAATTCTTAAAATTCACTATGATTCCCAAAAATTTTGAAACTTTTTTTATTTTGTAGGTATTATTAGTAGCTATTTTTTGAATACAAAAAATTTCAAATTATGGAAGTTTTATTGGCCATAAACTCGAAAAAATGCGATTTTTTGGACATTTTGAAGCACTGTGCCTACCTATGGACATAATAAAATTTTTGAACTTCTAATTATTGTAGCTCTTATTTAGATCTACAAAACATTCATACATTGTTTTGAATAAAAATATGATCTAAAGGGTCAAAAATGGAATTGAAACAAAAAAAAAATCAATTTTATGAAATTTTTGGGGTATCTGAATTTACACTTCATTAATCGGCTTCTATCACCTCAGAATTACTTTAAATCTTATTTCTTTTACTATTTTCATAAATTATAATATAAAAGCTTTAAAATTATGTATAATATACCATACTTTCGTAGCTTTCGAGAAAGTTATGGCCAAAAAGATTGAGGCGTACTCCGAGATCGCGACTAAATACAGTACCTCAATCTTTTTGGCCATAACTTTCTCGAAAGCTACGAAAGTATGGTATATTATACATAATTTTAAAGCTTTTATATTATAATTTATGAAAATAGTAAAAGAAATAAGATTTAAAGTTATTCTGAGGTGATAGAAGCCGATTAATGAAGTGTAAATTCAGATACCCCAAAAATTTCATAAAATTGATTTTTTTTTGTTTCAATTCCATTTTTGACCCTTTAGATCATATTTTTATTCAAAACAATGTATGAATGTTTTGTAGATCTAAATAAGAGCTACAATAATTAGAAGTTCAAAAATTTTATTATGTCCATAGGTAGGCACAGTGCTTCAAAATGTCCAAAAAATCGCATTTTTTCGAGTTTATGGCCAATAAAACTTCCATAATTTGAAATTTTTTGTATTCAAAAAATAGCTACTAATAATACCTACAAAATAAAAAAAGTTTCAAAATTTTTGGGAATCATAGTGAATTTTAAGAATTTTTCAAAGATTTGTTTTCAAAAACCGCTAATAGGGTCTTTTGAACCAGGGCATTATCAGAGAGTTTTTGGGAAAAACTAAAGTGGTGTCGAAAAGTTCTACCAAAGTGTCGAAAATCAGGCACTGTTACTTTTTTAAATAATCCACCACATATAGGTGTACTTGAAATGTGAAGTTGGGCAGAGAATAGGCCTAAATTTCAAGGTGTCATATCTCAAAATCCTGAGGGTGGCGAAAATCAGGAAAAATTTGTCGAAAATGTCGAAAATATGTCGAAATTCTGAAATGGTTTTCAACTCTCAACTCGATATGTCTCTGCCCAACTTCACAGACACATATTCATCCATTAATATATTAATGTGTATACATACATTTACTTCATTTTTATCCTGTGCAAATGAAAAGCAGAAAAAATGGCATTAATAAATCAAACACATGAACTCAAATTGCATTAATTATTCAGCCTTTAATAATAATTCTCACTTCTTTGATTGTATGTAGTACCACACATAATTTCTGCCCTCCTCAATTTCCGTAGCGTTTATTTTACACTTCGTCATGCTGCAAGTGCTTTTCGTGATTGAAAATCAATCATAAATGCAACAATAATGTGAATTCGTATTGTATATTGTATAAATACATGGCAATGAGAATTAAAAATACATGTGTTAATCATTGATTGTTTTTCAACATGAAAATTGACCAAATATTAATCATACAATAATATCGCCTGACGATTGTTGCCCTTGCTGTTACGAACTGAAATACGAAAAGCAGGCACAGAGAGGTAAATTGGCAGTTGAATGCTATGTGTGTGAAATTTTGCAATTTTCACTTCACATTATAGATTTATTAAATATTAAAATTCAATTGAATTGCCATTGGGGATGAATCATGCTCAATTCATGAAATTTTTGCAATTTTGTGTAGGCACCAACCTATTATGTACGCTTAATCACTAACCCAAAAGTGTATCATTACTAAATCTAAAATAAACTAGCATAACCATTGATTATAATTTCCTAGAATTTTTGTTATAACAGCATTACATTGTTGTGTGAGGCACAGGTGGTCTTTACAATGAAATACTTCTGTGAACTTTGGCATTTACGTGAACAAACAGTGCTTTACGTAGATCAACACCTGAGTCTTGGACATAAAAAATTATTCGAATTTTTAGATGTGATGTATGAACATTTATTAAGACAATGGGGTTGCTCTTTAAGATCCGAAAATAAAATTGGATTATGAGGTCATGAAAAGTTATTATTTTGGAAGGTTTCTTTAAGTTGGATTTGAGATACTAGTAACTGCTACGCATTGTGTTTGCTAAATTTTTCATCACAAAGTAGGCAGAGAAACTTAGGCAGACATTTGAAATTCACAGGGAATTTCTAATGCTTCCAAATAAAACCTAGTGTCGCTCGAGTCAATACCAAGACAAAAACAAGCTGCACAAGTTAATCGAAGAGAACAGAATCTTCATTCCTAATCATACTCTTTCACTTTAATTAAGAGTACTGCTAGACAGATTTTTCATTAAAAGGATTAATTTAGTAAGTTTTCAAGTAAAATACCTCCAAATATTCGTTAAGGTTCCTATTTTAGCTAATATTTAGGATGTGTTGAAGAATTATTTAAAATTACACTAGCTCAATTACTGTGGCTGGTTCTAGGGCTACCTGGGATACCCTACCTTTTATCCTTTATCCAGCATACCCTAGGGTAGTGTAGGGTATCCTATTTAACCCTAGAAACCGGCTTCTTGGGTCGGTTTCTCGAGTATATCCTGGGATATAACCTAAGATATACTAGAGTATACACTAAGGTATGAGGTTAACCCTTGGGTATAACCGAGAAATCGTCTTCTTTTATGAGTATTTTTTATGAAATTAGAGAAATTAAAATAACTTTTAAATATTTTAAAATTTTTATTCACGATCACAAAGATAGCTACTCAAAATCCTTATCAATAAATTTATATCATCATTTAGAATTATTACATCAATAATTCATATCACCAAATTCTCCTGTCTCTCTCCCTTCAAAGATGACAATCAACATCCAGAACTGAAAAACAATCGCTCTCATTTCCTTGAAAATTCCGTGGGAAAACCTCACCGGGAAGTAAGACCAATTTTGCTATGCACTTTATGAGAAAATGAGATTTAAAAATAAAAATAAAATAAATTTTCCATCATAATTTTTATTTGTATTTTCGATTGCAACCCTCAACATATTTTTCTGTGGTTTTTGACTGCTGTATTTGAGTTGTTTTAAAAAAAATGAATATAAATTCATTAATAACAAATTTCACCCATTTTTATTTATAAATGATAAATATGGTTATAGTTACGTTGCACATGCACATTAAACTCTGAATTGATAGTTTTCTGACAGTTCCGGTATGTGAAATAAAAAAAATTGTTCTCATCATACTGGTGATGTATGATCAACAAATTTCACATTGATATAATTATTGTCAGACAGATGGATGTGAGAAACTTTAATTACTTTATGAACAATGATCAATTGAGCAACAAGAGTGAGGATGGCAGTAAAGTAAGAGAGGAAGAAACTGCTTCATGTGTGGGGTTGCACAATGAACTCAATTTGAAGTTTATTGAACGCAAAAACAGAACTTTCTGTCTGCATTTTAAAATTCCCTTTCGCTTCTTTTATATTATTAGGTGCTATTGTGTACATACTGAAAAATATCGGACACCAGGTGTTGCTCGCTTGCTTATTTTTAAAAACTCTCAACTTTATTTTTTATTTTATTTTATTTCCAATGTATATCTATATCCGTGGTGTAGTGTTGTTGGCATAATAAAGGCACGGGAAGCAGCAGTGCTGAAAAATAAAAAAGAATGAGCCTGGCACTCAAAATGTTGATCGTTGAGGATAGCAACAAATGGTTGTTAGGTTTAACGAAGAAAGAAGTAATGAATATGGCAATAACCACCTAATGATGATTCGTGTATTAAAATATGGATATTTTTATTTTATTTTATGAAAATAGGGGGTTTGAATTTCTTGAGCGATATTAAATTTTGGTGTCATGGGGTTTTATGGATTTTTTGTGGAGATATATTGGATTTTGAGATGTAATATTGAATTTTTCATGATATCGATACAGGTTTGATTCTAAATATGTACAATTGATGTCATGAATCACGGTGAGCAAAATTTTAGATTCGATATAGGACATTTCCATATTATTTATGACTGAACCGCAAAATGATCACAGTGGCATAACAAAGAAGAACCACTAAAGGGACATAAAATTAAGAAATCAATCATTTTAAACATATTATGTTCTATAGCTAGTTTCTGGGGTACATCCTAGGGTATACCCTTGTCATCTTAAAGACAATAGTTATGGTAGACCAAAGAACTGGCCCCAGAACGCCAAAAATACTTGCTACGCCATAAACTCTGTAGAATTGGCAGGAATTGTTTGCTATTTTAATAACTCAGTCGACTTATTTTTGCAATGTTTTATTAGGTTCATGTATTTTGAAATTTTATTGAAATCTGAATGAATTCAAAAAAGGCTGACAATCTGATCGTTATTTTCCAGGATTGCCCAGGATTTTATAAGCTATCCTGGAAAATATTAACTTTTAATCAAGAAAATCTTAGTAAAATTTTCAAATCTTAGTTCAAATTTTTACAAAGTTTATAGAATTGTCTGGTATTTTCATAAAATTTTTATGGCGACTCTAACTCTTAACAAATTCCAACTTGTATCTTGCTAATAAAATTCCCAATGTTACCAAAATCAATAAATTTTACTCATCTGCTTCGACATTATATGATGACATTTAAAAATTTAGATTATTTTTATGCCCAGCGGCTCACTTTTCATTCGTGGTTTGCTATTTTTTAGGAAAAAAAAATCTAGCTGCACTAAGGAAGAGCATCAGTGGCTCGGTGCACCAAACTGAGGACACTGCGGCTCTAATCTATCCAGAATCTAGCTAGTTTGCAACTGTTTTTTTCATCCGTCAACAAAAAAATCTTCAAAATGATCCTCATAAAATTTCAGACCCTTCCATATCCCATTAAGTAGCTCATAATTTAATTTATTCGCTTATTCCACGCAGTTTTTAATTGCTGATAAATAATATTAATAATTTTTCATTTCTCGAGATGACATAAACATATATTTTTGCTGACATATTTTAATGACACAGAAATTATTCTCGAAACCAATTAGCTAAAGAATAGCAACTGACTGTTGGAAGTAAATTCAATATTCCCATTAAAATGAGGACATTAAAAATAGTAATATAAAAATATCATTTTTATGCAATACTTTTTTTTGTTTAATTTATTTTTATGGATTTTTGCTTCATTTTTTTCCATCACTGGGATAATGAATGAATGATTCAGCAGAGCATGATGCATATAAAGAGGGATACATAGTTCAAGCAAACACATAAATTTTTCAATTTTCGTAATTTGCTTCGCGAGTGGAGGACACATTGAATTCAAAGGCAGTAGCTGGCAAGCAACATGAATTGTACATCGAGTCCTCATTTCATTTTCGTATATAGTTCATAGTCCAATGATGGCGAAAAAAAAGTGTATAATGGAAATGAAAAGGAAGAAGTTTTTTTTCTGTGGGGTTGAAATGCTGAAATTGGTTTTTCATGCATCAGTAAAAGGGACATACAGCATGTATACATTACACATTACCTACCAACTAACTTGACTAAGAAGCATTAAACAAAACAAGTATTTTTTTTTCAATGAGCTAAAAATTATGCAATGATCATTTCATGTGTCCTCATGTGATGCATAAATTACAGAACATTTTCACTATTTGGCATTAAAAGCAGCATAATTTATTTATTTATCTCGTTCTGTTCTTGTTGTAAATTATGCATTATGAATTAATCTATAAAATGAAAGGAGAGTTGAATGAAAAAATTATGCAGGAATAGGGAGAAATTTTTTTATGACTGCAAGCATCTATCATATCTAGGTATCTATCTATCTGCACATGAAAACATAAACACTCTAATAATGTGATCAACATAAAAAATTGAAAAAATAATATTGAGTGACTAAATGGTTCTTTTTTGGGTGCACGGTTATGGAGAAATCTTGTAGATTTTTTTTACTTTGTAAAGTTGATTAAATTGTTTTTAAGTTATTTTTTCAGATTGTACCTAGAGTTAGTGTCTATATGGGTGCTTGAGAGGGTTTTTATTTCCAAGGTGCCTTGACGATGATGAAATAGAAATGATAATTACATGACAGCCATGCAGGTGGATAAATCGATATGTGGAAGTGTCACAATGCTGCCACCATGGCAATATGACAGTCAATGCCGCTCGGGATCATGTAGGACAAAATTTACACAGATTTAGTGTAGAGGCTTCTGAAAAATTGTTCTGAGACTGGTCTCGTGGATATTTACACATATAGTTGGCCCTTTTGATGGGGAACGTATGCCAATTTTCAATACCAAGTGAAATACTGTACCAAAAAATTTTAATACAAAAATTTTCGAAGGGGATGGGAGGGTCTGGACCCCCTTGGTATGCCCATGCTTGGTAATAATACTAAATTTGATGAATTTACTGCCTGACTTGTCAACAACACAAACTTGAAGATTTAGCAAAATTTTCAGGATTTTTACAAGAACCACTTATAACAACCATAAGCGTGCACGACAATTGAACAGCACTAACAAATATGAGTGTAAAAATTACTTTTTCAGAAACAAAAACAAGGCATCAAAAAGAGTAAAACAAAAAAAATTGTCAGCTGTTTGCATTTCCATTCCTATTATCGTGCAATATTCTCAATGGCTCAATTCATTTTTTACTCATAAACCATATCGTTCCCTCGTTTTTTCGTCTCTAATGTGTCTCTAATGATTTCCTATAAATGCATAAATTGTATCAAGAGTATCTAATTTATCATGAGTGAAAATAATGTGTAGATTTGAATAAATACGATGACAGGAATATAAAAAATGTATCTTTTATACATTATTTTAGGGAGATATGTCGATGGACAGCATTCCCCCTCATTCATCTCGAAATTGCTTTTTATTTTCAAATGTGAATCATTTATGTCCTGATCCTGCATCAACTTTATTATTTTATTATATATCCCGTACAAAACGAAACATATTTATGTCCTAAATGCAACAACAGACTAGATATATTGCTCATTTCGTTCATAACTTGTTGTCCATGATTTCAACTGTTTATAGAATTATAATAGAGTAAAAAAAGTATTGGGTATGAGTAAGCATAACAAAAAAAGATGAAGGGGTTTAAGCTCTATAAGTGGCTTATTTCCGAATGCTCGTTTTGCTTCTTTCTTCCACCCCGTCCTGAATGTAAAAATATCATCGGTACACAAACAGAATACAGTAAAAAAAAATCATGACGACGAAAAGGTGTGTAACGAGGAAGAATGACAAAAAAAAATTTATTCCTTGTTGTTGTCTGTTCCACTCACTGTGTACATATTGTCAAGACATAAAGATATTTTTCATACAGTTAACTGTACATTCAAAAGGAATGAGAGAATGAGGAAGAATTACAGGCCGAAAGGTGAATCATTTGACATGAGACGACAATTTGCTTACATGAAGCATTTCAAAAACAAGTACGAGATGAGGAGATGAGAGTCATATGGCATATGATTTTATGTATGAGGACATTCACAGAAGGTAAATTTTTGATATAAATGGAATTTTAATGGGATTTTTTCAAAAAATGCATATACTATGATGTACACCTACTTCCATTCTTCTTGTTCTCTCTTTTAAAAAATTAATTAAATTTTTTTATTCTTTCATCATCAGGGGGGAATAAAAATATTCATTGGGAGGTTGGGAAGTTTTGATTGATTGATGGAAGGCGCATTTATGGATGGTTTGGTCAATTGAGTCTGATTTGTGATACGGGATGGTCTCAAATGTTAGGGGATTTGCAATTTTAAGGAAATAATAGAATTCATCAAAGGAAGGGCATGGATCCAGTAGTGTAGCAAAGGGGGGGGGGGGGGAGGTGCTGGGGTTTTGGCCCTGGGCGTTGTTCAAAAAACTCAAGGGCGACCAATTTTATTACCCCCGGGAGACGAGAACCATTGCTACGCCACTGGTTCGATCCAGACATTTTACTATGATAAACCATCCTGCAAACCATTATACAATTCCATCCATTCATAAGTTAAGTCATATTATCCATGAATCACACAAAACACAGTCATCTTTAATATAACCCCAATCCAAAGTGCATCAAGATCAACGACTTCCAAAAATAAACCCCACAAACAAAAATCTGATAGTTCATTTCCATACAATGGCCTTGTATGGTCTCAATCCTCATTCTCAATTTCATTTTCATTTCCTCATTTTGTTAGCGCATTATAATATACATATGTGTGAATGAATGAATGGATAAATGTTATTTTTGTTCTTTCTTTGCAGCCTGCTGACCACATTATCCATTAACTTAATTTCCTGTGTACAGCGGATTTATTTATAGGATGCATTTATCCAATTTCCCTTCTTTCTTAAACGCTGTTTGTGCCCTTTTTATTTCATGCGAATGTCCCTTTTTGATTTTATATTTTTTTTTCTTGCTGCTGCTTTCAAGATTTCTTATCTCTTTTTTTCTTCATTTTCTATAACATGCACAAAAGATGTTTATTGCTTTTTTTGCTGACCATAACAACAATAGCATATTCCATGTGATATTATATTATTTTCTTCTTTTCTTCTTCCTCCTCGTCATGTCGTCTTCTTCCTTTATCAATCTTTACTCTCTATTATAATGCCTCTGAAATGAATGAATAGATAGAAGGAAAAAATTGAAAGTATAAGCAAATCTGCTTTGGGGTTGTTCGGATGTTACGTGAATTTAGGGGTGTAGCTGAAAGTGGGGGATGTAGTTGAATTTCTTCCACAAAAACCCTACAAAATTAGCGAGGGGGGATTTTTCCCCAAAATCCAAACTAACTACGCATCTGGTCGGTACCAAATCTACAAACCTTCCTAGAACGCTATACAATAGCAACCCCCATTCCCCCTGTAGAGTAGATCTTAAATGACGTAACGTAATATCCATTCGACCCTTCGACTCTTTATGAAATAAATGAAAAAAATGTTATATGCTTCGAGTTCATATATGAAAGTTATGAAGTTCGAGGAGACGCGACTGTATCCTGTAATAAAAGGTTTATCAAGCTCAGAATTCACCTATTTTTAAGGAGGACAACTTTGAGCAGTTATTTTTACCTAACAGTTACTTTGGTAAATATTTGGAACTTGTGTCCTGAAAAATCCAGGTGTTGCTTCTATAACTTCCTTCCCATTTTTCTTTTGATTTGACAAGTGCTCATAAAAGTGAAGTAAAAGATTTTTTGTTGACAAAAATTACGCAACAGCCGTGCAGATGTTTCCTGACAATGAATTAAAATTAAATTTTTTACCTGAATGACATATAGCAACAGATGGAGAGTTCTTGATGTAACTGTGATCAAAAGAAATTTTAATTCAATGTAAAATTGCAACAAGATTGAGTATTGAGAATTCTTAGTCTAAAGCATGGCCTGGGCCGGGTATAGGGCAACCCTAGGTACCTTACCTCCTTTCTGAGTATCTGAGGTTACCCTGGGGTAGAGGAGGGTAGGTGGGGTAACCCGAGTAGTGTAGACTATTCCAAGTAAGGCCATTATACTGGCTACTGACGTGTCTAGTTTTAGGTGTATCACAAAATTCTTAAATGAAGTGAATTTAGGGATTATTGAGTAATGAATCAATTTTTGGATGAAATTTAAGAAAACATTTTTTTCATTTAATTTTCTTTAATTTTGGATTAGCCCTCTAAACTGTGAGCATGATTTTACCAACAGTGAATTGAAATGACACTTTCTAGCAATACTAAATATCCAAAATGACCCAAAGTATTCCAAAGAAACTAAAAATCACAATTGAGGCCTGCTGGTATCATGAAATCATTCATACCATACACATTTCGCACGTTAACAGCATGCAACCGAAAATTTTCAGCCATTTATGCCTAAATGAAACGTCATTTCATTTCAACTGACCATTAAGGAACAGTTTGAAGGTTTATAAAATTTTATGGACCAAATGTCACAAGAAAATGCACCTTTAGAGAAATAAAAAAATATAAAAAATTGCCATCCCCTCAAAGAAGGAATAAAAAGCAATTCGACTTTGTCCTTTTCTTCAAGATTATTGTTGATTTTTTTTTGTTAGTCGATGAACAATTCAGCAACAAACATAATCCATTTGGTCTGGTGCCATGTTGCACATTTATAAAGCATAAAGGAAAAAATAATTTTCTTGATCTTTGTGAAATTGGTTTTATGGAATATAAATAAGCATTTAAAATACTTTTTTTCACATTCTGTCCTGCTAGAATTATTCACCGTATTTACCAGTTGATAGGGTGATCGAAGTTACTTGATGAAGAATTGGAACTGAATTTTTTTATTGAAGATACTCGACTCAATTTTTATGACTATCCGGTTCGTAGAGTTTATTAAATGTGCTGACCTTTAATATTTGATTGGACCCAATTTTATACCTGCCTTTATGACAGTGCTTCTGGCTGTTTGTTGTTGTGGCCATATGCCATAGATTTTTCTTTTGCTCCCCTAACATACATTAAACTTTTTTTTTGTGATTTTTTTCTTTCTCCTTTATTATGCTATTTTTACAATTTTGTTTGGTGACCTTTTTTGCCTCTCTCCCTTCTTGCCTTTTTTCCCTTTATCCAATTGATGGACGCAAATACTTTCTTCCTTTCTCTCATGCTCTTGTTGAGTTTGTTGTTTCAATAAATTGAATAATATTGGTTCAAAAAAAATTCTTTTTCTTATGTCCGCCAAAAAATAAAGTTTTACAAATGTTGGAGGAGAGAGGATAGACCAATATTTTTCCATACACTTAACTTTAATCCTCAAGATGATTTAATATTTATTTTCATAGGAGCCGAAAGAGAAAAAAATAAATGATATGGACAAAATATGAATGGAAAGTCCTTGAGAAAATGTTTTTAAAGAACGGAATTGGAAGCTGGAGAGGCCTTTGAAAATAAATTTATATTTGGAATCATGAGGTTAATGAATTAAAATCTTTCTATTCAGTGAATGTATTCAGCTGATTATTTTCAAGAAGATTTTGATTATTTTTGAGATTTTGTGGAATGTAAATTTGAAGAATGAAGAGATTTTTGAATTTTATTGATTTTTTTTGGGTTTATATATTTTAATGATGAAGATAATATTTACTTGATTTAGGTGATTAAGTTGTTGGTGAGGGGAAATTTTAGAGACAATCAGCCAGAATTTTCATAGTTTTCTGGTTAGTGGTCAATATTCTTGCCATCTTGTAGAGGATATCTCCCAATTAGACTATAGAGTCGACTAAATTTAGTCGACTAAACATGATTTTAATGGTAATTGACATGGGCGCAACCAGGGGGGGGGGGGGTCCGATGGGGTCAGGAATGTGCTAAAAAGTTCTTTATCAATCCAATCAAACTTTGAATAATTTACTAAATTCATAAATTTTTAGAGTCATACTACAAAAATCTAATTTCTGATCGACTTTATAGCCCCTGTGACTTCATCTGAACAGAAAAAAACACACAATTAAACTCCATTAATAAAATATGAAAAAACACGATGTATAGATCACACCACAAACTTCCACGTGGCGAGCTACGCTCGCCAACGGCAATAACCTATCCAAAGGCGAGCTACGCTCGCCGGTTGATATCGATCCAAAGGCGAGCTACGCTCGCCAGTTGATACCGATCCAAAGGCGAGCTACGCTCGCCAGTTGAAATAGATCCCAAGGCGAGCCGTAGTTTATGACACAAAGTATTCTATAAATTTTTTATCACTTCACCGTAAATTATTCCCGTACTGTACATACGGCTTGGGAAAATTTTCACGCCTTCACTCCGCTTCGCTACGTTCAGGACGTAAAAATTTGTGAGCTTCGCTCAACCTAGTCCGAACTGCGTTCGAACTATTTATATTCGAGCTTCGCTCGAATTTTTGTGATTAAACTCTAAAGTTTTTTTGTATATTCGAAGTCTCGTTCGAACTCCGCTAGTATGATTGTTTATAGATCACAGGGGTTGTCGGATCTCGCTTCGCTCGTCCGACTGTTTATAGATTACAGTATAAAAAAATAAAATTTTCTCACATATCCTCAGTCTTCTAAGGGCTTGGGAAAATTTTTTTTTTCGGACTTCGTCCGAACTATTACATTCGAGCTCCGTTCGAATTTTTTATTCGTCCGACTGTTTATAGATCACAGGGGTTGTCGAATCTCGCTCCGCTCGTTCGACTGTTTATAGATCACAGGGGTTGTCGAATCTCGCTCCGCTCGTTCGACTGTTTATAGATCACAGGGGTTGTCGAATCTCGCTCCGCTCGTTCGACTGTTTATAGATCACAGGGGTTGTCGAATCTCGCTCCGCTCGTTCGACTGTTTATAGATCACAGGGGTTGTCGAATCTCGCTCCGCTCGTTCGACTGTTTATAGATCACAGGGGTTGTCGAATCTCGCTCCGCTCGTTCGACTGTTTATAGATCATAGGGGTTGTCGAATCTCGCTCCGCTCGTTCGACTGTTTATAGATCACAGGGGTTGTCGAATCTCGCTCCGCTCGTTCGACTGTTTATATATCACAGGGGTTGTCGAATCTCGCTCCGCTCGTTCGACTGTTTATAGATCACAGGGGTTGTCGAATCTCGCTCCGCTCGTTCGACTGTTTATAGATCACAGGGGTTGTCGAATCTCGCTCCGCTCGTTCGACTGTTTATAGATCACAGGGGTTGTCGAATCTCGCTCCGCTCGTTCGACTGTTTATAGATCATAGGGGTTGTCGAATCTCGCTCCGCTCGTTCGACTGTTTATAGATCACAGGGGTTGTCGAATCTCGCTCCGCTCGTTCGACTGTTTATATATCACAGGGGTTGTCGAATATCGCTCTGCTCGTTCGACTGTTTATAGATCAAAGGGGTTGTCGAATCTCGCATAATTTTCATATACCAGGGGGGGGGGGGGGATTTTCCAATTTTTTGAATTTTTTTCAGTCGAAATTTTCAAAAATCATAGCAACCTTTGAATTTCACATTTTGTATGGAAAAGAAGGTTTTTTGCTTTTTCAGAAGCAACGGCTATACCTACCATGCCCAAAATCTAATCAGTTCTTCTGTAGGGCGGCACGGATCGATTGCAAAAAAACTAGAAGTTTCAACGATGTCTCGTTTTGGCTATTTCTTGCTGATTAACTTGTTTGCTTGTTTGTTTGCTTACAGAAAGTGTATTTTGCGATTTTCTCGACAATGCCTCAACTAATTTCAATTCCGTTTTTTGAACATGATGTAGAATTTCAGGCACAAACTTTTCTGCATAGAACATTTTTGGCTGTTTTACCTCTCTTTCTCACAAAATACGAAAAACTGATTTCTTAATCTGAGCAAAATTATTAATTATTAGTTTACGTGGGAGCTTAAAATAAAGATCTTATTATGATAGATTTTATGTCAAAAACTTAATTTAACTTGATTAAATCCTTATATGGAAATTTAATTTTGAAATTAGCTCAAAAATGACATTTTTTTCGAATTTTCAACTTTGGGACCACCATAGACCCCCTTCAAGTCAACTAAAAAATTCCAGCCAATTCCAGATTTTCCAAATCTCAAAGTGTAATGTCGCATTTTTTCTCACTTTAAATCATAGTAGCATACAGTGTATACGGCTTGGGAAAATTTTCACGCCTTCACTCCGCTTCGCTACGTTCAGGACGTAAAAATTTGTGAGCTTCGCTCAACCTAGTTCGGACTACGTCCGAACTATTTCTTACTTACATGGATCACAGTAGAGTCGAGCTTGAGCTACGCTCGCTCGACTTGTTTAGAATTACAGTTTTTAAATAGATCACAGTAGAGTCGAGCTTGAGCTACGCTCGCTCGACTTGTTAAGAATTACAGTTTTTATACGGATCACAGTAGAGTCGAGATTGAGCTAGGCTCGCTCGACTTGTTTAGAATCACAGTTTTACATGGATCACAGTAGAGTCGAGCTTGAGCTACGCTCGCTCGACTTGTTAAGAATTACAGTTTTTACATGGATCACAGTAGAGTCGAGCTTGAGCTACGCTCGCTCGACTTGTTAAGAATTACAGTTTTTACATGGATCACAGTAGAGTCGAGCTTGAGCTACGCTCGCTCGACTTGTTAAGAATTACAGTTTTTACATGGATCACAGTAGAGTCGAGCTTGAGCTACGCTCGCTCGACTTGCTAAGAATTACAGTTTTTACATGGATCACAGTAGAGTCGAGCTTGAGCTACGCTCGCTCGACTTGTTAAGAATTACAGTTTTTACATGGATCACAGTAGAGTCGAGCTTGAGCTACGCTCGCTCGACTTGTTAAGAATTACAGTTTTTACATGGATCACAGTAGAGTCGAGCTTGAGCTACGCTCGCTCGACTTGTTAAGGATTACAGTTTTTATACGGATCACAGTAGAGTCGAGATTGAGCTAGGCTCGCTCGACTTGTTTAGAATCACAGTTTTACATGGATCACAGTAGAGTCGAGCTTGAGCTACGCTCGCTCGACTTGCTAAGAATTACAGTTTTTACATGGATCACAGTAGAGTCGAGCTTGAGCTACGCTCGCTCGACTTGTTAAGAATTACAGTTTTTACATGGATCACAGTAGAGTCGAGCTTGAGCTACGCTCGCTCGACTTGTTAAGAATTACAGTTTTTACATGGATCACAGTAGAGTCGAGCTTGAGCTACGCTCGCTCGACTTGTTAAGAATTACAGTTTTTACATGGATCACAGTAGAGTCGAGCTTGAGCTACGCTCGCTCGACTTGCTAAGAATTACAGTTTTTACATGGATCACAGTAGAGTCGAGCTTGAGCTACGCTCGCTCGACTTGTTAAGAATTACAGTTTTTACATGGATCACAGTAGAGTCGAGCTTGAGCTACGCTCGCTCGACTTGTTAAGAATTACAGTTTTTACATGGATCACAGTAGAGTCGAGCTTGAGCTACGCTCGCTCGACTTGTTAAGGATTACAGTTTTTATACGGATCACAGTAGAGTCGAGATTGAGCTAGGCTCGCTCGACTTGTTTAGAATCACAGTTTTACATGGATCACAGTAGAGTCGAGCTTGAGCTACGCTCGCTCGACTTGCTAAGAATTACAGTTTTTACATGGATCACAGTAGAGTCGAGCTTGAGCTACGCTCGCTCGACTTGTTAAGAATTACAGTTTTTATACGGATCACAGTAGAGTCGAGATTGAGCTAGGCTCGCTCGACTTGTTTAGAATCACAGTTTTACATGGATCACAGTAGAGTCGAGCTTGAGCTACGCTCGCTCGACTTGTTAAGATTTACAGTTTTTACATGGATCACAGTAGAGTCGAGCTTGAGCTACGCTCGCTCGACTTGTTTAGAATCACAGTTTTACATGGATCACAGTAGAGTCGAGCTTGAGCTACGCTCGCTCGACTTGTTTAGAATCACAGTTTTACATGGATCACAGTAAAGTCGAGCTTGAGCTACGCTCGCTCGACTTGTTAAGAATTACAGTTTTTACACGGATCACAGTAGAGTCGAGCTTGAGCTACGCTCGCTCGACTTGTTAAGGATTACAGTTTTTATACGGATCACAGTAGAGTCGAGCTTGAGCTACGCTCGCTCGACTTGTTAAGAATTACAGTTTTTACATGGATCACAGTAGAGTCGAGCTTGAGCTACGCTCGCTTTTAAAATTCAAATTTTCTAACGGTCAAAATATATTTGAAAATTTTCCGTGTTTTTAATGCACTTGAAAATCATTAGTTATAGAATTATTAACAATTTTTGTGGTGAATTTTCATACATTAAAATGGTTTGTCATTTAACGGTTTTTAAAAATTCAAAATTTCTAACGGTCAAAATATATTTGAACATTTCCCGCATTTTTAATGAACTTAATGAATGTACTTAATGAACTATTATTATTATTATAATTAACAATTTTTGAGGTAAATTTTCATATAATAAAATGGTTTGCCATTTAACGATTTTTCAAAATTCAAATTTTTTAACGGTCAAAATATTTGAAAATTTTCCCACCAAAATATGTTTCAATCATCTACAGCCTCTAAGTCCAATAAAAACGAGATTCAGTAATGATCTATAGCCTCTATGTCCAGAAAAACAAGATCCAGTAAACATCTACAGCCTTTATGTCTAATTAAACAAGATCCAGTAAACATTTACAGCCTCTATGACCAATAAAATATGATCCAGTAAACATCTACAGCCTCTATGTCCAGTAAAAATATGATCCAGTAAACATCTAAAGCCTCTATGTCCAGTAAAAATATGATCCAGTAAACATCTACAGCCTCTAAGTCCAATAAAAATATGATCCAGTAAACATCTACAGCCTTTATTTCTAATAAAAATAAGATCCAATAATGATCTACAGCCTCTATGTCCAGTAAAACGAGATCCAGTAAACATCTACAGCCTCTATGTCCAATAAAATATGATCCAGTAAACATCTACAGTCTTTATGTTCAATAAAAATAAGATCCAGTGATGATCTACAGCCTCTATGTCCAGTAAAACGAGATCCAGTAAACATCTACAGCCTTTATGTCTAATTAAACAAGATCCAGTAAACATCTACAGTCTTTATGTCCAATAAAAATAAGATCCAGTGATGATCTACAGCCTCTATGTCCAGTAAAACGAGATCCAGTAAACATCTACAGCCTCTATGTCCAGTAAAAATATGATCCAGTAAACATCTACAGCCTCAATGTCCAGTAAAAATATGATCCAGTAAACATCTACAGCCTCTATGTCCAATAAAAATAAGATCCAGTAATGATCTACAGCCTCTATGTCCAATTAAACAAGATCCAGTAAACATCTACAGCCTATATGTCCAGTAAAACGAGATCCAGTAAACATTTACAGCCTCTATGACCAATAAAATATGATCCAGTAAACATCTACAGCCTCTATGTCCAGTAAAAATATGATCCAGTAAACATCTACAGCCTCAATGTCCAGTAAAAATATGATCCAGTAAACATCTACAACCTCTATGTTCAATAAAATAAGATCCAGTCATGATCTACAGCCTCTATGTCCAATAAAAATAAGATCCAGTAATGATCTACAGCCTCTATGTCCAATTAAACAAGATCCAGTAAACATCTACAGCCTCTATATTCATTCAAATATTTTTAAGTGAAATTCACGTTACGTAATTTTACGTAACGTAAGGATTTTACGTAACGTAAACAAAAGTGTTATAATTTTTATAACAATCTTTTTCATGCTGTAACTTTTTACAGGAACCTCTAAAGTATCAACATAGCGGATATTAAATGTAGATCCTGAGTTGATCTTTCATTTTATACCTATTTCAAGGCTTGAAATGTTAATTCCAGTGCGGAATCAAAAAAGACGCAACTGTCATAAAAAATCATGTTTTTTGCATTTTTCGGTCACTAAATGGACATAAAGTTCAGATGTTAAGTAGCGCTTTTTGGTTTTAAGGTACGGCCTATCGTATCAGATACAAGAAATTGTATGAAAGTCACCGCATAAAAAATTTTCCATACAAATTTTTGGTTTTTAACGGTTTTTTGCGTCTAGTTCCAACGCAACGGAACTGACTGGAACCAAACATACCTCAGGTAATAGATATTTTCAATACCTGTCATATGAGACCAAAAACGTAAAGATTCATGCTTCCGTTGACTCAAAAAATCAAAATTAGTGAAAATCTCAAAAAAAGTGAATACAATAACTTGCACGCAATGCGTGGAAGTTAAAATCATTTCCCATGAATTTGTTAACTTCATGAATTCCTCGCCTTATCATGTAATACATAATGTAATGATTCTCGAAACAAAATGTTTCTCTGATTGAACCGCCGATAGCAAAAATCCAAAAAAAAATCTCTCACACATAAATCATAAAATTGTAAAAAGCAAAGCAAGGAAAAAAGAATCGTCAATGGATTGAATGATTCATACGAAAATGAATTAAATGAATTACCTCAATGCATCCATTCGTGTGGAATTAATTTTAAAATAAAAGAGTTGTGCCTGCAAGGGCTTTTACACTCACACGCGCCAAAAATCAACTACCGTTTCAATGTAAAATAAACTTGTGCCAATTCAATGGAGTGTTAATTAGTAATTGGATATATCGCATAAAAATTATATATTTTCATGTTTATGCAGCATGGGGTCGGGGTCTTGTAAGTAAATGAATTGATGACAAGAAATTTTCTGTAATTTCTGATTAACAATTCTGAAATTCAACACAATTTCCTTAGCATAAGGCACAAAACAACTGTGTGCAACATTATATCTCCCCATGAACATGTACTTTTTCCAATTCGTAGAGCACATTACTTCTCTCTTGTTGCTCTTACGTCAACAATTGAATGCAAACTCAATTAATATGTGCATATCTTACCTTACCCTCCCTTGCATTATTCTATTTATATTATGTCTTTTATATTATTTTTATACGTCTGTGCTTATGTCTACCTACCTCATATCTACCTTTACCTCATTATCGAATCTCTTTTTTTGCTTATGTTAGTTGCTGGCACGCGCTTTTTTTCATTCTTTTCTGTCTCTCCTTCTTCCTTCAATTCCTTTCATACTTCTTATGGTCCCTAACTATGCACACACACATATTATTTTTATTATTGCAGCTACTACTATTCAATGAATACGAACAGGAAAGAAAGAGGAATTTCAGACGCGTGTCGAACCATATGCGCCATATGTGATTATAACTTACATGTATAAAAGATTTTTTTACATACAAAAAATTCTTTTTATTGCCTACTGAATTTTTTTTTCGTTTCATAATAAAAAAAAATTTTTTTTGAAGAAATTTACAACTAAAATTAATGGTGCTATGGCTCGATGGCAAAGTACTTGAACCATGCGATGTGATCCTTGTGTTATTTCACCCTTAACCGAGTTCCTTTTCTTCTATTTTTTTTTCGAAAGAGTCGACCGAATGGACATTTTTTTTGGAAGGCAACAGCAGCAGCAAAAAAATTGCCATGAGGACCATTAGAGCTTAAAATTTATTCACTCAATTTTTTTCTTTCTTATGTTCCGTTTTTTGTGTGTCTTTTGTTTTATGGTATCGTTCACAAGTGGGACTCTATGGGAAGGGTGTATAGTAATGGGTATGGTGTGTGTGTGTGTGTGGTTATAGTGATACTTAGCTATTGGGGTGATTTTTTCATGTGTTGTTATAAGTATTTAGTAAAGGAAACTAAAAAAGTATTTTATGGATATATCACGGATTTGAATTTTTTTGTTACCCAAAATGGTCTATTTGTATGGATTTTTTTTTGCTTTTTTGTGATTGTTGTGTATGGAATATGATCACTTAGGTTAGAATTTGAAAGGATTTGTATTTGTATGGGCTGAATGAAGGGGGTTGTGAAATTTTAAATAATTTAAATGAAAATAAGGATAATGATTCAAAAATATTGAATTTAGGGGTCATTATCTAACCCCCTTCCCTTAAAAAATGCTGTCTCCTTTATTAAAAATAATTTTTTCAAGAAACAAAATTTCAAAAACAAGGTTTTAGCACCCGAGACCAAATCAAAAGAATTAAATGACTTTACGTACCCATTTTAGTTTAATTTTCATACCTTTATATACAATTTTAAATTTTTTACATAAATATTTTTAGACAGTTGCCATTGTTGACCCACCCACACTGTCATGTCCATAGTTTTAGCCTTGCACTTAATTTTATTTCTAATGCTTTTAAAAAATGAGTTGAATTTGAGTTTTATAAAAATTCAATTTCGTTTTTGACAATTTTCTAAAGATTTCTTTAAATTATTCAATTAAGAAAGAGATCCGACCAACTTGGACCCCAAAAGGAGCGTACCAATGACATTTTTTAGGGGTCTGAATTTTTTTTTTTTATATGTACTTATTTTTTTACTTCTTATATAGTTTTGTACTTGTTGTTAATTCTAACGGTACATAACTGATTATTTGTAAATTATATCTCCCTGAATTTTAGAGTTCATTTTTGAACACTGGAGCAGCCAGAGGGGTGAAAATTTACCCCCTTTTGGGAAAAGAGTGGCCTAAATGAGAAAATTATTTAAAATTGCTAAGGCTTTAAATTTTTTTTCACCCCCTCCCCATATTTCTGTTTAAAAGTAACTGAATATTAAGTCACAATCAAACTCCATATTCAACTTCTATAAGGCCTCTTCCCACTGAAGCAAAAAAATTCACATTGACTTGGAAATCCTCACTCTTAAAGTTTAAAAAAGGGGGATCTTCAAAAAGTTGCTTGTTCCTTGTTATAATCCACAATCGAAGTATATAGCACAGTTTAAGGTTCGGTATTTACGTATTAGCATTGAAATGCAAATTCCTCCTTTTTTGCAAATAACAAGGAAGTCGAGAGAATGAAATAAAAAGCGAAGCCTTGAATAAGCAAGCCAGCAATACACACATACAAAAAATATTTATTCCAAACGATCCATCATTCTATTTTGAAAACTTGTGGCTTACAACCCTTTTAACTCACAAGCCTGTCAGGGATTTCTTTTCTTCTCATTCTCAATTTTACAATTTTTTTCATTTCTTCCTACTCTGGTTAAAAAAAAAATAAATATTTTTTGCAAGTCATTTTTTAAATGCCACGAGCCAAAGCTGCCTTTTTTGTGTTGATGTTAAAAAGAGACTTGAGTTATTATTGTTGAAAGCATATGAAGCATGCCGGAATTATTTTTTCTGATATCCCAAAAAAATGAAAGAAATAAGAATGATGATGATGATAAAAAATAAGAAGAAGATGTGGAGCAATTATTAGAAACTAATGATGCCTGTGTGTGATGATTTTTCAAAAAAAAAATACAATATTTTTTATATCGATAGATTCCTCTTCTTTAATAACAGCATAACACAAGAGAAAATCGAACATCTGACGACGTTTATCCAAACAATAAAAAATTTGATCCTGTTATGTTTCATGTACGGTATAGGCACACATCTTGGTATGGCATGCATCTCACTATAATGAAAACGTATTATGCGTGTGTTGAGGATTTTTATCGAAACATTAAGAAGAATAATAGGAGTTAGAATGAGATGAAAGGAAAGTATCAAAATGGGAATAAAAAATTTCATCTGCGTGCCGCAAGAGAAGCATTTAATACTAAATAAATGTGTTGATTCAGATAGGTAGGAAATCGAGATAAAAATAGTAAGTTTAGAAGAATTTCTGTTGCTGGGGAATTTTTTTGCCAATGATTCTGTTTCAACTTTAAACTGCCTCCCCTCCTTCACCAGTCACCCTCTATTTTAATATATTTTTAGTATGTCTGATTGAGGGGGGTATCTCAGTGATGTAGCAAGGATTTTTTTAGATTTTTTAGTGTTTGGGTTTCACTCAAGAATTTAGTTGAATTTTTTTATTTGTACGATAAAATTTAGCCATAGAAGACCATCTAAGGAGGTGCTTTGACACCCAATACACCCCCCTGATTACACCTTTGGTCCAGGGGTTGACCCTGTAACCTCCTGCATTCTAAGTTAAGCAAGGGGTTCTAAGTTAAGTATTTGGGCCCTGGAATTTCAATGATTTTAAAAAATCCATTAAAATGTTAGGAATCGAACCCACATACTCCATTCCATCTTCAGCTTCAAAATTTCATTTTATTACTTCCGCAAATATTCCACTCACACCAAACAACCACTTAACAGTCCTTACAACTCCCCAGCAAATTCAAGTGACTTTTTAATATCAACTATGCCTTAAAATATTCACCGCCTATTAAAATACGAAGCCAAAGTTTCACATTTCACCAAAAATATGACTCATTAATTTCATTAACGAGAATCCTTTTCAAAATATTTCACTGAAATTTGATCATTAAAGCGGGTTAGAGGTTGAGGCTTAAAGAATTTGAGGCTTCCTTTGAAGTTACAAACATGAAAGTTCATTGACATTGCGTGAAGTTATTAAAATAATAACTTTATTTTTATGCATATCCCTGGACATTCACTTAAGTTAAGATTTATGTTAGGAATAATAATTAGATTTATTTTAATTTAATATTCACTGAATTTATTACATCCACAAAAATTATGACAGGTGTGCATTGCATTTCCAGAGCCCACAAAACGCGCTCAAGGAACAAAGAAATTGAAAAGAGGAGTCATCAATATAAGAAAATGAGAAATTGAGGACAGCAACTGTTTTTAAAAACACACACGCAGCAAAACAATATAACAGAACACATGTGGAAATAGAAAAAGGATCAGAAACAGTTAAAAGATTCTGCTTTTTTGTGTGTTCCTTGTTGAGGGAGACAAGAAAAGAGAGAGGAACAAAAAAAGTAGGAAAAGGTGAAATGATTCGGAATTTTAACAGTTATGAAAATTTATGTCTGTGCGTATGTCAGAATACCAACATTATGATCCGTATCTTTAAGTCCTTTATTCATCTTCCCGCATTGTATTTTGAATTTAAGGTAAGTGCATCTGATCGATATGTATAAATTTATATATATATTTTTTACCTCTATTTGACACACTTTGGATTGAATTTTATTTTATTTTTGTTTGATCAGACAATGAAAGGAAGACTGAAGAATGGATCAATTGTAATGCTGTGCAGGCTGCAAGGTATGAAGATGCGCAAGATGTGGGTAAGGATATGAATTGCTACTTTGAAATGCAAAAAAATAGACTTGACAAAAGCAAACAGAGAGTTTTCTGTTTTATTTTTATTAATTCTTTACGGTTTTCAACTGCTGCATTTTAATTTTTGGGGAAATATTTTTTCGAGGGTTATTCATGAATGATGTCAATTGATAATTAGAACTTTTGAAGTTTGAAATCATTATTTTTTTTAAATAATTAATTTTTATTTCTGTTTATTAAGTGTACAAAAAAAACTTTAAAATACATATAAGCTTGAAATTAAATTCTGGTGCTAAAATATTTTTTTGGAGTCTTAAACATCATTTCATTAAAATCATCAGACATGGAAGATGTCTCATAAATCTTTAAATTCATTAAAAAATGCCTAAGGGTATTTATTTGGATTTTTTTTTTAATTTTTGGAATTTTGTGAATATTCACTGAGCGAATATTTTTGAATATTTATACCAAAATGTTAATTTGACTTATTTTTAAAATTGGACATGACTGCATGTTTGTGAGCTTTATGCCGTTAAATTATTATTGAAATTAAAATTACAATTGAAAAGTTTTCTGTGTAATTCATAGTTATGGGTTCGAATCCCAATTGTTGTAAAGATATACGTGTAATGTTATTCATTCCTTTTTAGTGCATTTTCCCAAAGGGAAAAGACACTATTGTCCGCGTTTTGTCCGTCCGTCCGTCCGTCCGTCCGTCCGTCCGTCCGTCTGCCGCTCCACACCGCCTCCAGTTTAAGCTTTTTCGATGGGGTTTTTTGCTTAAAATGTGTGGACTAGGTCAGAGGCAAGAATGACGAGAGATTTTTTTGATCAGTGCAGTAGAAGGTTAATTAAATTAACTTTTTTGAGAAAATTGCTTACGTTTTACGTACGTATTTTTTACGTAGCCCTTAAAAACGTGACTTTTCTTACAATCTTTAGGCCAGGGTTCGAGCCCCACTCCGAGCAACTTTTTTTTGTACTTTTTTACACTTTTTTGACATTTCATGATGTGTTATGATAAAATTTTCCATTTTCAGATTTTTTCCTGACATTTTCCGAATTTTTCACGAAGTTAAATTAATTAAAGCTTACATTACGTAAAAATACGTGTCATGTAAATTTACATTACGTAAACCTTGCGTGAATTAAAGGGGAAAAAGGGAAGTTGAACAAGGGGGTACGAGGGGAGAGGGGTAAAACTGGGGGGGGGGTATTATTTTTATTTTTCAAATATTTTTTTACCGTTATTTTTTCAAATATTTTTTGACGTTATTTTTTCAAATATTTTTTGACCGTTACTTTTTCAAATACTTTTTGATACTTTCTGACCGTTATTTTTTCAAATATTTTTTGACCGTTATTTTTCAAATAATTTTTGACCGTTAATTTTTAAATATTTTTTGGCCTTTATTTTTCAAAAATGTTTTGACCGTTATTTTTCAAATATTTTTTGACCGTTATTCTTTTTAAAAACTTGTATTTATTATTCTGGGCGTTAGTGTTTTATGCGTTAGTTTTCTTTTTCATTACTAGTTTTTTATACGTTTAGATTTCTGTGCACAGTAGTTTTAAGAAAATGCACTTCCGTCCGCAGCCCGTGGACGCATTACTAGTTTTTGTTTCTGTACATCTTCATACTTCACAAATTTCATTCCTCTCATCCCCTTACCTTTTTTTGTTCTTGTTGCATTCTCAAGTATAAAAAAAAAATAAAATAAAAATTCTATTGATGTAAATCACACAATAAGAGACTTCATTGTTATTAATAAAGATTTTTTTTTGTATGTTCGTTTGTCTTGAGGTCTCGTGCGGAACATCCCGATGATGTTTTATTCAATGCACATACACACGATGATGTACACATAAAATGAAAATATAAAAAAAAGTAAGAGAATTGTGCAATAAAATAAGAGCGAGAAAAATTGCAGAATTGAAAAAATATGTGCAACAGCTGATGAATGTGAATATGCGCGCGATGTTCAACAGACACTGTGATCTGATAAATGAAATTTGGAGAAAAAAAATTATTTATTGTCTGGCCTTCGAAAAAAAACTGCTCTCGTATTTTTCGGCTTCCATCCTCGATAAAAATACATCAAACAACAAAATCCCCACGTAAAATACCGTAAAAATAAATTGCAGTCGAGAAGTAATAAAATGTGATGCCAATAAAAATAAATAACTTTCAATTTATGGCATTTTAATTTGAGCAATATAACACGGAGAATAAAAATTTTACAGAAGCAGATTGAAAGGAATCGATTGTAAGAGATAATAAGAACAAAATGCAATTTCTTCCACCCATACGATGTGGTTTAATATTAACGTTCACTCGAGCAATTTGTTGCATTGCACAAAAATCTCTGAGATTAGCTCACATGTGATAAAATTGAAAGCATATTTGGAATGATTTTGAAAGAAATGAGATTTTTTTTTCATTCTATTGTTTTTATTGTATAGTCAATTCAATTTTTATCGAGCTTTTCTGGAGAGAATTGTGCTCTTATCAGCACTTTGTTCACTCATTTATTTGTCTTTATGGTTTTATTTTAGAAATGAATTTTGATCGCTTTTTTTGTAAAGGATTTGAGATTTTCGGATTACATATTATTGATACTTAGCGTTAGTGACATACTTAGTGTGATCTAAGTTGTATAAACCCATAGAAGAATGATGCATATATGTATGGATAATTTCCATACTGACTTAAGAAACCAGAAGGCCTATTTGAATCAGACAAGAAGTCGAAGTTCCTAATTTAGAAGGTGCGAGGGTAAGGGTTCGAGTCCCAGCTTAAAAAACCTTAACTTTTACCAAAGCATTTATTTTTAATTTTTTTTATAATTATTTATTTTTTTAAATTTTTAAAATTATTTAATTTTTTTTTTAAAAAAATAACTTGCATAATTTTACATCCAGTTTTTAAAACTATATTAAGTATTTCTAGAAAATGTCCTGCAAATGATCTCTGAGGGATGTTTGAAGATGAGAAAACTAATTTCCATGTATTTCAAAATTTGTAAAAAAGATGTATGAAAATTTTACAAAAAAAACAACAACTGTAACAAAATTTTATCCAACAACTTATTTTCGAATATTTGGGATTCGAACCCGTACTAGTTATGAATATTAATCCATTTCAATAATTTAATTTTTTTAATATTGACAAAAATGCTACTTAAATTTAACAATTTTATTAGAAACTAATAATTTCCAAATTAAAAGTCTTTTATAGAAAATTGCGCTCAAACTTAACCAATCTGTTAAATAACTTCTAAAATTTCAAATAATATTTTCTTTCCAAAAAAGCCAATTTACAGTCAATTGCATGACATTCACATAGATGAATCTATACAAAGATAGAAGTATGATTATTTAGTTGGTGTATACATGCATATGGATGGCAATTTGACAGACAAACCATATCTAATGTGATTAAAAAAAAATTCACATCCATACCAAGAGTAGCAGCAGCAGCAAAAGCAAAAATTTTCCTCCCAGCAATTAAAAATGAAAAAGGATTTTTATGGTCACGTGCATATTGCTATCAATCTCGTTAAATGCTTACGGGCGGTCTTCAATCAGTTCAATCGCTTTCATGTGTATATTCATACCTTTCCTCTATATCTCTCTCTGTGCGACAATTTAGAGTTTTGTGGGAAGTAATTTCCTTTAATCGCTTCCTGAATTTGAGATTTCAATAGACTTTTGTTTTTGGATGGCAGATGAACAAAAAAAAAAAAATTAATAAAAACAATTTGCATTGAATTTGTAATTGAATTGGGATTGCAGGATTTTTTATGAAGTTACCGAGGGTGTTTTATTTTTAATTTTAATCCAATTTGAATTTGAGCTTAAGGGGGTATCAAAGTATCAGTGGATTGATTAATGTTGCATGTTTGTTAGTGATTTTTTCTAGTTGTTTTCAGAGTTGAGATGCAGGTGATTTTCCATTTAATTTGTGAAGTGTTTGGACCCCCCTAGACCCCTTCATCCCTAGATGTCTTAGGGGGATTAAGTGGGTCAACAATTTTAGATCACAATGACCCAGTGGTTGGTATCTTGACATTCAGGGGGTCGTGCAGCCCCAGGTCTTTCGATTAGCAGTTGATTATAGATTTTATGAACCATCCAATACCTAAGCACATTTGAGTTATGACTAATTGGGTGAAAATGAAAAACATGCGCCATATTTTAATTGAAACATTAATGTGTTCCCTGAATATGATGCACATGTTAATTTTGATGAAAAAACTTTAATTTTTATTTAGAAGTTGATATTCAGTCTAATCAAACACCTCAAAACACCACCCAACCCTGAAAACAAAATAAGAGCTTCAAAATATTTAAAAAAAATATCAAACAAAAAATTAGCATCGTTAATTCTGCCTCCTGAAAACACAAAATTCGTATAGATATGGCATATTCGTTTCATGTGTATCTAATGATGATGATGATTTTAATGTTATTATTATTTGTTGATAGGATTTTGTGGGATTCATTGAAAAATAAATGGCTGTTGCATGCTGCAGAGAAGCTAAGAATATTGTTATAATAATATTAGGCATAACATAGGACAAACCCATTCATCTATCTATTTTTTAACATTATAACACAGTATAGACAAACAGTTATTGCCTTTTCATAAGGATTGAATGGAATTTTGTATTGTGATGATGATGAGAAACAATAGAAAAGGAGGCAATAAAGCGCATGCATGCGAATATAATTAGAAAATTATCCTGTTCTTTATGCTTTATCTCATCTCACTTTTGTTGCCTGAATCCCTTTTGTTCCCTTTTTGCTTTTCACCCTTTTACAGTTGCATTATAGTAACGTGTATCGAGATAGATGAGAGAGAATATTGTAACAGCAACACCATGAAATCAATTGATGGTGCAATGTACCAGGCTTTATCGTGATTTTATGTGTGTATACAATCATAATTTCTTACTAACTGGTTTATGTGTGGCTAGGGTGTCCGTTGATTGTTTTGTGTAATTTGATCGGGATTTTCTTAGTAAAAAGTTTGTTTCATCCAAATTTTAGGTTGCAGAATGGGTCAACATCCCCTTTTCTGATGAAAGAGCCGTTTCATGTGGCTATGACCCTAAATCAAATCGGATTTCTTATAAAATCAAGCCAAAATATTATAAATCTTTGAAAATTAAACCAGTAAATTGAATATCGCAAGCATGCTTAACTCAAACGCATTATTCTAGCTCAGAATTTTCGTAAATATTATAAAATCATCTGAATTCTTGCAAAATTCATTATATGCTATCAAATAAGTATGAAGGTATATGGCTGAGATTCGAACCCAAGACTCGATCAGGAAAACGAAATAAATTTTTAAGAATTTTTGTTTGGAATCTTATACTTCACAAGTGAATTTTCCAGCTTTTAGGAAGTAAGTCAGGAAGTTTTTAGTTAATGGCCGTAAAGGAATAGGAGTATATTACCTCCTATAATTTTCTTTATCTTAATATAAAGTTTATGTATCTACATGTTTTTGTCATTAAATTAAAATTACAATAACATTCCACGAAAAATGAGATTTTTAGACCCCCTCCTTCCTCCAGTCGTAAAATGTTCATATATAAAAGTTCATTTGTATTAAGTTGTTACAAAACTCCAGATACCCCTTCAACCTAATTGTTGGACGTGTTTTTTGAACGGCCTTTTATGAAAATTTGCTAAAAATAATCTTTGTTCCACTGTTAGATCCCCTATTCATATCACTAAAACTAACAATTCCCACTGTTCTTACTTCAATCAGAAAAAAAATCTATGAAAAAGGCTCTATTTCTAAAAATAATCTATTCACTGGCTGCGGACATACATATATTCAATATAAAATATGAAAATTTTATGCAATTGCTTTCACATAAACGTGAGTAATACAATGATTTATTTACAGCCTGCCCCCTTCACGTCCTTCTCCCCCATACTCATAACACATTTTTGTGCTCTTCGCTTGAGCGCTTTTAACATTTTTTTGTGTGTGCTGTATTCGATGGAAGTGAATTGTGGATGAATAAATACATTTATAGAAATGAGAAATAATGATTTTATTATCTCACTGATAAGTGGAAAAAATCTATTGTTGTTGCCCATAGCGTGAATACGTATGTAAAAGCTTATATTTAGTTTTTACCAGTTTTACAAGCCAATAGGTGCCAGGTTGTGTTTGCAATTTTTTACTTCCCTACACTCACTTTTTCCAACAAAAAACTCTTTCCTCTGCCTTTTACGTCAATAGACAGCAATAACAACAGCACAATTTGCACGCTTTCCGCCGAAAAAAAAAATTTATTCAACCAACGAACCAAGTTTCTCTGTAAAATACAACACAACAGACAGTTTTGCACGTAAACAGGAATGAATTTATTAAACAAAAATTTGAATCGAATTTGCAGCACACAAAAAAAATTGTTTGAAAAAGGATTAAAATTCTATTTTTTACTGATCTAGATTTTTTTTTTTGTTATATGGTTTCGTACAATTCACTTACATATTTTTTTTGTTGAAAATTTATAAATTGCAGAAGTTTTTATTTCTGTGTACATGCATGGATGACTTCAACGCAGTTAAAATGTGAAGAATTAGCATGAAAATTAAAGTGAAGTATTTGAAAAATTTAGAGGTAATTTTTAGTAGCATTTTGGTAGAAATTTTAAAATTTTAAATTTTTTAATAAATTTTGTATTCTCAACTCAGCAGAATACCCCACTACGAAATATCTCAATATAGAAAAGATTTGTAAAACTTTTTTAAATTTGTATGAAGCGAAACTGGAAACTTAAAAACTTTTTTAAATTTTTAAAAATATTTTTTAAATTTTTGAATTTTTTTGAACCGTAAAGTAAAAATATTTTAAAAAAATTGCTGAGATATTCAAATCTAAAACCAAAGGTTCCTTAAAAACCAACCTCAAGAACATATATTTTAAATTCTTTTTGTCCATACTTAATATACAGAAATAAAAAAAAATTATTTAAAAATAAAAAAAATTGCTGAGATATGGAAAAAAAATTAAAAATCAGTTTTTTAAAATTTAACAACAAAATTTATTTTTGTTTTAAATTTAAAAAATAATTTTTAAAATTGAGTTTAAAAACATTTAAAAAAAAGGTTTTTACAAATATTTTTACGAGTGCAGATAAATTTTCACTTTTGACTCATTTTTCAAATTCTCCAAAATCCACAAAAAAAGTTTCTAACCAGATAAAAAAATGCGCATTTTTTTAGATTTTTTTTTGACGTGTGAAAATTGAACCATAAAAGTTCGTACATACAGATACCGAATATCCATTTTTACATGCACGCTATATCAGTCTATGGACAACAATGCATATTGTTTTTTGGCAGTAATTAAGTCTAATAGAAGTTGCATTTGAATATCGATTGTGTCTTTAATTGAACTGATTATGCTGCATACTCGAGCTAATTTAAATTAATTTGTAGCTAATTAAGATAAATTATAAGCACTTTAAATAATTTGATGTGGATATGATGAAATATTTCATGGGCATTGAATGGCTACATAAAATACAATAGCATATTCACAACAGCTGTATATCTAACAAAATCAAACAAAATTTTTGATTAAATATTTGCCATGAAAATTTTCGATATTAAGAATCATGAAATTTCCTTATTTACTTAATATCTGTTGTATTCCTTACAACACATAATCCGACTACACAAAGCCCATTCTTTTGTTCATTTTTAGATAATATACAAGGAGTGGTCATAGAACTTCTAAATATGCCGCCTTTAGAAACGAAATATATCTGCTGATTAAATGTTGCATTGACCGCCTTCATTCAGTCATGAAAAATATAAAGAAATCGATAAATGAACGAAATAGTCGTAGACATGAGGGAAGTGAGTCAGATTATTTAATAACATTTTTAAGGTTCTTTAGTTGTTGATTAAAAAAATTAGTTGGAATTCATTGAACTTATGGATAGATTGGGTGATATTGGTATTTATTTTGAGAGTGGGTGGGGGTGGCAAGTTCTTATTTTAAAAAGAAACAAAATTTCATACTTAATGGCACAGAACCCATACAAGGGGGTCAATTTAGAGGTACATAATATGTCAGATAGGGTTGATTTTTAAAAATGATGCCATTTTAAAACCTGAAGTACGACGGCAAAAGTACCCAAAATTGACACCTGCCATATCTAGGAACAGGAAGTAGGACGAAATATTTTTTTGGTGGACGCAATAGGACGTAATATGGAGTTAATTCTGACAAAGTTTCAGAGTGATTGGACACTCCATGCCGTGGTACTTCAGTAACACGTTAGTTTGCAAAGTGACAATTTTTGAGGATTTAAGATAATGTCCAACCTAAATAATTCTGCTAAATTTAATTTTGTGTCTTTTTCATAAGTCTTCCTGCTACGGTCGACCCCCTTGATATTTTTTTTTATTTTCATTTTATTTGCATCGGATGCCATTGAATTTTGATCAGCTTCTATTGAATTTTTGACCAAATTTTTCACAGATTAAGCTATGAAACACAATAATTTCTGACTATAACCCCATATGAAGAATGATTGAAAAAGTTCAAAAATACAAGATTCAATTTTTCATCTAAAAATCAACAAAGTAAGAAAATTCAATAATCTCAGATTATTTATCTCATTCCTCATAACACACCAGCACAAAAAAGTATCAAAAAATAAGATTCAAACATTGAAGCGAGAATTACATCCAAACGGTTTATCTCATGATACATTTCCTTTTTGTTAGTGCTAAGTACAAAGAACAACAAGAGCTGAAATCGCAGAGATTACATCACAAATTGATGAATTTTCTGCAATCATTCATTGTAATTATTCATCATTTATGTGAGAGGGTGTGGGCTGAGGGGGGTGTGGGAGATGGCACAGAAAAAAAAATCTGAAACAATTTCGATTGTGCAGAGCGAACAGAATAAAAAAAATTAGATTGTGAGAGATGAGGATACATAAGAAAAGTCATGATAATCATTACGATACATAAGAATGGAAGAAAAATAAATGATTTCTTTGCATATTTTTATTATTGTTGATTTTTATGATTAAAGCGCGTAATCTAAAAGTCAAAAAAGAGAAATGAAATCAATCTAATGCCTTAAAATGTACAGAACCAAAAAAATAAAAGTCGGGAGTCAGCAAGAACACAAAATTTATCGTATCATAAGAATTATTAATTTTTATTATGCATGTCAATTTTCGCTATTTGATTTTTATGGCCCTACCCAGCTGAACAAAAATGAAATACAAATGAAATCATCATGGTTGTTGGATTCAGTTCTCACACCAGAGAAGAAAAATTAGAGGCAAAAAGATGGGATGGGTTTGAGGTTTGATTGAGATCTGTGAAAATAAAGCGCATTTTTGGGGATTTTTTGAGGTTAGGTCCTAAGCATACTGTCAGCCGCCATGTAGACAGAAATCTCAAATCCCTTGGTTTACAGCTGATGACGTATCAGACAATTCCATAACCCTTTCTGTTGGTAAATGTTGAACTCCATA
This sequence comes from Chironomus tentans, assembly GCA_963573255.1. Classification (NCBI taxonomy): domain Eukaryota; kingdom Metazoa; phylum Arthropoda; class Insecta; order Diptera; family Chironomidae; genus Chironomus; species Chironomus tentans. Next base: position 37,144,381 of record OY754302.1, on the reverse strand, counting down.
AGTAAGTCATCAAATAATTAGCAAGATACTACAAAAGACTACCCTACAAAATTAAAAATTAACACCAAAAATCCATTGGACATCCAGACAGCAACAAAAGCGCCCAAGGCTGATGTCTCACTCAAGCAAAATCTAGCTAAGAAAAAATGTTTTTCTCTTCATTTTGATTTGTTATATTTGTGCATTATTATTGTTATTATTACGATTATTTTGATGTATTTGTCTTCGCCCTATTACTATGCTGCCTCAAAAAAAAAATCAAAATGAATTGTTGTCGAAATGATTAAGCATAAAATAGCTACTGCAAATAAAAATAAAGAAAGAAAAGAAAAGAAGGAAAGTTTTTTTATATGTGTATGGGAATGGGTGAAGATGATAGCAAAAATAAATAAAAACTAATAAATAAAAACTTCATTTCATCATTCAATCAGGGAATAATATCAGAATGTATATGATTTATTATGTTATCGCTATCACTGATGTGTTTTCCTTTTTCTATCTCTATAAACAGTTTTTTGTGTGTGTGTATATTTTGATTGAATTAGAAGATTCACGGCAATCTTAAGCAACACAAAAAGCTGATTTATGGCAAATCGTGTACGCTTGCACTAGGATTGAAACTATTACATGGGGGGTCTATGATTTGAATAAATTTAAAATTGTAGAGATAATTTTTAAAAAAATTTAACGGTCAGTTTAGATTTGAATTTGAACATAATTTTCTCAAATAAATTCTTTTTATTCAAATCGAGGACCCCCATCACTATTTTGTTGTTGTATTAATAACTTCCAATTCATCATTGATTTAATGTCGACTTACTATTTTTTCCCTACTCTCTATTCATTTAGATTCACTTGTATTTGTGTATATTATATTAAATTATGCAGTAAATTCATTCTGCAACTCAACTAAAAATTATAGCAACAGGAAAAAGGAAGCAGAATGGAGGAAAATTTTGTGGAATTCGTTATTTAAAATCTCAAATATTTACTCATAATTTCTTCTTTCTATTCTCTATTCTATAACTGCTTTAAGACTATACATGTATATCCATCCACTATCGTGGCAAATAGTGGCAGTAAATCATTTTGAATGAAAATTATTTTGTTAAAAAAATTCTTTATTATTACAGCACTTTTTGTTTCAATAAATTACTTGTTGTACTGCAGAAGGCTTACGTTCAATAGAAAAAAAACCTCACAAGTCATTAGATATTGTAATGATTTGAAATCATATTCACACCAATTTTAATTGTGTGTGAATATATTGTTTTTGGTATTTCAGTGAAACTACTTTTTTGGACTTGCTGCTTCAGGCTTATGGAATCGACCCATAGTGTTCAGTATGGAAAGTCTGTGCCTAAAATTACCAATTTAACAGTGAAAACCGCATCTCGATTGGTGCTTCCAGTGCCGAGAAATCGCAAAAAAACACTTTCTGTCCTTTAGCAAGTTAGTTAATTTCCGCGATAACTCGATTCAAACTCAATATTAAGGCTTCCGGTTTTTTGCATCTGATAGATAATGTGTATGGCAAGAGCTGTATAGTTTTTGGAGTCATGGGATGCATCCAGTAAGGCACACGGAACGAAAAGGTGCGATTTTTGGTCAAATTATAGCCGATTATTGCAAAACACATTTTATTTTTTTCATAGAAAAGGAATGTTTTGACTAAATGAGCTGAAATTTGGTATGTAGGTTCCTTAGCTGTGCCTTAATATGGAACCGACGCCATTTTGGATTTCGAGGGGCTAGAAGCTACGCCAAATTGATTTTTGCTTTAACTTTGACCAAATGAGCTGAAATTTGGTATGTAGGTTCCTTAGCTGTGCCTTAATATGGAACCGACGCCATTTTGGATTTCGAGGGGCTAGAAGCTACGCCAAATTGATTTTTGCTTTAACTTTGACCAAATGAGCTGAAATTTGGTATGTAGGTTCCTTAGCTGTGCCTTAATATAGAACCGACGCCATTTTGGATTTCGAGGGGCTAGAAGCTACGCAAAATTGATTTTTGCTTTAACTTTGACCAAATGAGCTGAAATTTGGTATGTAGGTTCCTTAGCAGTGCCTGAATATGGAACCGACGCCATTTTGGATTTCGAGGGGCTAGAAGCTACGCAAAATTGATTTTTGCTTTAACTTTGACCAAATGAGCTGAAATTTGGTATGTAGGTTTCTTAGCTGTGCCTTAATATGGAACCGACGCCATTTTGGATTTCGAGGGGCTAGAAGCTACGCCAAATTGATTTTTGCTTTAACTTTGACCAAATGAGCTGAAATTTGGTATGTATGTTCCTTAGCTGTGCCTTAATATGGAACCGACGCCATTTTGGATTTCGAGGGGCTAGAAGCTACGCCAAATTGATTTTTGCTTTAACTTTGACCAAATGAGCTGAAATTTGGTATGTAGGTTCCTTAGCTGTGCCTTAATATGGAACCGACGCCATTTTGGATTTCGAGGGGCTAGAAGCTACGCCAAATTGATTTTTGCTTTAACTTTGACCAAATGAGCTGAAATTTGGTATGTAGGTTCCTTAGATGTGCCTGAATATGGAACCGACGCCATTTTGAATTTCGAGGGGCTAGAAGCTACGCAAAATTGATTTTTGCTTTAACTTTCACCACATGAGCTGAAACTTGGTATGTATGCTCCTTAGCTGTGCCTGAATGTGGAACTGACGCCATTTTGGATTTCGAGGGGCTAGAAGCTACGTCAAACTCATTTTTTCTCTAATTTTGATATTTTTGACTAAATAAGCTAAAACTTTACGATTTTTCGTAAGTCTTGTTAGTAACATAATACTAAGCTATGAATGAAAAAACTTGAAACGGTGTGAATATGCCCATGAAGCGTGATCGCTTCATTACTAGTTTTATGTTGCTTTTTATTGCAATATTTCATGAAAACTGTGAGATTATGCTTTGTTTATACACAGTGTGCCATAAAATTTCCTCAATTCAACATAATGAAAATGAAATTTTATTCAGAAAGAGTTGATTGTTGATGTAAATGATCGATTTTTATAAGAAATGGAAATAAAATTTGAAGAAAAATTGTGCTTTAAGAAAATAACGGATATTTTTGATTTAAATTTTACTAACTGACTGTTTTTGCGTCTTTTGATGCAGAAAAAAATGAAGCGAAAAACTTTTCTCGTCTGTTTTTGAAAATAATTGAATTTTAAAGAATTTAATTACATTTAGTTGGAAATAGTGCTCAATTTATAGAATAACAGTTGAACAAGACTGTATAAAAATCTAATAAAGTGAAATTAGAGTTCAATACACTAAATTTATATAAAAATTGATAAAATTTCAATAATCATTTCTGAAAGTGACAAATTTCTTAAAAATAACTAATTATTGCATCAAAATTAATTCACCTTTCAAACAATCAACCATAAGAACTCACAGAAAACCTCCATGCGGACGAGATTCGCATGATGCGGACTCAACATAAAGTATGAATTCAATAACATAAGCGGTAAGTAGATATAATAAGGTTTCACATTCATTTCATTCACACAAAATGCTTACACACAGACATATAGAGACATCGTAGAGAACAGGCAACAGCAGAAAGGTTGTAAGCAACAACAATACGATAGGAATTATATTAAACAAGGAAGCGAAGAGCGAAGCAACAACGGAAGAAGAATGAAAAGAAGAGAACGAAAGGAAGAGAAAAGAGAAGAGAAGGAACGAAAAAAAAAAATTGAGGAGAAATAGAATCAACATTGCGCACTCAACAGTTTGTATATTATCGTATTTATATTCCCAACAGCACAGCAACAATCGGCTAAAACTTTCTGTACGATTCGGCAATTGTAGGGGAATACACGACTTCCCCTAATGTTGTGCGCATTGTTTCATGTAAAACATTAAAGTTTTTCAGCAGCTGTAAGGATCAACAAGGACGATAAACATTAGACATTTAATGTTATACGCACAACATCATCCCCACCATACGCGACTAGTTGAATTGTCGTCGACAAATGTTTTAAAAGCTGGTGCGCGATACAGGGATGAATCAAAAGCCTTTAAGGGTTGAAGACAAACAGATCGCAACAAAAATATTTTTTTCAATCTTCTTCTCTATATCTTCTTCATCATCTTGTATCCAATTTATTTAATTTAAAGTAATTTTTTTTTGGTTTCGTACATCATAATATTTTCAGTACAATACACAAAAAAAAATAAGAAAATATAAAAGTTATTCTTGGTGATGATTAAGTTCGCATATAATTGAATTGCAAAGAATCTCTAAGTGTTAAATAGCCTGAAATAAAAATAAAAGCAATTTTATATAGAATTATAAAGAATTATTAAGTCAAGTGAAAATAAGTAAGAAAAAAAATAAGAAAATTTTTTAGTTCATTTGAATAAAAAGTTGATTTATCAATTTTTATGTGAATGAATATTAAAAACTATTTCTACAATCTACTATACTGTGAACTGTGAACTTTACAAAGTGTCTGTAATAAACTTTCCCTCTAATTCTATAATTCTAAAAAAAATCAAAACAAAAATAATCCTAACAAAAAATAAGCAACAAAGTGTAAAAAAAATTGTGAACTGGATAAAATTATTAAATAAATGTTGCTGACAATTGAGACATTTATGTGTAGAAAAAAAATAATATTTTTCGAAAACACATGTGAAATTCTCACGTGAAAGTGAACGATTACACAAGAATGGACAGAAGGATTTATTAATGGATAATTAATGAATTACCAGAACTATGGACTATAAATATTATTATGAAAAAAATAAAAAATCGATAGCAATTGAATTAAAAGCAATAATAAATTTTAATAAAAGAATTAAATTGCAGAAGTGAGCTTAAGGAAAGTGTGACAAAGGACTTTTTTTTTACCTTGCCGAGCAGGAAAAAGAGATAAAAATAAAATAAAATTTCTTATGCTCCAGAATAATCGAAGTAAACTTTTCCATTTGCTGACAAAAAAAGAAACATTTCCTTGAGAGAAAAAAAAATTAATAAGAAAACGAAAAACTGTGAAGTCATCGAGAAAAATAGGAAAAACTTTTCCTTTTAAGTGAACAGATACACAAAATAAAAAATAAAATTAAGTGAAGCTTATTGTGTGACGAGGGATTTTTTATTTCGTACCTGAATGAAACTAAAAGAGTAAAAATAAAAATTGGTTTTAAAAAAACAAAAATTTTCAACCACAAGTCCGTCAATTTAATCTCAACAATGCCCAAATGTCTCATGGCGAAGAAATGGAAAGCTTATCCTTGGCCTGATCGAGTTGGTGAGCCAACAATAGAGGTGGAAGAAGACGAAGAGATTGACGTAGTTGGTGATTCACCGGCAAATCAAAAACAAACAACGACATCAACATGCTGGGGACCATCATCACCAACTGCAGGCACAACTGCCCCAAGTCCACCACCACACTCGCCTGAGGCCACAAAAGGCTCTACTATTTTATATAATGGTGAGTTTTTATTCCTGCTTCCTTCCTAGTCAGCTAATGACATTCTTACACAATCTCATGATGACGCTAATCGTCGGTGCCTTAATGATGTCCTTAATTTATTATCATTTCATTTCCATCAACCTCTATCTCTCTTAATATAACAAAAAATAAAATAAGTAGCCTCACCTCCCTAAATGACTTTGTGAAATTTCTTAATTTCACTTCCACTTGAAATGAAACTTGCCTTTCGTGATACACATTCTTCCTTGCCAAAAAACAAACAAACAACCTCTGTTATAGAGGCAGAAAAAAAATGTTCAACTGACAACTAATGCGGCGACGGTAGGAACGAAACGAAAAAAAAAACTGCAACATCATTAATTACAAAACAATTAATTAAAAGGCAACAGAAATGGAAAGGAAAGAAGAAAATTTTTCATTCGCTCATTTACCTTCATCAAGTGGCTGAAAAAAGAAAGTAATGAAAATGGAAAAAGGAAGATTTTGTGTAAATAGAGCTATAGACTATATCATTTACAAGCTTTTTTTCCACATACATCATCAAATGATTGTATGTGAAGGTAGCTTTCTTAATGGGCTGTCGTTTTTGCCTTGCTACTCAATATGAAGAATGATTCTCATGCTCTGTATACGATAGAAATAGAAAGATGAATCAACAGCAAACCAGAAGTATACAGTTGTTATTATACATTGCATATCTTTCACATGCTGAGTGAAGTATTTTCACAACAGGGTGGTTTATTTGTATAATACTTGCTGCTTTTTTTGTGTGTTATTATTATTATTGCGGTATATCGAGAGAGTGAATGAAGTGTGCGATAAGAGAACAAAAGGAATTTATTTCATATAAATCGTCACTTCTTTTTATGTGCTCCAAATTCAGGAAGTTTGAAAACTTTCAAGATTTGATTTTATTGAAGGAGTAAAAAATATATTGCAGAAGTAATGATAATTTGACATGCTAGAGTTAAAAAGTGTTTGAGGAGAATTACTTGTTTGTCTTTTGTGGATTCAGATGGGGTTAGAGAAGATTGGGATACATTGTGGTGGGGACAAAGAGGATGTCTTGGTGAAATAAAATTTTATTGGTGAAGTTTTAAAGGTTTTTGTGTTGAAAATTGTTTGAAAGTTTACAAAAAAAATAAGTTAAAAATATAAATTTTTTCTCCAAAACATTAAATATTTTTTTTGTAAAATTGAAAACCCTATATAAAATTTAAAAACATTAACATTTTTAAAAGTTAAAAACCATTTTACCAAGCTTTTTCAAAATAATAAAAATTTGTTTTTTTAAATAAATTTTTTTAAAAAATTAGAATTACAAAAAATTAAAACAACTGAATAAATTAAAACAAAAAATGTTTTAAGATTTTTTTTAAATTTAAAATATCAAAAATTAAAAACTAAGTTTGTTGAAATTAATTTTTTTTATTTGATTTCAAAAGCAAATTTTGATCACATTTTAATTTCCTTTTTCAAACTTTAAAAAATTGTAAAAAATCTCAAATTTTAAAAATTTCTAAAAAATTTCAAATTTTAAAAAATTGTAAAAAATTTCGAATATTAAAAAATTCTAAAAAAAAATCAATTTTTTTATCAAATTAAAAAAATACAAATTTTAAAATACTAAATTATTTTAGCAAAACAAAAACTTCAAAGAATCCAAAATTTCAATTCAAAAAGCCTAAAAATCCACAATTTCCAAAAGTCCAAGTGGTTCCAAAACTACATGAAAAGCTAATAACAAATTGATTGATTTGCTTTATTATCACAGTAATTACCACAACATATTTACAGATAGACACGTTCCGATTTGCTGACATTTATTAAAATTACATTATATTTTCTCTGGTAATTTCCTCGGTCAATTGAAATATTTAGTTTTCTCGGCCATGCATCGATGAAATATAAACATAATTTATCATCCCAAAGCCACTTTTATTTGAGAAAAATGAATTATTAATAAATGTGTGTAAGATTAATTATTTAATTCAGCATGAATGAAATATTTGTTCAACTGTTCAAATTCAGTGGAATTGAAACAGAAAAAAAAGTTATCGAAATTTTTCCAACATTTTCCTAAAATAATAGAATCGCTCGAATGAAATTTCAATTTGTAAATTTGATATTTTAAATTCTTCATCAACAAAGGCACATTTTCCTTTGAAAAAATCCATTTGACTCTTTTCTATCCGCACACAAAAAAGATTAAAAATTCTGAACAATGAGGTAAAAGTTTTTCATTCATTTACGATAGACTTTCCCGAACGGCATAGTTGCTGTGGGGTTGAGAAAGGTTTTTGAAATTATATTACTTCATTTTTAGCTTGTGGATTTGGATGTTGAGGGTTGAAATTGAGAAATGGCAGGAGAGTGACCAGTCTGTGGAAAATTGATGAATTTAACTTTTGAAAAATTAGAAATTTTGTTGAAAAATTGTATAAGGTTTTTATAACATTTAAAAATTCATTTTAGAAATTAAAAAGTTTCAGTTTCGATTCAAAAATGTTCTAAATTTTAAAATTTAAAAAACTTAAATTAAATTCAAATTTCAAATTTTAAAAAATTCATATCTCTAATTTTAATTTAAATTTTAAATCTTTAAAAATTCGAATTTCAAAATTTTAAAATTCAAATTTCAAATTTTTAAAATTCAATTTTTTTTTAAAAAAATCATTAAAATCATCAATAAAAAATTGTCGCGATACCCTCGGGACTCCACTTAGCAACCAACCGACAATCCCTTAATTTCTTCATTATTATAAAAATCATAATGAGTAAAACATAAAGACAATAGAAAATCTATTTTTTGTAAGTCATAATAGCCTTTTATAAATTTTTCCTGCATTATTCATCCTCACAATTCTGCATAGACAATAAAATAAGTTCAACCTGCAAATTGAGGACATTTTCATATTTTTGTCTCAAAATTTTCATCAACTTTTATTTCATGGCGAATATCTTTGATCGTAATATCGCAACAATTGTTGATGGTTGCTTATGCACCCAAGCAATAAATAAATAAACATAAACCTTATTCATGTCTCTATCTCACTCACCCACTACCTCCCTCGTTAAGTTTTATACAATTTTATTTTATTTTATTATATTCATACATGAAAATAATATATAAATACAATGCAAGAGCAACAGCAGCGAGCAGCGGCAGCATCAACGCACCACAATAACCATGTGAGGGTGTATGAGGTACACACGAGTGAGTGAGGGAATTACAGTAACTGTATTTATTTTTAATAATAAAAAGGAGGTATTTATGTTGTACGATATGTGCGACATAAAAAAAATATCACAATGATATTTATGTTTCTTTTTCTCTCTCTCTCGCTATGCTATATAATTCTATTATGAACGATAAATTTATGTGTTTATACGTCCGGAATTTTCCGGTAAATATGTATATGATATTGGTATGTGGTATGTTATAGTATCAGCTTTGAACCACCCGCATCTCCTCACTTTTTTTTGATGCTGTTGTTGTTGTTGATTTTGCTAATGCTGATATGTGTACTTTTATTATTCTCACTCATTTTTAGTACAAAGAGAGAACGAGAGTATTCATGATGACTACGTTGATGACGATAATATTGATGGATTTCTTTTATTATTCCTCTAAGTAATATTATTATCATCACGTATGATCGATAAGTGAAAGGAAAAAAAATCTTTTTCTATTAAAAATAATAGGCCTAGCTTCGGGGGTATTTCTTCCTTAACATCTCTTTCATGCAGATAATGAAAATGAAAATAATATTTTTTTTGTACAGAATTTCATATTAGTCAGGTATGAAATTCAATAAAGTGTCAGAAATTTTGAATATTTCATTTGAACGCATACTCGAGTGCTGTCTATGATTTAAAAATGGCATTTTATTGGGTTAGATTTAGAGTTTAGGAATGAGTTAGACTCAGGCTAGGTACTAAGTCAGTTTGGTGCTCAATTCTCGTTGCTAAAGCTCAGCGAGATTAAAATTCTCTGCTGATGTCTAGAAACTCTAGATTTGGGTGATCTTAAGATTGAATTTCAACAGAATAGAGTTAAATTTTGTATATTGAGTAAAAGTGACTCAAATTTTCATTCCTATATTAATGGTATACCTCGAGGATATATTCAGCATAAATTCAAAATTACAATTGCTAGTTGGTACCCTTCAGCCAATAGAACCCCAAACTAGCCCATACACCCCTCGAAACTCACAAAAAACTCATGCATTATTGCCAACAAAAAAACAACCAATCCAAATATCATACAAAAAAACTGAAAATGAACATGCGAAAAAAATAAAGACATACATTGACATGCCATTCAATTGATATCGTTATCGAGAAAGAGCAGCGATTGACGGCAGCAGAAAGTCAAAAAAATAAAAATAAATAAATAACGAGAAGGCCAAACCTAAAAAAGGAGTTGAAAATAAATTATAGACATAGATGTGTACAGACATTACCATTATATAGACATAGATATTTCTATTTATTGATCAGAAGGCCTCCTCGTCCATGTCATGATTTGGTTTTTCTGATATAAATATACATTCATAATATAAGTACGGAGACTATAATTAATTGCCCATAAATTCCTTGTATGTATGCGCTCCACATACTGCCAATATTATATATATATGTTTATTCTGTCGATTTCATTTCCTTGCTGTTGCGCTTTTATATGCTTATTTCTAAAGAACGATAATAAGGCAAAAACGAGAGTCCTTAATGCCTCAATAAAAGTGGATTTTTTTGCTACTGGAAATTCTTTTTTGCCTGCATAATATTCAATGTAGATCAACGAGGATGCCTCTCACTGTTATAATGAATAGAATGACTTATTAATGAATTAATATGACTCATCTTGTCATCACATCGTTCAATTTCACTTATACAATGAAAAAAAAATTCCTTTTTCCTCGCTTAGACTCTCACTCTCCATCTTGCTCTGATTTATGATTGATATGATGTGAAAATAATTTTTTGTACACGCAAAACAAGACTTTGGGTTTTGGGGAATTTATTTTTGGATTATTGCTCCCTTGTGGTTGTATTTTTTATTGAAATAAAATGGTTTTTTTGGAGGGTCTTATCTGTAGAACCTTCAGTAAGGTCATCAGAACTAAGGCTCATTTTCTGATAATTCCAGAATTTTTAGTTAAAAATATTAATTTTAATTTAAAAGACACCTAAAATCATCTCCAGGGTACCCCTACCTTGCTTTTACCTTTATACGTTCATAAAATATAAAAATTAATCAATAAGAAAATTCAAAAAAAAATCCAAGATTAATAAAAATTTTATTCGCGCTAATGAAACAGTTTGATTTTGAAGTCAACAATTTCGTAATGGTAATAACAATTTATGCTGTCAGTGCGACATGAAAAATTGATTTTTCTCCTATCATATAAAATGTATATAAAAATTTTCCTATACACAGCTAGTAGCTCTTTCTACTATATAACATTACATTAGTCGTATTTTCGAGTGATTTGAGTTTGATAAAGTATCATTAAGTCATCGTCATGCCATCGCAGCTTTTTGTAGTTTCGTTTTTTTATTATTACCCCCGTACACATTACGATTATGACGATGGATATAAAACATGTTTACTATGGCATTTTTCAGTAAGTCAGTTATATTGAGGATGAGAAAAAACTTTTTTTTCCTTCATTTCATCTACAATTTCCATAATCTTTATGTGCTGATTTCTGCTTATTCTCCTGTTGATGCTGCTACTATCACATACAACATTCAGTCAGTCTCTATGAATGGTTGAATGATTATTTTCATCTTCTTCCATAAAACGAGATGTTGAGAATGGTGCGCGAAATGAGGGAAGCAAAAAAGTTATTATTAAAGATAAGATATTTAATGTGAAAATCAATAATCTTATGAATTGTATGAATTACATACATTTTGGCTCTCTTTGGCTTGTTGCAGCTATACACTTTTTTTTTGTGTGTGAAGAGAAATAAAACAGAATTTTTATGTGTTCTCATTCCGATTTCAATCTTATGCTTCTCCTCCTTTTTTGCTGCCATGCAATCTTGATTTCAAATTGTACTAGAAAATGGCTCGTAGATGATGATGATGTGCCTTATACACCAACCTCACCTTTCATTCCAGTTTTACGATTTGTCGTTTTGTTTTCTTTCAAAATCGAAAGAATAGCTGTGGAAAGAATTTCTTTTTATATAAGAAAGAAATTTGAAAAGGAGGCACGGAGGAGCATAAAATATGATCACATTGATAACAAAAAATAAAATCGTAAATTTATGCCAAAAAAAAATCTGAAATGGCATAACGGGAGAAATGGAGACAAGAAAAATTTCACTGCATTGGAAAACAACATTATTGAAATTGAAGTTGCTTTTTGCAATTTTTTTTTGAATTCAGGGTGTGGAACTTTTGGGGGTTGTTGACGTGAGGAATTGATTTTTTACAATATTACTTGAAATATTTGAAATTTTGAGAATCTAACCCCCCTGGAAGTTGGGGTACCTAAAACTCACAATTTCAAGAAAAACACAAACAAACCAGTCGTCAAGTCTACAACACCCCTCCAGCACCACTCGGACACTTCCAAAAAGTCATAAAAATTTAAAACTTCCTCAATTCCTCGAAAAAAAAAATTCATTTACGTCCCCCGGGCTTCTGTCTCAATTTCCTTCACTCAAACAATTTCTTTTACTACTGCTTACCGTGTCAAGAATTTACGATAACAAGTGAATGCAGAGCAAGAAGAATGCGCGGAAAAAAATCATAATTTTCATTTTTATTTTCACTTGCATCATGAAGCAATAATAAAAGTGCCATGAAATGTAAACAGAATAGAATTTTTTTTGTTAGCAAAAAAGTGCCACTCGATGAAAAAAAATGCACTTCACCTGTCGATATTTATTGTCGATATATCGCGGGCAAAGCAATTTTCCTATCAGTTATCCTGAAATGTTTGATTGAAGTTTTTCTTTCTAATATTTTAAAATATAAAACACATTTTTTACGTGTGTCTATTGATTTTTCCACATTCTAAAATGAAGCAATTCCAACTGCTTTTTTTATTGTTATTTGGTGAACATGAAAGCTGATTTTTCATTTTGTTTTATTATTTCCGGTGGAAAAGGTGGGAAAGCAAAAATAATCGCGGTGGAAAAACTTTTTTTTGACGCTTAACTCTAAATTTAGATATTGATTGACTTGATGTGGATGGTGATCATGGTGGGATTTTTTGAAGGTTCTTGGTAATCGTTAATTTTGAGCAGGGTTGTGAAACAGAAGTTTTTGAGTATACTCATTAAAAATTGAGGATTATTTGGGATTATGAACTTTATGTCTATGATATGAGAATAGTTTTATAAATAAACCTCGAAATACATCCTCAAAAAAAAAATGAGTAGCAGGTAGAATACTTTGGGGGTCGTTCATAAATGACGTCTATTTTTTACGAGCTCACCAAGCTTCAAAATGAAATTTTTATATGAAATGGATTTTATGATGGACGTCATTTCCAAACATCTCCTGTCTGACTTCGATTAATTATTTAATGGAAATCCACTAATGAAAATTTTCCATCCTATCGCAAAGAATTTTCCTTATTCTCCTCATTTCCATATTTCCTCATGTTTCATTTTCTCATTCTCATGAAAAAAAAAAGTTAAATTTAAAATATTCAAAAAAAAGAGCCGAGCGAAATATGATGTCTGAGTAGCGAAAAAAAATTGCAAGGTAACAACAGTGGAAATTTCACTGCCATATTTAACTTGTTATCCACAAAATATGCAAATTAGAAGGCTTCAGCTAGACATTGAATCTTCCTCATACATACGTCGTATCCTCTTTCGCGCATTATGTTGAATGAAAAAAATAAAAATAAATAAATTCGTTCCGGATGTATTGCATTGTGTGCGAATAAAATTAATTTTTTTTTGTAAAAAGGTCGTTGGCAGGGAAACAAGCAAGGAACATTTCCTTTATCGACGCAATAAAAACTTATTTTCGCGGCAATTTACTAAAATACTAAAAGTTAATTTCAATTTTCACTGCCGAGATGATTGCCATTTACATCTTGCTTCTTTCTTTGTGCCTTGGTATTTAATGCTGATGCTGTGCGTGTCTCTGGAGAGTGCTGGAAATGGAATGGATGAGAAGGTTGTGGGAAGATTGTTGAAAAAAATTACAAAAAAAATTTAAAAACAGTGGCGAATTACTAAAATCTTAAATCCAAAACTGAGATTCGAACTCTTTAACGTAAATTTTTTATTTTTATACAAATCAGCTTTCTGATCATGCTATTGATACTTTGATTTTTAAATGACAATTTGACATACTTAAACCTCGCAATCAACAAATCCAACCCTGTAACCCCAAAAAATATCAATCTAACTTCCAACAAGTCACATCTCACAGAACAAATGAATACAAAAAATTATACCGTCGGTTATCGAGTGAAGATTTCCATTTTCAAGCCTATCTTTGTTGTTCTGAAGCATTTTATATAAATTGCAATATTTTAACTTCATTTTATTCGCCCTTTCCTTCATTATTTTCCTTCTGCCGCTGCTGTATATATGTGTGTATTACTTACAATAATCATAATTTTTTATGCATTTAATAATTTTTCTTTTCCCGTTTTTTATTCTCTTTGCTGTTTTCTTTTTAAATTCTTTTTTTTATTCCACTCCTCATCATCTCGTCGTTGTGGAGTGAGTGGTGCTTGAAAGAATGAAATGATGAGGGAGGGGCGTCAAATATGAATTTTTCTCATTTCAACCCGCAACAAAAAAAACAAAATAAATATATTTAAAGCAAAAGGCATTTTTATACAGAAAAAAAGCGCTAACGAAATGAAAATTTTACGGAAAATAAATTTTTTTCATGCAAATTTTTCCCATTTTTGCTCTTACTTTATTTTTTCGTTACCATTGCTTGGTTATGTTTTGTGTATGTTTATAAATATTTTTTTCTTTCTATAACCAGAAAGAAAAATTCCTTCCCGAGTGCTTCGTAACGATGCTATTTGGCGTGTAAATTTAAATATTTTGCTAATATGATTGCTTTCTGAAAAAAAAAATATTTTTCTTCTACAATTATTAAGCACGAGTCGTGGCTGTTATCGGTATAGGCTTGATAGTAGAGGTTTTGACACTTTTCATGTAAATAATTCCTGATAAGAAAGGTATTTTGGCCTTGGCAAAACAAATTGCTAAATCCATATTGAATTGTTTGTGTACCAAAGTTCCCACCCCCTGGAAAAAAATTAATACCACTCATTAAGGAAAATAAAAATTGATATTCTAGAAAAAAAAACTCTATCCGAAAATCATTAAAATAACAGAACATATCGCATGTAAAATGGGAAGCAACAGTGAAAGACGAAGAATATATACAAAAAGTTATTCACTCGATAGCTACATTAAAGAAAATAAAATGAAAATTTTGCTTTAATTAAAGAGAAGCTCCATCCAATTTTTTTTTGCATTTTTTACATTATGGGAGTGAATGTTGAATTTTTTTTCTATATTATGTTCTCATTCTTATTTCATGCAACAGCTGACGATGTCAAATTGGACGTCATTTGAGGTTATACGCAAGTTTTTCCAACAAGATGCAATTTTCACAACGATGTCGTTGACGACGATAATAATTTTTAAGATCAGCACTTCTTATGCATAATTCTAGTCTGTATAGCAATGATGATGGAGTATTGGGATACTTCAGTGAGAAAATGGGAAAATGGGATTAAAGTTGATGCTGCCTTGCTGCTGTTGCATAATACAGAAGAAGGAATAATAAAAAAAAAATCCTTAACAAGAAATTTCATTTTCACGTCATAGTCATTTTCATCATCATCTCTAACCATCTTATGGCGAATCGTTTTCATTCTGTCTTCATCTTTCAAATTGTAAGTGGAAAAAAAATCCCAACCAACACCTCCTCGGTTCATTAAGCTCTTTAGATGCTACGTATCTGAAACTATAAAAAAAATTGTGAATGAATAAGAAATTGTGCACTGTTAGCTCTCGTGGGAATGAGCTGCTGGTTGAATTTTCAGGATACTCACAAGGGTCGAGAGTGAACTGACATCAACAGTAACAGGAAAGGAAGCAAAAAGGAATTTTTCATTACTGAATAGAGTGAAATTCTCTAGTGGTTTCATCACAAATTTCAACTTACCCAACCGAAAATAATTTTTTTCTTCACCATTCAGAGATTTTTTTTCCTCATCTTTGAAGCTAGCTGTTGCTCATGATGATGAATAATTTCGGTGTAGCTTCTATTGCAGAGCCAAAAAAACAGCATTGTTATTTGTCTAAATTAAAATTAAATAAGAATGACTTCCATTTTTGTTATGAATTTTCTATTGTAAAAAAATACTCTGTTGCTGCCTGATGATGATATTTCTGCTCTTTATTGTTACAAGTGCTGATACTGTAATTTTCAACAGTTGGTTCTAAATAGAAGCGTACGAACATATATACATATTTACATTACATTTCATGCCATACTGCTTCATTATATGTTTTTCCTTTTTTTGTGCAAAATGTTTTTTTCTCTCCATCTTTCTCACTCACTTGAACATTTTCATAATTCTGCCTATTTTCTTCTTTTTTCTGCACAACAAGTGCTTACACAACCCCGTTGCTTGAACACATTCCACCATTTTCTGTTTCTGTTGTTAAACTCATGTGTATGAGACAAAAGAGGAACTTGTGAGGATGTCTCGAGGGGTTTTTGTGATGTTGGCGCATTTTTATTATTAGGTTGGAAGATTTTGAGGGGGTTTGGGGGTTGATTTCATACAGAGACATTAGTTTTAGACTCTAAGTATGACTTTTTATGTTAATTCATTAAAAAATGAAAATTTGCTTTATTGAGTTTCGAACCCATGACTACTGAGTCGTCTTTAAAATTTCTAAGTACCAAGCAACTCAACCATTACACCACTGACCCACAAAAAACCATTTTATACCCATGACTCTTTGCTATACTTAATCACTCACCCAGCCAATACCCCCAAAACGAAAATTCATTTCCCTCCAAAAAAAAGCGCGCCAAAAAGCTCTAATGTGCTTCATTCAGTAAACTATTCATAGCAGAGCTATAGCAACAGCATTATTAAGAAGATAATGAAATGAAACTCAGTTACAGTGCCGACTTATTCTTTAATATACGAATTTAAAAAGTAGACTACATTTTTTTGCACACAACAAAAAAAGAGAGAGAAGAGAAAAACAGGAAGGAAAGAAAAGATACGACACATGTAACAAGTAAACAAGGCAGGCAGGCAGGCAGTGTATTTGCATACTATGGCTGATTATATTTCCTCCTGTTTCCCGCAGTCGTCTCATCAATGTTGGATTAAGTTTAAGTATGTATTAAAGAATATGCGTCACCATTTCATCATGCTCATACATAACAAAAGGCGACATGAAAGAGAAGAATTGAATTTTTTTTCTACTTCCTCTGTTCTTTTGCTCACGGGGATAATGAGGATTTAAAGATTCAGTAGTTTTCATTCCATCGTTGTCTTTTATATCATTGACATCAGTACACCGGTTGCAATTTTTTTTCATCATTCTGATAAAATAAAGCAATGGTGGAAAAATGATACTTTTTAGCGCATTTTTGAAACTTGTTTTAAAAAGGTAGCTTAATAATGCACTTTGTTCGGCTGGCTGTTCGGCTGTTCGGCTGTTCGGCTGTTCGGCTGTTAATCGAGATAGAAGCAACCAGACATCGTAGAGAGCTCTAGTTTTTTGCATTAGCTCAATGCCATCGAGTTATTGGCGTATCGATTAGTTAGAAAGCTCAAAACCATCGCTAAATACTATAATTAATGATTTTTTGTTTTCAATACAATAGAGCCAACTTCAAGTGGGATAATTTCAAATATATTTTGACCGTTAGAAAATTTGAATTTCAAAAAACCGTTAAATGACAAACCATTTTAAAATATGAAAATTCACCGTGCAAATTGTTAATTATACTATAATTAATGATTTTCAAGTGCATTTAGGCGGGAAATTTTCAAATATTTTTTGACCGTTAGAAAATTTGAATTCCAAAAAACCGTTATCGAGCCGTCGAATTTATTTAAGTCACAAAATATTCATGATTGACTTATTTAATACGCAGTACTTTGCTAATCAAATACTGATCGCTAACACAAAAATGCGCTGAAGTCCCTCGATATATAACACGAGGACTTTCTTTAAATTTTTCATCATTTCATCATCATTATCGTCATCATGTAGGATAAGAAGAACAGCTAACATAATTTCGAATGAAATTAATTGAAATGAGCATGAGGGCTACTGTTTGTGATGGAATGAGTAATGTGGAATGGCATTTTCTTTATGCTTTATGCTCATCGCGATTTAATTAGATTAAAATAAAGTAAGGCATGGTCACTAGTTTGTGGTATTTATTTGAGAGTTGTGGGGGTTATTGTGTGCTGGACAGTCACTTTTTAGGTTAGAATATGATGTTAAGGCCCTTAAATTCTCAAAATACACCAAGATCCTCAAAATCTATCCAAAAATTTTCTCATCCAATAGCTTTTAATTTGCTGAGAAAACGAGCAAAGCAGCAAAGATAATGAGATTTCTTTTCTGGTGTATGACAATGCACAGGAAGTGAGATTAATTGATGCCACGGCCGTCGTATTTAAGGATAAAGCAAGTTCCTGTAGACTTTTTTCAACTCACACTTATTCTGGCCTTATTCTACTTCCACTTTCCACACAATAAGATTTAACTTTTCATTTTAAATTTCTCTAATTATTTGCACTAAAACGTAATAAAAGTATCTCTATTTAAACTTTATTTTTTTTTGCTACATACAGAAAGAATTTTCTTCCTTATAGTTGGCAATTGCATGAGGGCAAAAAAAAAGGAATTGAAAATTGTAACAAACAGATGAGGAAGAAATTGGAAGAAAACTCAAAAGTTTTTCCTTTCTCATCATTTTCATCAGCAATTTCCCCCCTCATAATGGAATTTCATTTTGTTCTCCACATCTTACGAGTACATCCTCTTATAATGTCTAATGCTATTCGCACATGTAGAATATAAAATAGCAACAAAAAATGTGCATTTAGATTACACTCGACTGTTAGTTTTTCTATTTGAATCTAATACATGTTCGCGGGAGTCTTTGTGCATTAAAGTTTTGAGTTTGGGGAGGAAAAACAAGCAAGTTAGGTGAGATTATGGTAAGGACGTGAATTTTTCTGATGGTTTGAAGATTTTTAGAATTGCTTGAAAAACTTTGACTTTCATGACAAATTTTCGAATCCAAAAATACAAACTATAATCCAAGCATTCAACCTCACTTCCCGTAAATATCTCTAAAATCGATTCTAGAATTCACTTAAATCCGCTTTTCAGCAGAGCTGTAAAAATCCTTGACTTACTTATGTCAGCTTAATTTTTATCTTAAGAGATAAGAAAGCTTGTCTTTAAAATCCACAGGGTGATGTCACCAACCCTACATGATAAAAAAAAATTTAAATAAAATACGAAAACCAAGAAAAAAGGGTAACAACTCGATAGATATGTACGTAGAGATACATAAGAACTTTTTACATCCTCATTTAAACAGAAAAAAAAGTTTACAAACTCATGAGTTTAAAAAGAATCCCTTTTCCTCCTTTATTTAATTCGCTGTGGCGGCTGTGAAGATGAAATGAATTGAGATAAGAAAGAGATGCTTGAGAAAAAAGTTACTTTAAAACATGCACATAAGAATATAATTTTAAAATCAAGACAAGAAAAGAAAGTTTGAAAAATTTTTCATATCGTAATTAAAATATGCGCATAATACTTTGATACTTGCCACGTTTCCATCCACTTCTTTTTATTCAGCTTGTGTTTTTCGTCGTGTAACATGTGAATGAGGTCGCAGTTCATATTTGTGGGGGGTGGTTGGGAGTGGGGATAATTTTTTTGAATATTTTTATGAGGGAATTTTGAGAATTTAAAGGATTTTGGTAGGGAGCAGGGGCATATTCAGGAGGAAGGGGGTCTTTGGGGGTCAAACCTCCTTTTTTGAAAAATCTTGGGTTTTGGACTCAAAATTGGTCTTAAGGGGTTATGTTATGTTTATTGGTAGCCAATCTTTGTTACAATGTTAGAAATGATGTATAGAATCTTGATTAAAGATGACACTGCTATTGCAGTTGGAATAAATTAAATTTGAATAACTGGTTAGTTAATTTCCATAGATCCTTACATTTGACTATAGACCCAAACAACCCTTCAATATCACCCCAACCCTCAAAACACGCCTAAAGTGAGGATACAAAAAGCACAAGAAATAAATCCTACGACACAAACCAGCAACAGAAACAAACAGTAAGAAATAAGAAGCAAAAAAAAATCTTTATGATATTAAGCACATACAAGCAGCAACATGGAATAACAAGAAGAAAAAGGGAGAAATATTTATGTTAATTGTATTAACACTTGATACATACAGCATCGAAATATTCACGACCACCACATGTGTGTACATAATGTTGATGATATACGCTCGTAAAAGTAGTTAAAGCGCTTCCTTAATTATCTATTCTATAGAATGAAAATGAATGGTGATGGTAATGGTAATGGTATGTATATATGAGAGCATATACAGTCATATAAAAAAAGGAGAGGAAAGAAGATAAAAATGTATGCAAAAGAGAGAAGAAATAGAGGCAGCAAAATGATGTCATATATTTACCATACATGTATGTCATTCATTAGCATCCATTGAGGATGAAATCACACATAAAATGTGTATGTTTACATTTCCCACAAAAATTTTCTATTCTTTACGGCTGCTTGATGCTGGAAAAATTTTTATATATGTATGAATACGATGATTAAGTCTTTGTGTGGGTGTGTAACATGTTGATCATCATTGTGTCATCGTCATCATCATCATCATCATTGAAAAATTCTCTTTTTTATGTAAGCTTATTAAGCGTTCAAAGCCACAATCATATCTACAAACTGGTGTTGTTATGAGTGGTGGGAGTGGATGTAGATCTATAATTTCCTGAGGGCTCAATTAGTGTGCGCTATAACGAAGTATATCTGAAGAGAGAATGAGAGATATATTGTATGTGGCAATAGCAGTAACAGCCACCACTTCAGAAATTGAGTGAAGATATTCTTGTCAGCGACATATAAGCTATTGTATATGGTACAGCATGGTGAAGCATGTTTTATCATCACATCTATCTTTGGTACTACACAAAAAAAAGTACTTCAAGTGTCTTGCTAGCGAGGCTACAGCTATTGTGTGTGAGAATGCTTCCATACATTTTTTCCCTCCCTGCTGCTTGGATTTTTGCTGCAGCAAACAAAAAAAGAAGAGATTCAAGGATTATTTTGCAATAAAGTACACATAAGAAAGGAATGAAACACTTGCTTTCGTTCCCATACACAATAAACCGTCAAGTGTGTGATGCTTTTGCTACCGATGTAAAATGATACATAAGAATTTTTTTTCACGCATATACCTTACAGTATGACTGTTATCCTTTCCATCTCACTCACTCGTATTCATTTACAAAGAAATGAAATGAAATGAAAATTTCTTGCGATGAGAAATAATATTAAATGGAAGAAGCATGGAAAATTACTTACATTTCAGTGTTTCTCACTCCCGCGTGGTATGTACGATGAAAAAAAAATATTAAAAACTTTTCTTCTTAACTTGTAAGCGCAATTCGTATGAAGAAATACGTGAAACAATTTTCAATGAGTACTCTCCGTATACATTTTAAGCAGAGATGAGAATTATTTAAAACAATAAAAAGACGATGATGATACTAATGGGCGATGGTAGCTTTGGTGGTGGTTAACAAATAAATAACACGTGTGAGAGTTTGTGTTTTACTAATATCGAGCTGAAAGGTTGGCTGGATAGCTGCTTTGAGGCTCAATAACAATTTACTAACATGAATTACTAACAATTTATTGACAAACTAAATTACTAATTGTTTTAATAAAAGGTGTGAGTGTGTTTTGTGTTGAATTCAGTTGCGTAGCATGGGTTTCATGTGGCTAGATACAAATATGAGATTCTAGGACACATGGAATCCCGGCCTACGCAACTAGTAGAATATTAATGAAAAAATCCTGAAAAATTGGATAAAAAAATACAGGGTTCGTGAAGAGTAAAAAAAATCTTTGATTTCTGAAATCATTTTTTTCTATGATCTCAGAAAATCATGATTTTTGAAATCCTACGTAAATCTTTACGTAGGATTTTGATTACGTAACGAAAATCATTACGTAGAGATTTTCGTTACGTAAAATCTTTTTTGTTTATGATTTTCATTATGAATGATTTTGAACATTTTAATCTCAATTTCTTATGCAGATTAATTGAACATAATGTTTTCACGATAATTAAGCTGTTCAGAATAAGCAGATTACACTTTAGGTGCTTAATTTATGTAAATTTCAATACTTTCATTTTCGTCTGGATCAGCAAAAAACATCCAGACGAAAATGCTCATTACTTGTATCGAAATTTAGTTAATTTAAGCACCTAAAGTGTAATGTGCTTATTCTGAACAGCTTAATTTTCGTGAAAACATTATGTTTAATTAATCTGAATAAGAAATTGAGACTAAAATGTTCAAAATGATTCATAATGAAAATCGTAAACAAAAAAGATTTTACGCAACGAAAATCTCTACGTAATGATTTTCGTTACGTAATCAAAATCCTACGTAAAGATTTACGTAGGATTTCAAAAATCATGATTTTCTGAGATCACAGAAAAAAATGATTTCAGAAATCAAAGATTTTTTTTACTCTTCACGAACCCTGAAAAAATATGATAAATATTTAAAAAATTACATAAAAATGACAAAAACTCACATGCGGTGTGAAAAAAGGCGATGAAAAATTCGAAACGATTAAAAGTCAATCAAATTCAATTATTGACATTTTTATGAAATATTGAGCGAGGCGAAAAATTGGGGAAAAATACAAAACAATTTAACAAATTAATGAAAAAATAATTTAACAAATTAACAATACTAAAAATACTAACAATACTAACCTAATTAACTAACTAACTAATAATTAATATGAATTAAAAATCAATAGAATTAAGAATTATTGAAAAAAGAATCTATAAAATTGACAAAATTAATCAAAATTTTTACAATTTAAGATCAATCTAACCTAACCTAAAATTTGATCTTAAATGTTAAATTTTGATGAAAAAAAGTCAATAATCTATAAGAAAATTCCTCATAAAAATCTCAATTCCTTCAAACGCAAAAATCTTTCTCAATAAAAATTTAAAGAAAGTCCTCGTGTTATAGATCGAGGGACTTCAGCGCATTTTTGTGTTAGCGATCAGTATTTGATTCGCAAAGTACTGCATATTAAATAAGTAGTCAATCATGAATATTTTGTGACTTAAATAAATTCGACGGCTCGATAACGGTTTTTTGACATTCAAATTTGCTAACGATCAAAATATATTTGAAAATTTCCCGCGTAATTGCACTTAAAAATCATTAATTATAGTATAATTAACACTTTGCAAAGTGAATTTTCATATATTAAAATGGTTTGTCATTTAACGGTTTTTGGAATTTCAAATTTTCTAACGGCTAAAAAAAATTTGAAATTATAGAGGTAATGGTGAAATTATAGAGGTAAAATAAAATTTTGACAGGTTACACCGTATTAAAAACAAAAAATCATTAATTATAGTATTTAACGTTGGTATTGAGATTTTTAAATGTCCGGGGGGCCAATAACTCGATGACACGGAGCTAATGCAAAAAACTAGAGCTCTCTACGATGTCTAGATAAAAAGTTTTTCACGTCAGCCGAGCGAACAAAGTGCATTATTAAGCTACCTTTTCGAAACAAGTTTCAAAAATGCGCTAAAAATTTCCATAAAGCAACAAAAGATTCCATCCCAGAAGACTCATCTCTCATGTCAAAACAATATTGGACTTTTATTTTTGAACTCTTTAACATTCTTTTTCTCGCTTAAACATTTTTCTTAACTTTTAATTCAAAGCGCAAAAGTGCAACAGCTGTGAAAATGTTTTCTCCTTTTTTGCTGCTTTCTTCTACGACTCATGCAAAAATGCTAGCTTGAAATAGAGGAAAGGAAGATTCATCATAAAATATATTGTTGAGGGGTTTATGGTTAAAATTGTGGAATAGTTTAATGTTAGATTGAAGATTTTAGAGTGGAATTTATTGACATTTTGAGGTCTGGAGGACCACTTAAGACCCTTAGCTTCCGGATTAGAGCTCGTTTTAAGTACTTTTTCGATTAATTTAAGTTTTGTTATGAATTTCTAGTGATTCTGTCAAGTCTAACTTACAAAACTGATCAAATTGCTCTAAGAGTAGACAACAAATCACCATGAACCCCAAAACTGAACCGGATCCACGGGCGTACCAAGAGAGGGGGGGTCTTGATTTTGAAACTCAGTATAAATGGAACCCATTTGAAAAACTAATGCCCATGACCGGATCCATCCAAGTTCCACCCCAAAACCCCCCAACAATTGCAAGATGATTTAGAAAAAAATGAGAAAAAAAAGAAATTAAAAAAGAATAAAACATCGGAAAGAACAAAAAAAAAGGATCTGAAAGAAATCATTTTAATATTAAATTTCTGCTTATTTCTGTTGCATCTTGCAAAACTCCATACAGTACATAAGATAGAAACGGGTAAAGAAACACGAATGAATGAATATAAGAACATAAAAGCAACAATAGGAGAGAGAAAAATGTGTTCTTTTTCTCATGCGACCAGAAACGCAGCACAATTCTAATGCATAAAAGGGAGAAGACGGAGAAGAAGAAAAAAAAACTTTAATTCGCTGGCAATAATGGCAGACACTGAATTTGCAATAACGTCGTGTACATTCTCAACAGCTTTGCAATTTTTATGCAAAAAAGGCGAAGCTACAAGGAAAAAGTTTTCTTTATATCTCCTCACTATAATATCGCAGCTCTCCCCTCTCAATGCTGTTGAATGGCAATAGCTAGCTCTCTCGAGCTGTTTGGTGTGTAGCAGAAAAGAAAAGGATTTCAATTAAATTATAATTTAATTTTTACGATAATGTTTATTTATCAGAGCTGCTGATGGAACTTGCAAGCAAAAGTTGGAAAGAAATTTTTTTTCTCCTCTGAGTAAAGGGAAAAAAATTTAAATAATTCTTGTTGGTTTAGTCTTGAATGACTTGAGCTGCAATGTGAAATGAAATCCTTTCGCATTTCTTTATCTTTGAACTATCTCAACTACTTTTTTTTTATTTTTTCAAATACACATAACAGTTGTGAAGCTGTACCAGCAGTTCTATACTCTTTTTTATTTGCTGGCATCTCCTCCAAAGAGCTGTATAGAGAGAAGAAGAAAAAAGTTTTATTTGTGCATGAAAATCATTGGATTATTTTTTAACATTTCCATTTAATTCTTTCCAAGTTGACTCTTCAACTAACGTACGAAGATCCCCATTCATCTCCTATCCTACAACTTTTCTCTTCATTGGAATGACTGTGTAGTATTTTTGTTGATTTCTGTAATGCCGAGCTGTGTATGAATTGCTTTTAGAGGGGGTTGCATCCTTTGGATGGGTGGTCTGACTTTGTTGATGGGGGTCAGGGTGCTCTTATTGGGGGTATGACCTTATTGATGAAGGTTAGTCATCTTATATAGAGGCCATGCTTTATTGATTGAGTGTCAGACTTATTTGATATAAAACTTCATGCTCCTTGATAATGATTCCATTTTTTTGGAGAAAACCATTAAGAACCCTTTATTTAGGACACTAGAGGTCATGTCACTACCCCTAAACCACCACTAGGTATCCTACCCATCCTAGCTATCTAACTTCCTTAAATTCATCAGAAAATCCCCAAGCATGTACCACTCGGTCACATTTACCATACATAAAGGAAAGAGGAACGAAAAAAAGAGCTTGATATAGAATATCTAAATGCAATTGCCAGACATCTGATCTCTTAATGGAATGAGTTAAAGTATTTCTTTTATCATCTCCAAAAAAATAAAATAAAAAAAAATTTGTGTGTAAAAAAAGTTAAAATTGAAATTGAGATTTTTTTTATTTCTATCAAAAAATGTGAAAAATAGCATTGGTAATTCAGCATCGAGAGCATTAGTACCAATGGAATGTTGATAAAAAAGGAAGGAAAAAAAGGGTTGAACGTATAGTCAGGAAGACAAACATCAATGTATACACACTAGAACCGTAAATGTATAGTCAAATATGAATTAAATGTGAAGAGTGAGGTACTGGTTATGAATTATACTATTGGGAAAATGAAAAGTGGAAGGAACTATTATGAAAATGTATACAAATTGCTTTTCGTTCTCTGATTTTGATTTAAAAATCAATAGTTGAGGACTTTTGTGTTTTGAAATTGAATGGATGAATTAGGTCGGAAAATTTTTGATGTTTTGAGTTTATGGAAAGTGAAAAGCAGGTAGATTGGTGGTTGATGTTGTAAATCTGCGAGTATTTTAGTGGTTTTATCCATCCACATCCAGTGGATCGAAATGTTTGATTAAATTACTAATGGAAAAATTGAAATTTATTTTCGTTGGTTTTTGGTTCAGTAATTCTTGGATATTTTGATGCATTCATATTTTTGAGTGCTTTTAGCAACCTCAATTCTTAAAAATGCAGATATTACTGATATTTTTCCAAGCACCTCTCCAAAAAATGCAAAAATTGTTAAAAAAATCCTCAAAAAATAACAAAATTCCAAATAAAAAGCTTTTAACTAGCTTCCATCTCTAAAATTCTCATCCATCCACCTCTTCACGTTCCATTTCGACTATATTAAATGATTATGGAGAAATAAATTAATATTATATGCTGTAGTTTCAAGAATGAAAAACTGCATCATCGTACAGACTCATACATCAAAGTGCTATCTTCCTCTACAGCAATTTTTTATATGAATACATATAGCATGTACCTCGGGATATATGGAAACATCACAAGCAACAGCTAAATGTATAGAGAGAAAGAGGAAAGCAAATAAAAATAGGAAAAAAGAGAGAAAAAAGTTCAAAAAGTCAAACACAACAATTTTCAATTTTTTTTCTTCTTTGCAAACTAATTTTTTTCTTTCCTTCATATTAAATTAAATTAAAGTATGAAAGGAGAAGCGAAATTGCTTTCATAGAACATTCTTCCTTAAGTCTTGAGCTATATTATATTTGTAATGTACAGTGACATTAAACATCGATATTGAGGGAGGGAATTTTTTAATGTACATGGAATGTTGGTAAAGAGAAAAAATTACATTTAATTGAAAAAGCATCAGCAGAAGTAGCAACAGCAAATGCTGTTTCAAATCGATTCAATTCCCGACACATAACTTCTTCCTTTCGACTCAAAGAAGCATAAAGAAGGAGATGAGGGGTCGTTTGTTAATGATGTCCATTAAAAAATTGGGATTTTTGACAGTTGGGTAGTAATGAAGGGTAGCTAGGGCTGCAGCTTTTTAAAAGAAGCACAAAATTCCATAACAAAAAGTTACACCACTGATTTTTGACCCCACACACCAAATTTCCTTTCGTTTGAAGTATCACACACCATTAGACCCCTCAACCCCCCCTAAATGCTGTACATCACAAGAGAATGATCCCCTGAGAAACTATTGAAGATGAGTGAATTTGTGGCATTTAAGTTATTTCTCTTTCTGTCAACTTTGATTGGAAATCTGTTGCTGAAGGAGAAGAAAATTTTTTTTCTTCATCGACATGCCATGGGGCAAAGCTTCACGTTTTTTCTTGCCTTATTTTTATCATGTCATGCTCTTATATTATATACCAATTCCAATGTGTGTGCAATAATGTTAGAGATGAAAATAATGTCGCACACACACGATGTCCACATAATAATGTCCTGCAAAAGGCAATAAAAAATATATAAATGTATCTAGTGGATAAACTAACATTCAGATTTTCTAGTTATTGTATGCCATGCCGAATATAGACTTTAATATTATTGATTTTTCTGTGCCATTACCAACGACTTCGTCGTGCTGTTTTTATTCCTCTTTTTTTGGCTTTCGCTCTTTCTCTCTTACTCCTTCCTTTTTATATCCTTTTTCTATGTATCGGAATGGCAACAGCATAGAAAGCAACAGCGCAAAAAAATAAATAAATAGCAAGCTCTCGGTTCTTTTTTTTGCTAGCTAGCTAGCAAGCTACATAACGTAGCACATTTATATACATTGAAAGCACTCTTTTATGCTGTTTTTTTCATCCTCGCACTCATTCACACTTAAGCGCATACACGAACATCCACATATATGCTCTGCATATATAGTCATTTTGAGTCGGCAATATAACTTAGTTATATGAACTACATAAGCATCAGCATCAGTAGCAGCAGTAGCAAAAAAATGAAAGCGAATTGTTTGCCAATGAACAAGTGTACGAGAGCATTTAGCAACAATGGTTGTAGCCATGAAGGAAATAAGGTTCATAATTCTGTGTCGTCACTGCTGCAATTTTTGTTTTCTCTCTCTTCTTTTGACGCGGCTCATAAGGCCATTCAAAATAAAAAAGTTGTTCTTCAAAGTCCCTTTTTATGTGTCACAAATATAAAAACAAGTTCTTTCAATTTTTTTTTCGTCAATGCAATTTCAAAGCAGTTCATGCAGTTTGTACTGCACAAAAACAGGAGGAGGACTAAAAATTGAAAATTTCACAACATAATTTTTATGTCGTTGCTGCAGTGCGACAATAAAATTTTTTATTCTGTTCATTTTCTCTCTTTTTCACTCATTTTGTATTTTATTTTATGATAATGAGTTGAACTTTGTAGATTCCCTCGATAATTTTTTGTTTCCTCGTTTCTTTGCTCTGTGTATTTGTGCATTTCCATCTCGCTCATGACAATTTTTGCTGTTTATGCTGTTGCTGCATTAATCATGAAAGATAAATTGAACTTTTTGGGGGGAGGAATGGCGGGGAAATTTTGTTGGATTGTTAGCGTCACATTTTTATTTCATTTCCTGGTTGTGTTTATTGTCTGGAATGATTTAAATGGTTTTGGGGTTGTTGGGTGAAGGTTTGGTCTTATGTTGACTTTTTTGAGGTTAATTGGAATTTATTGGAATTTTTGGGGGTTATTCTAAAAAATAACCTCAAAATTGACTACAAAATTAATTTTTTTATTTAATTGTAATAGTATGAAGCCAGTCTGATAGCTAATTGTGAATGATTTCAAAATTTCAACATCCAGTAAGATCCAGTAAGAAAAATTAAATTTTTAAAAATCCTAACCTAAAAATACAACCAAAACTCAACATCGAGTCAACCTTCCACCCAAAATTGATCACGTAGTTTAAAACAAAGATGAAAATCTCAATGCACATCCTACTTTTTTTCCATTCACAAAGAGCACTTTTTTCCGCATTGCACTGCAATTTCTCGTCCTCTCTACACATCTTTCGTTTGCAACATTTCTATTACTCTCGTTTTTTGAGTAATGGTCATTTTTAGTTCAATTCATTAATGGCTCATGCTGGCCATTTTATGTGTGCTGAAAAAAAGGCTAAAACACAAAGCGAAAGAAATTTTTTTATGTGTAGCTATATTGCTGTATGAAATGACTCCACATATAGTTGTTTTTTTAGAATTATTGCTATGAATTGAAATAACAAACGAAAAAATAAAAAAAAAATTGTTTTTTGGCAGAATGAGCCGTTTTCATTATGGAAGGTTGCCAAACCTAAAGAACATAAAGAGAAAAAAAACTAGAAATGGGGAACATTTTAATATAGATGTAGAAAGGACATACCAATTTACATTATAAACATTGATATATCTGTGAGAGTAGAAAAATATGGAAATAAAATGAGTTATGAAGCATAATAAAAGCAATAAAAATCATCTCCATGATGATTAAGGGAAAAATTCAATGACTTTTCATTTAAACTACCCGATGCAAAAGAAAAACAGATAAAGTTTTCAAATTTAGAATTCTGGCTGCATCACTTAATATAAATTTCAATCAACATGTAAATCATTCAGAAGGAAAGCATTTAATCAAAATAATGCAGAATGTATGTGAAATTTATGTATCTGACAAATTTAAAATTATAAGCATTTGTAATAATAAGAGGAGAGCATGCATATCTTTGGTACTAAACAGAATGGTTGTTCCGAGCAGTGCATTTTTGTTGGTTGCTGGTTGATAGTGGATGGGAAATTGCAGTAGAATTATTTTAAAGCTGAAATGGCTTGGTGGAGGAGAGGTTTAGAGTTCTGGTATCATAAAAATGTATACACCAACCCATAGATCCTGGGTTCGAATCTCAACCAGAGCCAGTTTTCTATTTTTTCAAGATTCAAAAAGTAAAATGTTAAACTAAGCATTTTGGTGGGAAAATCGTAAGTTTTAATGATAAATCTAGTCTGTAAGTGACTCTTACCTGTTGCTTCATCCTGAAAATTCTAAAAGAATTCTCTTCATTTACCAAATCCACTAAAATACCCCATCTTTATATAATTCACTTCCGCAGATCATTCATACACCCCTCGGGATCAAGAAAAGGAACCAGAGAGAAAGCGACAGACAGTTGGGAAAAAGAAGAAAAAGTTGTAAATCAGAGTTGAAAATTGTTGCATATTTAATTGAAAGCAATGCCACAGAAATGTAAAGCAAAAGTTCTTATTGTTTTCTCTCATTCTCCACTCGTTCCTGCTTATTCTCTCTTTTGGAACTTTAATGTTCTTTTTCACCATTCACACACTCACATAATTTATTCAAGTTTGAATTGAAATTGAAATTGAGGATGAACAGAAAATTGTGAAAGTGGAAATAGTATGTGCTGGATCAATATGGTTTGTCTGACATGAGAGATTGAGAATATGAGTTGAGGGGGGGGGGGGGGCAAAAGTGGAAAAGAAATGGAAAAGAAACTTTTTCTACTGTTGCTGTTGCTGGAGAATCTACTTGTGATTTTGATAGTAATTTATTCTACCTTATATGTGAGATATTCAGAAGTGAAAAAAAGGTAGATAGAAGGAAACTTTTTCTATGCCATGCCATGCCTTGTTATATCCTTCTTTTGTGTGGTATTCACTCAAAGCCACAAAGAATTTTTTCCTCTCATTCAGCTCTCCTAATGGTAGATAGTTAAGGTTCAATGTTATATGTAGCAGCCAAGATATGCAATTCTAGTTCTTCCCTCAATTGGTTGTTGAAAGGAGATACATTGCAGTAGGAAGAAAAAGTTTATCGACTTTTAAAATGAAATTTTCCAAAAAATAAATTTTTTTGTATGCTTATTTTAGGGGGGAGGGGATACATATGTATAAATACATAACAAGACACACAAAAAATAAGAAGAAGAAAGGAGAAAGTTTTTTATTATTGAAATGGAATGCAAGCAATGTTTGCCAACAAATTTATGTTTCATTTGTACATACATATATTAAATAAATATATTATTAAAAGGAAAATGCTTTTAGTAACAGCACAAAAAAAAGTTCATCCTTTTCTCTTTCTCACTTCCATAAGTACGTACGATATGCTTCTGTCCTTATCACACCCATGCACATAAATACATAAATTTTAAATAAACATAAAATCGAAGCATTTAGGAAAAGCTGATAAAATATTTCTCATGTGGGTGTTGAAATGCCATCAATTTACTTTTTTCTTAAAAAAAATTTTTTTAGGAAGATTTTCTTGTGTCATGATATTTATGCTCACTCTATCTGTACGCAAATAAATACACAAATAAAATATAAGAAATTGTTATTTGCTTGTTGATATTTTCAAAATCCTATAATGATATTCACTTGACTTTGCATTTTTATTGAATCATAAGGCATTGACTATAATGCCTTATTTAATGTCGTTTTGGGAAAAAGAAGAAGATTTTTGATGGTTTGCTGGCAAAAAAGTGAAACGACCAAATAAACATTTTTATCAGTGAATTATATATTCTGATTTAGGATTCGAACCTTGAATTGATTTTCTTATTTTAAGATTTTCAATAATTACTTTGAAAAAATTTGAATAAATGTTATAATTAAATTATTACATTAATTTCAACTTTTTCAGAGGATATTTAATAATGTTTGAGTTCAACAAGTCGTCTTGGTTCCAGTTTATATTAGTTACATGTATTGAATCATAAGGCATTGACTATAATGCCTTATTTAATGTTCTTTTTGAAAAAAAAAAAAAGATTTTTGATGATTATTTGGCAAAAAAGTGAAACACCTAATATGTTAATCAAAGAATTATCCGACTTTAGGACTCGAACCTTGAATTGATTTTAATATTTTAAAATTTTTAAGAATTACTTTGATAAAAATTTGGATAAATATACCATTTAAATATACCATTTAAATTATCACATTAATTTTTTGAACTTTTTCGGAGGATATTTAAACGTGTTCGACCCAAGTCGTCTTGGTTCCAGTTTATATTAATTGTAGACTAAAATTGATTTGTTTTCTTATATTTTTGATATTTTATTTTAATATTTTATTTTTAATGTGGGTTTCTCAGTATATCTCCATCAAACCCTCCTTAGTACCACCCTGTCAGATCAAATTCAATGACTTCATGAACTTCAAATTACCTAAAACAAAAAATTTCCAAAAACTCAAATAAAAATTCCAACTCAACCATCAACAATCAACAAAATAATAAATAAAAAGTCTATAAAATCTCGAAACAAATATGAAAATCAAGAACATCAGTAACTAGTCATCCACCCCATACACAATAAGTACCAATAAGAATGTGCTATAAAAAATCTGTTAAGCATGAATGTATTCTACTGTGAATAGTGCAAATAAACCTTTTTTTACTCATTTTCCACACTCCACACACATTCACACGATTATCAGTATTTCCATTTGGAGTTGTATGAACAGCCAAAAATAAAATAAAAAAATGCTCAGTTAAGAGTGGTTTCTGTCTATATTGAACAATTCCTTGATTGATTGCTCAATTATTTTGCCTATATTTCCACTTACTTTTTTTTTGCTTAGTGTGGCTGTCGATTCTACATAGGCAATTCAATGGAAATGGAATGAACAAAAATCAATAGATCGATAAATACACAATTTTTGCCAATCTCTAGCCCGAAAATTTTCCTTCTTATTCAGTCTTTATTCTTATTCTTCCACAGACACATAGACACACACAAAAAAAACTCTTTCGGTTAGCAACTAGTGGAATAAATAAAATAAAAACTTTTTTTATGTTATGACTATGTCTTGTTTCCACTACACAATACCCATGTATGATATGAATGAAGAAGAGGAAAAAGGAGAGGAAAGAAAATATAAAAAATAGGAATAAAAGGAGAAAAAGCCACAATCCTATAAAAATTTTCTGCCATTTCAATGTATATATGATTTTCTATTCAGCAACAATATTATACATATTTAGCGGAGATATAAGTAAGAAAAGGGGTAGATTGGTGGTCATATTGGGTGTATGCTCTTCATTTATTTGAGCTTTTGTCATTTTTACAGGCTTTTTAATATTTTTCAAAATTTAACGGTCAAAATAAATTTAAATTATCCAACAATTAATTTTGAAAATATTCAAATCTTAAAAATCCGTTAGAATCTTAAATTCAACACTTTCCTACAACTAATGCGCTTCATCCCTAAAAAATCTCCCGAAAAGCTCTCCCAACGATCATTTCCTCCTCTTATCCTTTCAGCTCGATATCGACTCAACTTTACTACTTTGTTGTTGTTGCCGCTTGCCACTATTGTATAATATAAATATGTATATTAGACGGAGAGGGGTTCCGTCATGGAGAAGTACGAAAGTTCCTTTTTACAGTTCGTCACCCATTCTTTTCAAGAATAAAAAAAAGGAAAAAAGAAGTATGTGCGTATAAAAATATACATAAGAAAAGAATGAGAGAGATGGATGGGAGGATATATACACACTTTACAGCACTATGATAAAGAAAAAGTAAAGTCTAAGTAAGTGAATGACAATGGAGGGAAAAAGGAGGGTAGGATGCCATTTCAACGCAACAATTTGATTTTTTTCTTTCTTGTGGATTAAAGGCATTCGAAAGCTCATGTCGCATGATAATACAGCAAGTTCTGCGTCCTTTTTTCTCACTTATGAAATATGTCATTTCTCGACTATTGTTGCGCTTGTTGAACATGATTTTTTGTTCGCTTTCCCATAACTACTTTCTGATACTGTTGCTTTATTTATTTATTTATTTTGTGTATATATGCGACATGACAAAAAGAATAAGAAAAAAAAGGATAAATGTCTCTATAGATGAAAGAATGAGGGAAAGATTTTTATGCCACCCATACTCAACCCATTCCTTTATTTATATCTGTAAATGTATTGTTGCTTCTGTTTCTTTCCTTACTTACATACAAAAAACAAAGACAGATGAAAACGAGTGTTCTATTATGATATTTATTGTTCTTTATTATTATCATTATTACTTCAATTCATTCTAGTTATCTCTCATGAAATAAAAGAAAAGAAAAGGAAAAGAATGCGAATTGTATGAGTGAAATGAGAAGCAATTCCAAGCAAGCCAAGTGGAGATGATGAGGGAAGGTATACACAGTTTAAGATGTGAAATAAAATAACAACAAGCATCTTTCTATTGTTCTTAGTTTATGTCTGTTCTCATTGCTTAATTCAACATACACTTGTGATGCTGAGGGTTTTTTGTTTTTGGCGGGAATGTGTTGGTGTCTATGGTTGGAAAGGGTGGCTGACTGGTTGATTGTTGAGTCGGCTGGAGATTTTTTTTGCTGTTTTGGATATTTGAGGTTATGTGTCTAAATTTTGAGGTTATGTCTCAAAAATTTGAGGTTATGTCTCCAAATTTGAGGTTATGTCTCTAAATTTGAGGTTATGTCACTGAATTTTGAGGTTATGTCCCTAATTTTGAGGTTATGTCTCTAAATTTGAGGTTTTATCTCTAAATTTTGAGGTTAAGTATCTATATTTTAAGGTTATGTCACTGAATTTTGAGGTTATGTCTCTAAATTTGAGGTTATGACTTTAAATTTTGAGGTTAAGACTCTAAATTTTGAGGTTATGTCTCTAAATTTTTAACAAAATCACAAAATAAAGTAAGAGACTCACGTAAATGCGTTTTATGAATCTTTACCTCCTGCATCTTCATGAATTTTCACTTAACTCTCCTCAACTTCTATACATGCAAAAAAAATCTCCTCTTCAACTCACTCATCACTCTTCTCTAGTCTACAAAAACCTACAATTTGACAACAACTAAAAAGTAAATAATGAGTACAAAGAAGTAGTGAGAAAAAAAGCTTCAAGTGGGTGCTGTTGTTATTGCCACAAGTAGAAAAAAAAATATTTTTTCACTGCATTCTTTTTTTTCATCTTCTTATTCATCTTCATCAACGTTACTCTCATTTCCATTTCTCTTATTCCACTTGTTCTTTGTTGTTGCTGTTTTTATGGGTGTAATGATGATAAGTGCGATATGGAATGAGAAATAGAGCGTCTCACTCCATACATCCTTTACTCTTTATTTCCTCAACATGTATATATACATAAAAATAAAACTTTTTACCCATTTCTGAGCCATTACTGTGCTCTTGTTTGTGATGTTGTCGAAATAAATTTACGTTTGAGTTGAAAGTATAAATAAGTTCATTATTGTTCTTTCAAAGACTAATTTTTCATGATTTTTTACTCCAACTTGTTCGTTTAACTTGCCAAAGTGACGTTAAAATTGCTATTTCTCATCCCTGGTACCATTACTGCTCTTTCTTTTTTTTGCTGTGACGTAGATCATCAAGATTGTAAATTGTTGCTACTTTTTATTTCGTCTCTTGTTTCCTTTACTACAACTGTCGTTGTAATTAAGGAATTAAAAATTAATTGTTTTGTCAACAAAATTAACTTCTAGTGGAGATGAATTTGGAGTTAATATGGATAGTAATTTGCAACGTAATGAAAACTATTTGTCTTCATGTCTGCACCTTTTTTAAAAATTAAAGACGTCATTAAGGACATTCATTTAGAAAATAATTTTTCATGTTCTCATTCTGCTCACTAAAACTAACCCCTTAATTTCTCATTTTTCTTCTTATCCTTCAGGATATGGACATGAAATTCCCTCAATACACTTCACAGCCTACTTACCAAGAATGGAACAGGAGGTAACTATCGTTACATCATCTCAAGGAACGCATTATGTAGCAACACCACATCAGTCATCACCAAATGGTGAATCGACAACGTCATCGTCATCATCATCATCGTCATCGTCACCAACAGCCCAAAATCAGCCACAAAGAAAATCGTTAGCAATGTGCTTTACGAGTACCGGTGCCGCATTGTCATTGCCACCTAAAAAGAAAGACATTTATCGTCCATATTCGTTGGATGATAGGCCATCGAGTCAATCAAGTCATTCACAGTCATCACATCCGCCACGTTACGAATTGAGAATACCTGCTGAAGAAGATTTACATGCCGCACATGCAATTTTAGATCTAAGTGCATCAACAGCATTCCTACCGCCACCAACACAATCACCAACATCTTCTTCATCGTCATCGTCCCATCACAATGTGAATAACAATAACAATAATAATAATAATAACAATAATAATAATAGTAGTTGTAGAGATAGCAATAATTCTAATAGTGAAAATCATGTACAAAAATCAAATAACAGCATAACAATTATATTGTCAAAATCAGATGATCGATTACAGTCATTTAATGGAATTAAGCAGCAACAACAACAGCAGCAGCAGCAACAGCATTCACATAAAGTTGGTGATGTACACATACAAAATGAGAATGATAATAATTCAAGTGTTAACATAAAGAATAATAATCAAAATCAATTGGAAACAATACGAATTCCACCCGGTGCTTTAACACCGACCGGTGGACGTACGGTGGCATATACATACGAGGCATTTTTCGTCAGTGATGGACGTTCAAAAAGGAAAATTAATGGAAATGATATTGTGGTGAGTGAGAGTAAGGCAAAGTATACATGCACAGAGTGTGGTAAACAATATGCGACATCAAGTAACCTGTCACGTCACAAGCAGACACATCGAAGTCTCGACTCACAGTCAGCAAAAAAGTGTCATACATGCGGAAAGGCGTACGTCTCAATGCCAGCATTAGCAATGCACGTCTTAACACATAAGTTATCGCACAGTTGTGGCGTATGTGGAAAGCTCTTTTCACGACCATGGTTACTACAAGGTCACCTGAGATCGCATACGGGAGAAAAACCCTATGGATGTGCACATTGTGGAAAGGCATTTGCTGATCGTAGCAATTTACGAGCACATATGCAAACACACTCATCGGATAAGAATTTTGAATGTGCTCGATGTCACAAGACATTCGCACTAAAGTCATATTTGAACAAGCATTTGGAATCGGCATGCTTTAAGGATGATCCGGCAGCATTAGAAGCATTAAATTTTAACTGTAATAGCAATTGTAGTTTAACTAGTGATTGTAGTGATAAATTTGTGAAAAGTAACAGCAATACAGCAACATCAACGAATAATAATAATAACAATAATAATGTGATGATAACATCGTTCATTGGAGCGACACAACAAGCACAACAGCAAGCAACAGCTGGACTTACAACGATTCAGCACACGTCTATAAATAATAATAACAATAATACTCTTAATATAAGCACAAGCAATACTCTACATTCCTCATTATCGAAACTCAAT
Organism: Chironomus tentans; assembly: GCA_963573255.1. NCBI lineage: Eukaryota > Metazoa > Arthropoda > Insecta > Diptera > Chironomidae > Chironomus > Chironomus tentans. Next base: position 37,107,162 of record OY754302.1, on the reverse strand, counting down.
CCTGCAACAGTCCAATTAGCAGCTGTCAATTTTGCTGGGTAACCGTAGTAGCTGTTTTATTAACAATGAATATAACTTTAACACACACAAAAATCTTTAACTATTTTACTTAAATTTAACACTAAAATATAAACTAATTACTAAGTAATGACAACAAAAAAAACATGAAGAGAAATTAAACACACAAAAAAAATTCTCACATTTTCCCTCCTTTTTAATTAATTAATTAACTATTAATTCTATTAATTAATAATTGAGCATTTTAAAAGTAAAAATTTACTAAGAAAAATTTCTCTCTAAAAATTTAAAAAAAATAATAATGCAAGGAAATTGAAGAGAATTTCTTTTCCCCTAATTAACATAGAAAATTAACTTAAAAAAAAGAAAGAAAAATATAATTAAAATTTTTTCTATATACCTAGTGACTTCTACTACTGTATTTTTAGAATATGACAAAAAATGGAAAACAAAAAGTTTTTTAAAAAGAGAAATGGAAAAATTCCAAAAAAAGTATTGAAAGGAATGAGAACTGAAAATTGAGGGGGGGAGGGGGGTTATGATTTGTGGATTTTAATAGATTCTATTGAAATTTAAATTTGAGATTCTGATAAAATATTATGAAATGATCTCGATCCTCGAAGTGGGATCTAATTGGATCCTAATTAAAGTTTATAAGGCTTCAATTGTGCTTTTATTCCTTAAATATTATTTTTGGGGGTTTATGGAGATCCATTGAGATCCTTAAAGACTATATATATTCCATAAGGATCAATTAAGGCCAATGCACTATGGGACAGAATCGAAAAATTTTTTCAAAAATTATTTTAGTAGCTTATCTGAAAGGTCTTAGTCTAAGGTATAAGAAAGTATAAAAATTTTGGACCAGAAGTCAGCAGTGCTGGAGATACAGCACAAAATGTATCTTGATGACCATTGATGGTGACCATTTTCAAATCATCATAACTTTTTACTGCTTCAACCGATTTTTCTAAACTTTTTTTTATTTGACAGCTATGAATAAGAACTTTATTAAAAATATTAGTTTTTATAATTTGGAGCTATGCACAGTGCATAAAAACCCGAAAAACCGAAAAAATACCTAGTTGGTCACACTAACTTTAGGTATGCGGATCACGAGTATGATTAAAAATTTTTCTTTTTGTGCTAATTTATAGATCTTAGCTAGATCTACAATAAAAACATAAGTTTTGATTTTAGTTTCTCTACTTCTCTTCCAAAAAAATGGAATTTTATCGAAAAAAATCGATTTTTTTCGAATTTTTAGCTTCAAAGAGCCATAACTCTTGGTAGAATATGAGAGGGGAAACATGTCTTGGCATTTTCTTATAGCTTGTTATTGTAGCTTTAAAAATATGTAAAGATGTTGCAATTTGACTTGCTGTTTTTGCACTTTTAGGCTACTTGAAAGTCAAAAAATAGGGGTACCTCAATACAAATCTTTAACATTTTTCATCAAAACCATACTCAATCGTAATGAAACTTTCAGATTTTATTTAAATATTGATTATCTTAACATTTATGGCAAAAAAATTTGATGTGTAGTGCAATTTTGTCGAAAATTTGCAAGAAATGATTTTTTGGGTTTTTGAAACCATATAATGGTACCTAGGCCTACTGAAACTAAATTTTATAATTTTTTCTCTTCTTTTATTGCATAGCGCATTAAAATACCTTTTCAACGAGGTATAAAACATTATGAATGAATGAAATTTGTCTGATTTATGGTGAAAATACTGAGAAGGTGGTCAAATTTGAGCGAATTAGTAGGTCCATACTTTACATTTTTGCTTATATTTCTCTCCAATCTTTAGTAAATGTAACATATTTGGTATCGTTGGAAAGCTTAAAGTAGTGGCTATTCAGTAATATAAACATTTGAGTACATAAGTTGCACAGTGCATGGCTAGGCTATGTCCAAAATGTCAAATTTTGACTGCCCTCACATTGGACAGCAAAAATCAAAAAAATTATTTTTGGCCTGTTTTCTACAGAATCATGCCTAAACTAACATATAATAACCAAAAAAGTATTTTTTCTTCATAAATTGCAGTAAACGAGCTCATAGAAAAAATATCAATTTTTTGCAAAATTAAAAATAATTTCGGAAATTTAAAAAAATGATGTTTTTTTTCAATGAGCTTGTTTACTGCCAATTGTGACTGAAAAATACTTTTTTAGTTATTATATGTTAGTTTAGGCATGATTCTGTAGAAAACAGGCCAAAAATAATTTTTTTGATTTTTGCTGTCCAATGTGAGGGCAGTCAAAATTTGACATTTTGGACATAGCCTAGCCATGCACTGTGCAACTTATGTACTCAAATGTTTATATTACTGAATAGCCACTACTTTAAGCTTTCCAACGATACCAAATATGTTACATTTACTAAAGATTGGAGAGAAATATAAGCAAAAATGTAAAGTATGGACCTACTAATTCGCTCAAATTTGACCACCTTCTCAGTATTTTCACCATAAATCAGACAAATTTCATTCATTCATAATGTTTTATACCTCGTTGAAAAGGTATTTTAATGCGCTATGCAATAAAAGAAGAGAAAAAATTATAAAATTTAGTTTCAGTAGGCCTAGGTACCATTATATGGTTTCAAAAACCCAAAAAATCATTTCTTGCAAATTTTCGACAAAATTGCACTACACATCAAATTTTTTTGCCATAAATGTTAAGATAATCAATATTTAAATAAAATCTGAAAGTTTCATTACGATTGAGTATGGTTTTGATGAAAAATGTTAAAGATTTGTATTGAGGTACCCCTATTTTTTGACTTTCAAGTAGCCTAAAAGTGCAAAAACAGCAAGTCAAATTGCAACATCTTTACATATTTTTAAAGCTACAATAACAAGCTATAAGAAAATGCCAAGACATGTTTCCCCTCTCATATTCTACCAAGAGTTATGGCTCTTTGAAGCTAAAAATTCGAAAAAAATCGATTTTTTTCGATAAAATTCCATTTTTTTGAAAGAGAAGTAGAGAAACTAAAATCAAAACTTATGTTTTTATTGTAGATCTAGCTAAGATCTATAAATTAGCACAAAAAGAAAAATTTTTAATCATACTCGTGATCCGCATACCTAAAGTTAGTGTGACCAACTAGGTATTTTTTCGGTTTTTCGGGTTTTTATGCACTGTGCATAGCTCCAAATTATAAAAACTAATATTTTTAATAAAGTTCTTATTCATAGCTGTAAAATAAAAAAAAGTTTAGAAAAATCGGTTGAAGCAGTAAAAAGTTATGATGATTTGAAAATGGTCACCATCAATGGTCATCAAGATACCTTTTGTGCTGTATCTCCAGCACTGCTGACTTCTGGTCCAAAATTTTTATACTTTCTTATACCTTAGACTAAAACCTTTCAGATAAGCTACTAAAATAATTTTTGAAAAAATTTTTCGATTCTGTCCCATAGTGCAATGAGGGCTTACAAGGATCCATAAGTATCCCCCATTAAGCTTCTGAGCTCCTTAAGAGTCTATAGACATCTATTAGTGTTATTAAGGCTTTAATGGAGGCCCTTAGGCTCCTTTTGTGTCCCATAGACAACACTATTGCATATTTTGTGGTTCATTTGACATGATTGATGTATTGAAGCATAAATGCATCCAAATTGACCCCAACAGAGCTTCTTAAATCTACAACAAATCTCATTATTAGTCTTTAACACAAACCAAAAAAATAAAATCTACTCTCAATTGATTATCAATAATTCTCCTCAAACTACCAAAATCATTGAATAATAAATTAAAATACTCAAGCCAAACAAGCCACCCCACCTCAAAACAAGTCTGAATGCTTGAGGAATGGAAGCAGATTCTCAAAAACTTTCCAATCACTGAATTACAAATTGCTAATGAAATTTTAAAAATTAATTCCATAGAATCATGGCAAAGTTTATAATTTAATCAGGAATGGAAGACTTCAGACTCTGAAATCATTTCCATTAATTTAAGTTAATGAATTTTCACAAACTACAGACAAATTCCTCTCGATTTTTTTTGGGATCTTTCCTGCTGTCTCTTGAAAAAAAAAAATTTTTTTTTCCTACTAACTAAAACTAAACTAACCAAAGGAATGAAAAATTTCGCATTTTTAGACAAAACCAGAAAAAAAAAAACTTTTACTTCTCTTCTTTCCTTTCCCTTCTTTCTTTCTATCACTTTTTCTCTTCTTTTCTATCCCATCTTTAATGTTTCATTGTTTCTTGAATCTTTATAAAAAACTGAATGATAAACGCTTTGACATGAAAACTTGGCGATTTTCCAATTTTTTTTATTAATTTTCGCATGACATGACTTGACCTATGCATTAATAAGAAGAAAAATGCTAATTGTATACTCACCCGAAAAAATAATAATATTAAATGCACATGTACAGCCTATAAAAATATTTATTACATAGTTCGGTACGAATGCCTATGAAAAATTAATTATAGTAAGGACATTTTTTTACGTTATCCCGAGTGATGTTGAATTTTTCTGGGGATACCTTAGGGTAGCTTCTGAAATTGATGGAAGGTTGGTTTATTTTTGGGGTATACCCCTACCCCTGCTCCTTTTTTGAGGTATGACTTGCAATTTTGGTGTCATAATTCCTATTAAGTATACGGAGCATATGGAACCCCAAAACCAGGGGCAGGAGTAAAGGTATACCACGGAAAACCAAAACCCAAACCATCCACCGCTCGGATACCCACTTAATTTTAAATTTAATTCATAATTCAAATCTCATAAGGTAAAAAAATCAAAAAATTCTCTTTATTTACGTGTAGAGATTTAAGTGAAGAGATTAGAAGCCCGTAAGCCTAATTAAGCGTACACACAGTGGTAGTAAAAAGTAAATTTAAATAATATTTGTAGTAAGGTTTTTTATATCAGAATACGTCCAACTTTTCGTGTTGATATGATATTAACCAGTTTTATTTTATTATGCAACAATCAATGATAATAGTGGTTTTAGTTACATACTAAATGTGTGTATGCTACACATATTCACATTGTACCTACTTGTCATTATCGACAGTTGATTGTTATGGTCGTTTGTGGATTACATTTACATTCCATTCTATCTACTACGGCCTCGGATATTGCATGTAAAACTGATATATCATTTTCATACGCCTAAAGAAGTTATTTCTAATTATTATAATTTCAACTTGTTTGATTTACTCTTTGTATCTGTGTCTGATTTTATGATTGTGGTCATTCTCACCTTGATGATTGATTTCAATGCTACGAGGTGGGAATGGTAAGTTGTGTATGAAAATGATTGAGTCATAAAGAGAAATAGAATCATTAAGAATGTCCAGAAAAATCCTCTTTGATATTAATAACTAACCTATTTTTAAGTTTGAATATAAATTCCTAACCGCAGAGAAATTATTGTACTATAAAGTCAATTATGTACTTACTGAACATAACTAAAGATATTTCTTATGATGAAAAACTTGTGAATCTAGTCCTAGTGTTAATTGATATTTATTTTTAACTTAAGGTGGGAGTGGAAATGGGGGTTGGTTGGGGGTGAATTGGAATTATTGATAGAAATGTGCTTTTAGGTTTTGTTTTCTCAACTCAGGGGTGGGTTTCTGGTGTATATGCTTAGATTTTACTAAGCATTCTTAGGATATATACATGAAAGTACTTTAGTATCCTTGGTAAACCCAGAGACCTACCCCTGGTGACACAACTCTAGAAACTTCTAAAATTACCTCATTTTGAGGTTTTGAGACCTTAGTGGTCCAGGTTGGTCTATGTTTGATGTCTTGTCTATAAAACGATAGGCATTTCCATTCAGATTCATTAAAAAAGCCTGAAAAAATTCAATTCGCCTGCTAGATAGGCAACAGTATTAATTTTCAAGTCAATTAATTTGAAAATAATTCCCATTCAACCCGTCAATCTCCATTTCCATTCAACAATTAAAGAGCTTACTCTTGGAAAAATAAATTTAATTTCCAAAATTGAGCTCCTTAACTAACCGTACTATGAGGTGTTTGAGGATTCTCATGAAATTTGAGCAATTGTTGTACAAACTTTAACATATGCAATTGCTCTTTAAATTCTTAGAAAATCATGAGACTTCAAATCCCCTCTCTAACTTCATCTAGCTACCTTTCTGTTATTTATTCTTCACCCTTGAACATAAAATCTCTCTTAATTTTCTTTAAAATCTTACGAACAAGTTCAAGCAACGAACGGTGAACGTAAAGCAACGTTTCTCATACAACGAATTATAGAATAAAAAAACAAAGCAAGAATAGAATAGACAGAGATTTTTATATAAAGAATGATATTGATAGGCATAAAGAGTACTTAATGAAGAAAGATTTTTTTATATATTCTAGTCATAGATGTAGGAAAATGAATTTTTTTTAAAGAAAAAAGATTGAAGAATCTTTTTGTATCCTAGTCAGTCAATTGTTTCATCCTAGTCAATTTCCTCTTGTCCTGAATATATTATATATTTATTGTAGTAAGGAAGATGATATTTGTAGAATTTAGCAACAATTCTATTCCAAAGATTATTCTGTACTATAGATGGGGTGATGGTGGAGTCTGTTTGTTGAAATTTTGAGGTTATGTTGAATTTTGATGAAATTCAATTTTTAGTACCAAAATTCAAAAATTTCACCACCAGACCCTCCCATACCCCTCAAAAATTCCGTACTTAGACTCCTCAGTTCAGATAATTTGCAAATAGAACCAAACAAATTTTCAGTCCTAACGTCCACGTAGTTTAAGAGTATAAAATTTTTTTTCAATAATTTTCATTCAATTTATATAAAAAAATGTCGACAACAACGAATATTTTTTTATTTCACAATTGCATGAAAAAATCAACAGTAAATAAATTTTTAAGCTTGTTCAATTATCCTAAATTAAAAACAATTAGAAGTAAAACAACAAAAAAATTATTTCTCATCAGTAAACACTCAGCCTTCCTGAATCGATAAAAGAAGAAGTCTATTGGAAATTTTTATTCCGTACCTATATTAAAAAAATATTTTTGTTATATTAAATTATTTAATTTTCGTGCATAGCCAAGCTGAAAGCGAAATAAAAAAATATTTTATATATTGAGATAAAAAAAATTCTCTTCACGTTGCACACACGCTAAAAAATAATTTTTTATATAAATTTTATGCTGCCCCGTTTATTACCGTTGCACGAGAATAAAAAAAAATTACGTTTCGTGTTGTTTAATTGAACAAATGCAAATAAAGGCAAAAAAAGAAAATTTTTATAAAAAGTTTCATCCAGACATATAATTTTATCCTCACTCACATACACACTCACATACTGAGCTATCGTAGATACACATGGGAGAATTATTTTCATCCTACAATCCAGTCAAAGTCTATAGAGTCCAATCAATTGGTGGAAAAAATGCAGTTATGCAATTAATTAAAAAAGTGACTGAAATTGCTCAACTGAAAGAGATGAAAAATACCAGAAAATGGGGACTGTTTATGGAATTTGAGTATTGAAGCGCATTTTGGGTATTTCATTAACCAACAATGAGCAGTCTAACCTGCAATTGCATAATGTCGATCAATGAATCCTCAAAACCACCGGACAATCTCCTAAAATATCAACAATCCCCTCAACATCCCCAAAACAAGCTCAAAAAAAAATCCATAAAATTGTTGCATTTCACATTTAAAAAAATAATATTAAAATTCATTGTGAAAATAATAAAAAAATAATACTAACAATAATGAATGTAGTTAAATCAACAGTTTTTCATATTCATTACTGCTACATGTGAATCTCTCCATGATTCGTATGAATAATTAAAAGTCATTTACCTTCTGAAAAATTTAAATGAGAAACTTTTTTTTCAACAATTAATTTCTCAATTTTTTTTTGTTTCTTTCCGACATTTCTAATGACATTATTGATTTTGGGGAACGAAGAATAAGGAACAAAAAATTAATTTTGTGTATGTGAATGAGTGGCAAAAAAAGATAAATCTTAAGAACAAAAAAATTTGTGTATGAAAAATAAAAATTGAAAAGAACAACTTCGTCAAGCATTCCACTAATTAAGAAGTTTTTTCTTTGCGTCTTTTGAAATATATTCACTCTCTAATTGTACAGACGACTTAAATTGATTTTACAAATTATTTTCACGTTTCTTTTCTGTTTTGACTTCTCGATTTTTTTCTTAGTGCTTTTGAAGAGCATTGAGAAAATCAGAAGTTCCTTTTTCTTGTTCACTCGACGGGGCAATGAAAAATTGGGCTCTTATTGAATTGCTTTTTTATTTTTCTTCATTTTAACGGATAGTTCATAGGAATGATTTCTTCTGGACTCTTTCGAGCACCACAAGATTCTATGTGGATTTCGTATAGTTGCCTATACCAACTTTGTGTCTCTCGGGTTTTTTGTACAATGTTCTCAGATTTTGAGGGCTTTTTAGCATTTAAGTCACTAAGATAAGTTCTAGATGCACAGATTAGGATCAAAACTGCAGCAGATTACTTTTACTTTAACTTTCAATAGTCAAAACTTGCAAAACTATCAAATTTCGCTTTAAATTTCAATATTTAGAACTTATAAAACTAATAGGATCCCCATAAAATTTCATTATTCAAAAACTGTCAAACTGATCAGTTCCAATTTAGCTTCAAATACTCTGAACTTTACGGAACACACCAGTTCAACTTCAGTTATAAATTTTTCCCGAAATTCAACAAAAAACATTTTACAATAACTTAAAAAATATTCAATCAACCCAAAAAAGACTCAAGAACCAAGTCATCAACCCAATAAATCACAAAGTCAAAAGTCAAAAAGCAAAAAATAAATAAAAATTTTCAATGAGAGCTCATTTTTCACTGTTCCGTCATCGCAGTGAGTAAAAATGTGCGGGGGATGTGCGTGCAATATAAGTATATATACTTGAAAATAAATGAAATGAGAATTAATAATATTTTTGAAAAAAAAATTGTGTAAAAAAGCTATAATTTAAATAATTAAGTAGATTAAAAAGTACTAATTGTAAGGATAAGTCGAGTATATTCTAGTCAATTATTCATGAAATTGAATTAAGTAATTCCAAAAACAAGTTAACGAGAGTTAAACGTGAGCGGAAAATAATTAAAAATATATTGATTGAAGATATTAAATATTAAGAGGCTTCACAAATGATCTCATTTCTTTATCTACTTCTCTCCAACTCCTTCTCATTAATAATCAGGAAATTGATTGATTGTACAGCATGAAATTTTCAACATTTTCCCAAAACTAACCCGGATTTTCATTTCTGAGAGGAATTTTTGAGGAGATTTATATGTGTATATATAGTCTAATTAATTAAGTTTATTTTAAATTGTGGATCCTCAATTAGGATTCCATCATTCATACACTAGAGCATACCAAAGCATAATATTTAAGGAACTCATAAAAGATTGTTAATTCAATCGATTGTATAAAAAAATTTCTTGTAAATAGCAAACTACTCATTTCGATTATAATCAATTACTCCCAAAGCTCGAATTATGTACTATATTTTCAATTTGTTCATCCCTTTTCTTAATTAAAATTGTATAAAATGGAATTTTTTCTCCTTTTTTAATTTAATTTTATGATATATGTACCGAACATAATACTCTCTAACCCCAACCCAACAACCCCCCAATTTCTGAGAAGATTTTCAAACAAACTTTCTCAATTATTGAGCATAAAAAACATCCTCGAGGAAGAAAAAAAAACTTAAAGTTTGCGGTATTTTTCATTCTGCCGAGTCATGGCTGAATGTAGACGAATTTTCTTGTTTAAGTAAGATTAATGAAATTTAAGCTAAAAATAGCTATAAAAATTCTTTTTTATTGAACTTGCAAAAACATTTTGCTTGTCATAATTTATTAGAAATTAGCTCAAAGGTCATGTTTAATGCCGAACTATAAGATTTTTCCTTTAGTGTACTAAAATCTCGTAATTAATTACCATATTTAAATATATTATACGGATGGAAGTAATCTTAATGTAAATAGTTTTATCCTCTCAAAAAAGTAAGCAATATTTTTGAGATTTTACAAAATATTTGAAATTTTAGGGTTTAAGGACATTTAGGATAAGAATTTGAATAATGTAAATTTTAAGATTTTTTTAATTTATATCCCACACAGACACTAGCACACATAAAATGGAAGACATTCAGTATTTATTTTAATTAATTTAAGTTAAAACACACAAGACACTTACAAAATGTTTAGTTTTTAAGATAAATTATTGTAACTTATTATTATCCAAGAAAATTATTTTAATATACATTAAACACACATGAAAAAAATTCATTTAAAAATACACAAAATTGAGTTTTCATTTTATTTTTTTTAAACATTCATTTTTAGCCTCCCTTTTTATGATTTATTTGCCATTGATCTGCTAAATTTTTCCTTGTGAGTTCACTTTTCCTTGTCGCAAAATTTAGAAAATGATTGGTAAGAGTTGGAAAATGGTGATTGTTGGGTTCCATAGAGTTGTAGTAAAGTTTGTACTCTGAATTGTATTTCGTGATAACCTAATCAACAATATGAATCGAGGGGTCGTTTGTAAAACTACTTTTTTGACCCCCTCCCCTCCTTGTCACAAATTTTCGATAGAAAAATATTTCCTGTATTTGAACTGACACAACCCCTTTCCTTCCTAATACGTGACATAATTTGCAAATGACCCCAGTAGCTTTGTACAATTCTTGGATCTTTAACCTAAAATAACCTGTCCATGGCTTCTTAGCTTCTAATTTGTAATCATTGTTTAATCTTTTAAGAATTCAGAAGCTGAAATTCCTTGAACCTATCTTTTGGTTAGTCTACATTCTAAGAAATTAAAACCACAACAACAGGGTCTCAAATAAACATCCAAAAAATTCGAATAAGTCACTCAACATCACCACAATCCAACTCCAAATTCCACCCTTTTTATAATTTCAGTTCCCCCCAAAAATTCCAAAATAAAATTGTTAAAAAAAATTGTGATGAGATTAAAATCCAGTAGAAATGGTGCAATGTTCCTAGATGATAACTTTTGAAACATATTAAAAAATATTAAATTAGGACATCATCTAAAAAGAAAATTCAATCCTTTCATTCCATCATACCACATTTTCACTTTTTAAACAAAAAACCTTCATTGTCACATGATTTTTTTTGTTGTTCGTGACCTTAAAGCCTTCATTATTATAATAATTTGGAAAGAAAAGTTTCCATGTATCTGTTGTTATCACCAACCCATTTGAATCATTAAACAAACTAACATTACATTGTCGTCATCATCATCATTGTCGTCGTCATTGTCGGCATTTGAGGCCTACGAGCATGCAAAATGGGGAAAGGAAATATTTGAAGAAAGTCAAGCATTCACAACAAATTATTTGTGGGCACGCACAACTTGTAAATGACTATGAAAGGAGGAACAATGTAAAGCAGTAGCTAGTAACAATAGTACGGCTGAAGGATCAGTTTCTTCCTTTATGAAATGACTTGATAAAGTTTTTTTTTCTTTTCTATTTTTATAGTCACATAGTCATTTACAGACTTGCTTATATTTGCCCCATAAAAAACAGAGAATTTTCCTCAACTCTATATATAGTTGGCAATTCAAAGCAACACATTGCTTTAATTAAATCAAAAAGTAAAAATTAACAATTTTTCTTTCCTCACCACTCATTCTTTTATTATATGATTGTGTATATGTGGTGTATATGCCACATTCTATTTTAAAAATGCTAGTAAAACATGGCAGGTAGTCAACAGTAGCTTGTAAGGTATATTTTACGACAGGTTGTGTGGATTAGGGGTGGGTTATAGGGTCATTTGGTTGGAATGCCTGTGGATGCTGAGGTATTTTTGGATATCCAAGTGGCATTCTGTGACAAAAATAATTTCTTGTCGTTAGACAAATATTACTGCACCAACAGGACTCCCGTGACGTTTTGCTGTTAATACGGTGACGTAGTGGTACCAAAGACCCTTCTTGGGTTTACCCTTGTCATTGTTAAAAGAAATAGCTAAAGTATACCCTAGGATAGTGTATTCCAAATAGTGTGTCATGAGATTTTTCCAGAAAGACCTAAAATGATCAGTTTTAGATAAAATTCCCTGCCTTGGAGTATAATGCACCCCGAAAAGAGTACAAGGATCAATATGACCTCTAAATCCAATCAAGTATACTCGAATCTAGTTTAATTCGAATTCCTCAAATATTTGAGGTTAGAATTCAGATCGGTTGAAATTTTCAATATTTGACGACCGAGGCTCACCTGATTTTGTAAGAATTGGGTGCAGCACACCAAAAATGTTTGAAATTACTCCCCATCTTACACTTAAAATTACCTGAATCTGATAGAACCAAACCCTACAAAACAATCCGTTCCTCCACACAACCTGCACCATTCCACACAGAAGAAAGGAATGAAAAATAAAATAAAAAAATTGTGAAGTGTAGTTGAAAGTTTTTCTTAATGGTCACCACTCACACACAACAGTTAACACTCAGAAACGAGAAGCCGAGCTCCTTAACATTGTGCATTGTAGAAAAAGTGGGTTTACTTGAAATTTGAATACAAAACGTGTTTACTTAATGAAGTGCTCGTTAATTAATAAAAGGGCATAAAAAACTTTTGCTTTTTTTCCTACCTGTGTCGACTTTCATGACAATCTTTTCTCTTCCTACTTCCAACTAGTTGAATGGTATTATGGACTTATATGTTTAATGTATGTAGGACGATGATGATGATGATAATAACAAATATACATGGCAATGATTATAAAGTAAAGTTTTCAACATGGAACAAAAAGTTCACGTTTTTAATTTTTTATCATGAAAAGCAAGAAAGAAACTTTACAACGAACAATGGAATGAAGTATGATGATAAATATGAAGTAAAACTTAGTGTGTTGAAAAATTAACATTTTAATTAATAACAACTCAATTTTTTTTCTATTTAGAATTTTTTTTCACTTGCTCTCATTTATTATTTACTAAGTGAAATGGAAATTAATTTTACTGGCAGTGCATAATAATGTCAATTAGCTCGCAATTAATGAGAATATGATTTACTTACATATGAAGAAATTTTGATTGTGATTTATTTTGCATTTGATTCTTTTTTGTGTGGGGGTTATGAGGTGGATTGTTGTGTGAATTTATTGAGTTAACCAGTTTCTTGGTATGAGCTAAATAGAGATTCTCAATGTTGGTCGTACCAAAGGACAATGACACTATCACAAGGGTTATCTTTGGGATATAGCCATCAGGGGACAGTTGCTCGGTATACCCTAGTGTAAACACTACCTTTAAGGTTATTCTTGGGGTATAGCCTACCCCAGGGGTTATCATAGGGGTTACTCTAGGGTATAGACTACCCAGGGGTTATCTTTGAGGTTACCCAAGTAGTATAGTCCAGAGTATACCGAGCAACCAGCCCCTAATTTATAAGTGGTCCAAAAATCACTAATTTGAACATTAATTTAATGTATTTGAAGGAATTTTCAGATGCTTGTTTAAAGAAAATCTCTCTTGATGCTATAAACTTAAGATTCACCAAAATCAGAACAAAAAGCTCAAAAAATCACAAAATATCCACCCAATAATCATCACTTAAAAAATCCAAATTACTCAATTTTACCCCTCAATAATCAACAAAATAGATGAAAAGTATGAAAAGAATTTTTGTATATTTATGAAATGCAAATTCCCAACATTAAAATTCAATTACTGGTATGAATGATAAAGAGATATATATTCATATTTATTTCCTTTTTTATGAAAGGCAATTGAATGCCATGAATGAATGAATAAATGCCATGAATGTGATATTAATTAATCAATTAACTCAAATTGTATAGATAATTAAATTATACACATAATAATATGATATTCTAGTAATGTAAGTGATTTTTCGGTTCAATTTCTATTCCAATAAGCAATAATTGATAGCAATTATAAATTTTAGGTGATTATTTTACAATTGATTCGGCTGAGCAATAAAAAAAGTACGAACTGGTCCCAGTGGATTGGTTTTTGGGAATGTGGGGAATGAGTTGTAATGTATGCTGATTGATGGGTTCGGTGACGGTCAAATTATCAACAATCGTACACCCAAAAAAAGAACGACATATCCATCAAAAAATTCTTTGTTCAATAAATGCGTGCAGTTAAATATCAAGCCCCATAAATCACACACTTCCTTTCGATGTTAATAAAATATTAATTTAATTGCAATTAATATGAGGTGAAATTTAGCGTATAGCGTTTCACTGCTACATTAATATTTGGAAATACTCACTTAATAAAAGTCATAATAAAGTTCAACTTCTTCGTGTTCTTCGTCGTACAAAAGTATTAATTTTCGACACATTTTCACTAATTAAAAATTTGTGGATTTTTTCCAACATTTAAAAATAAAGTCAAAAAATTGAAATTTTAAACAATGATAAATTTTCTAAAATATTCATCGCCTTAAAATTCGAATAATTTTTTTTTGTGTCTAAAACTCAACTCGCGACATAAATTTTTGATGATTCAAACTGAACATCAATTTTGAGGCTCCAAATATAATACAGCACGAATGAAAAGCTTAAAAAATCGTATTTTTATACAATTTTTTTTGTGATAAATGGCATGAAAGCAATAATTAATGTCAACCAAATTATCCGGATATAATAAAAAAGCAATATTTTATGCGATATATAGGCATAGGAACAACAGCAATTTTTATACAATAACATAGGAAGAATAAAAATGTTTTTCTATTTCGTGTTTTTTTGCTTTTTTCAGCAGAAAAAAAATGTTTTGTGTGTGATTTCATGCTAACGCGAGAGAGAGTCCACCACGGATTTTTGTATATTGGGTGATTTGTTGGGTAGGGGACCTTGAGTTACGGGATGAAGTTAGTAGTTTTTTTAGGGATTATCGATTATAATGGATCGATTTTATTGTTTCAAATGTTTATTGATTCTAAATTGAGTGGTACACTTAAGGGATTCTAAGGTATAATTAGTCGGATCATCTATTTTTCAAAAAAATAGGAGATTTCTTAAGTTTAAACCAGTTTTTGACAAATAGTGCCCTGTTTTGGTTCTAAAAATAGAGAATATTTCCCAAATTTGTTCAAAAATCAGAGAAAATAGAATAATAATGAGGACAGTCCACTGAAAACCAAAGTGAATGGTCATCCTAGGTTTACTTGAACCAGTCTAAGAATTCTGGCTTCATATTTCAATTCTAATGAGACACATCAACGCTAATGAACCAATTTTTGGCTCTCAGAGTACAAAATGGAAACCCTGACGGTTGATGTAATGATTTTCAGTGACTTTGTTGTCTTATGGGTTAAAAGGTATTCCAGTAATAAGCACGGTACCATTTTAGAGCAATTTAGGTTTTATATGTTAAATTTTTAACACAAAATCAAATAATTCAGGGGGTTATGGGTTTTAAACCTTAATATGATGCAAGTATCTGTAAAAATATAGAGTACCTTTGGATCTCTAAGCTGTGAGCAGCTAAAGTAAATTTTTGAGTATCTTTAGATATTTATAATAAAATAAACATAGATAAAATTGATGCACGCTTAAATTTTTTAAAACAAACATGAAATCATCAAAAGCATACAATACAATTTCAAATTCCACTCCATCCATTTCATTTCGGGCAACCAGGGAGTACTTTATAATAAATTAAAAAGCCGAGTATTCGAAAAGCAATAAAATGTAGTTTGATAAGAGAAAAATAAAGAGCAATCTTTTATACTCCATATGATTGATAACGTATATATAGATAATAACAACAACAACAACAACTAAATAACGGGAGATTTTTGCGAGAAAATTCCAAACACATGTACATTAATCGAAGATGAAAGGAAATCGCAGAAATTTTCCCGAGATAAAAGGAGTTAACCATCCATTGGATAATAGCATTAATAAAATATATATATATAGTAGCTGTAGTCTATAGTGATTTGAAATGATTTATATACCCCTCATGATGACGATGGTATGGTAAAGGAAAAGTTAAACAAGCAATAAATTTTATTGATAAAGTAATCACAATAACAATTATTATTAGAAATAGATTTTAGATCACCATCAACTGACATAAAATGTATTTTTTTATAGTAATATAAATTATTATTTATAATACCTATAAAATTATGATATATCTCATCATCATTTCGCCTGCTTGCTACAAAAGCAGATTTTTTTATATTTTTATTATAGTCGTACAGCATTTTTCCACATTTAAGTTTCTCTGAAAATCATAAAAATTTTGGCCATCTCGATGTGAAATGTTGATGATGAGCTCACAAAAAATTGACATTAATCACAAATTCCAATTCCATTTCCTATCTAATTTCTTTTAATGTCAATTTTTTTTCTGCGTACGTGGCAGTGTCGTTTATGCGTTATAGTTGATGGTGATTGAGGAATCATCTATATGTGTGCATTTAAGATTTTTTTTCCTTATTCGGGGTGTGAGTCAAAAAAGTCATAAGTCATATAAAAAAGTCTCAAATGACGAGGAAAAGATTGGAAAAAATAAATTCCTAAAAAAAGGGCATAAGGAAATCGCCAAAGCATGTCGAATATGTTCTCCACGAAAATTGATGCGAAAAAAATATGATTGAGCGTTTTCAGACGGCGCCATTTTTCTTAAAAAATATTGAAAAATAGCAAAACATGAAATTATTATATTGACGATGATGATGAAAAAAAAATAATTTTTAAAGAAAATGTTTCCTTTATAAGCAAGAAAGTTTGAAAAAATAATGAAAAAAATTTGAATATTAAAAAAATACTATAACTTATTATTGAATGTAGTGGAATGAAACTTATGAGTTTATGATTGATATATTTAGGTGTTGAATATAAAAACACGAATAAAAGATTTGTATTGTGTAAAATCATTATGTTCTGTAGAATTTTATGAAATCCTTTTAGAATCCCTTCCAATTATTGTCCCCCACTTTAATTATAGTGAAGAGAAATAAAATAAAAAAAAAACATTTATAAAGTTTGTAATATAATTTTTTCTAGTGCAAGATTTTTGCAAAAAATGACATAAAATATGAAATAGCAACGAGTCGAAAGTAAAGCAGGTTGTTTAAAACAAGTTATAGCTTTGCTTTGGAAATTTACTTTAATTTTAAATTGGAAATTAGTGATTGGAAATAGGCAGGGGGTGTTCAAGTTTGTTAAACAATTATTTTGTACCCCTCGTTCCCTGAATTGAGGATTTCTTGGTACCTAAAAGTCAATTAAGATTAGATTTATTTCAGTTAGTTTAAATTTAAGACCATTGAAGTAAGTCTCTAAATAGTTTACAATATTGAAGGAATTATTCATAATTCTAATATTTTTCAGCCTTTTGACTTTTTTCTACACAGTTCTGAAATTTTAAAATTTTATTTATTTTTAATCTTTGAGAAAATTTTGAACTTTTTAACATTTTAACAAAATTTAAATTTTTCAAATTTAAAAAGTTCAATTTTTTTCAAATTTAAAAAAATGTTCGATTTTTTAAAATTTACAACTATCTTCAAAAACCGTAAAAACCAAGAATAATCAACATTCTAGTCACTAGTTTCCAACTTTAAATTCAAAAATTAGTTTAATTAGTTTGAAGAAATTCGAAAGAAAAATTTTTGGTGCGACCAATTTTCTTCATTCTGCTTGAAGTAATTTTTTTATATACATTTTAAAAGTTTGTGTCTTTTGCTAATTGAATGATCAGTTAATTGAATGTCTTATTAGAAAATTTAAACGGTCAATTAATTATGGAGGGACACAATCTATTAAAAACCAAAAAATATACAGAAAAACTTTTCAGAATTGAGAGCTTTTTGGGGTTGTTTGTGATTTGATTTTGTTAGTTTTTTAAAATATGAAGCTTTTTTATTTAAAAAAAGTGAATAGATAACTAGGGGATCTAGGTTAATGTGTAAACTGTCTGGATCTTAGTCCACAAGTAGCCATATTTGAAAAACTAACTTAGTAAACAAAAAACAAGCTATTAATCACATACAATCCCCAAAAAGCTCTCAATCCAATCGAAGGAAATCACGATGAATATTTAAAAAATAAAAAATGTATTTTTTGGAAGTAGAAGTTAAAAAACTAAATCATTATAAAAACGAACCATGCGCCTCCATTTATATAAATGAAGATGACGATGAACTAAATTAAATGAAAATATTTGGAATTATTAGAAAGTATATACACACACTCATACACAGAAGAAGTAATAATAATTTGATAAATTTTAATGGAACAATGAAAAAAAAACTTTACTTTAATATAAATATATTATTGACTATTAAATGAAGATAATTATAAAGATAAAAAAAATGAGGAAAAACTTTTTTCGGTGATATGAAAGTAAAATATTGTGAGGAATTCAATTTAAGTTCTTATAATCCTAGTAAACCAGAAAAGCAAGCAAAACAATTGCAATATTTTAAATTAAATTTAATGATAATGATGAAAAAAGTAAGATAAAAAAATGAAATTATTGAACATTAAAATAATACGAATGAGCATGCAGTAAATGCTTTAAAACATGATAACAATGAAAAGTTTTAGATACAATTTAACGATTGCAATGAAAAGCTTGAATATTAAAGATGAAAGAAAGTATAAATATTTTTAGGAGACATAACGAAAATGAATAAAAAATATTTTAAATGCTTTTTTTATTTTGGTTATTTTAAAAGAAGCAATTTTTAATGTGAACGTGGACAGCTGAGATTTTTTTGGGATGTAAAGTTGTGGGATTTTTGTATTTTAGAGCTTTTTTTATTTCAACTTTAAAATTTTTTCTGGAAAGAAATTGAAAAAATATTATTTTAAAATTTAAAATTTTTCAAACATTTCTTTTTTAAAAGTTTCATTTTTTTAAAACTATTGAAATTTTTTAAAAACTTTTTAAATTTTTAAAAATTTTAAATTTTCTAATTTTTTTAAAAAATTTAAACCTTCTAATTTTTTTTTTAAAAAATTTAAATTTTTTAATTTTTTTATTTTTTAAAAATTTTTTAAAAATTTTTGAAATTTTTTTAACTTTTAAATTTTTGAGTGTTAAAGCTGAAGTTTTATCAGAAATTTCAGCCCTAGTCGATACTTCAATATTTTATTTTACCAATCTCAAAAAATATCTCAGTTGTCTCCCCAAAACCAGCAATTAAACTAAGCAATCGCTATAAAATATTTTATTTTATTCAAAAATTTTCATCTTTCAACATTTAACTGTTCAATTTTGCGGCATAGACTCAAGTATATCTCCTTTTTCAATACTGTATAAATTTTTAATGAGAATTAAGATTTTCCGTTTGTTTTAATTATTGATTGAGCTATGAGTAGAAATGATAAATATATTAAAAAATATATATTATGAGAAAAAAATTTTATCTTTGAAACTTTTAAAGAGATCGAGACGAAGAAATGCAATTTTCATACATTTTAAGGATATAGAATTTTTTTGCATTATTTTTTTCCCTTTATTTTAAAAACTATAGTGGAGCATTATGCACACGAAAAAAATACATAAGAAAGAAGAAATTTTTTAAATTTTTGCTCCTCTTTGCATAAGTTCATATAAATTTATATATTCAATTCAATTCATCCTCTTTACTCTCGCGCTCTTTCTCTTACTACCCCCCATTTTAAGTATAACAAGAAAATATATATACACACATTCAAGAAGGAAGAAATGAAGACGAATTATTATTATTATTATAAGATGAAAATGCTTTTTTGTGCAACAATTGTATTGAATTATTAAGCACAAGGATGATGAAACATGATATAATTTAAAGAAATAAAAAAAAAAGATGAAAACAATTTTATGTAGAATTAGCGGATGAATGCATTTAAAATATTTATTATATGCATAAGAAGACTAAGAATGGAATAAAGTATTTTTCAAACCAAAACTTTTTCTTGATTTTTTTTCTTCATTTTTGAATAGTTTTGAATATTTTAGGATATTTTCTGTTCCAGATCAGATTTCAACATTTTTTGCAGACAGTTTCAGAATATTTTTTGATGCT
Source organism: Chironomus tentans (assembly GCA_963573255.1). Taxonomy (NCBI): domain Eukaryota; kingdom Metazoa; phylum Arthropoda; class Insecta; order Diptera; family Chironomidae; genus Chironomus; species Chironomus tentans. The sequence goes on along the minus strand of OY754302.1, from coordinate 37,087,062 downwards.
TTTGTAAATTTAAAAAGTAAATTTTAAAAGGTTTTGAAAAATTTATTTTTATAAATTCTATTTTTTTTTAAAAAAAAGTCATAAATCCTTAAGAAATTCATAATTTTTTCTAAAGTTTCTAGTTTTTATTGAGATTCAATTTTTAAAATTTTGAATTCTTTATTTCTTTTCAAAAAAATTTATTTTTTTTAATTTTAAAAATTCCAGGGGGAAGAAAACACGGCGTAAAAAAGTGATTTTGCGCCAAAAAATTTTTTTACTCCTAAAAACTCTTTTTGACCAATAACTGCTAATTCTTTGGTACAATCTGAGGGTAAAAGATTCCAAAGTTTTTATATTTATGTGTTTAACAAGATGTAACTAAAAGTTCTATTCGAAAATGCCTAAAAAAATTTTACGCCACGTTATCTTCCCCCTGAAAAATTCTTTAAAAATTTTTTAAGTTTTAAAAATTTTAAAAAAATTTTAAATTTTAAAAATTCTTTAAATTTTACAAATCCTTTGTTTTTCTGAATTTTTAAATTTTATAAAAATTCTTTAAATTTTATAAAAATTCTTTAAATTTTATAAAAATTCTTTAAATTTTATAAAAATTCTTTAAATTTTATAAAAATTCTTTAAATTTTATAAAAATTCTTTAAATTTTATAAAAATTCTTTAAATTTTATAAAAATTCTTTAAATTTTATAAAAATTCTTTAAATTTTATAAAAATTCTTTAAATTTTATAAAAATTCTTTAAATTTCAAAAATTCTTTAAATTAAAAAAAAAATTTAATTGTCAAAAAATTTAGATGTCAAAAAAATTTAAATTTCAAAAATTCTTTAAATTTCAAAAATTCTTTAAATTTTAAAAATTCAAAAATTCTTTTTTATTTTAAGTTTGTAAATTTTATAATAAAATTCTTTATATTTCTAGAATTCTTAAGCTTTTATTGAAAAATCCAACCTTAAATCTGTCCATTTTCTCGGTAGAGTAGCTACTCATCAACACAAATTGACAGTAAGAAACTCGTCACTTCTCTTTTCCCTCCTCTTCCATTATGCATTCATACCAATTCAATTTAGTCCTTCATCAAAAGTATAAAAGTATAGAAATATATTATTAGAATATCACGAAGACTGACTTCTTTATTCGAATAATAAAAAATTAAGAATATTCATTTGAAATGAATACCCTTCGATGATAATTAAACGACGCTGATGTCCATAAACTTAATAGTAGTAATTTGAACAGAAAAATATGCATTAAGTGTTAAAATTCACCAGCTCATCAGTATGTACGTCAAAAAATTAGAATATTTGATTGGTGTCATTAAAATAAGTAAGAAATTCGAATATGGATATAAAAATTGAATTATAATAATGAATAAAATGAATTTGAATGAGGGTTCGTTTGGATATTCTGTAACGTTATAGAGAATCAGACTTTTGTGGAGATTTATATAAAAACGGTAATTTTTTAGTTACAGAATATCCAAACGGCCACTCAGAAACAAACAAAAAGCTACAATGGTAATAAACAAAAGCAGTACAAAAATAGAAAAATTAACCAACTTTTCATTCTCACAACGTTTTCGTCTCGGCTGAATAAATTTTCTGTTTTTCTGTCTTCATGGTTTTTTGCTATAATAAATAAAAATTATGAAGGATTTTTGAAGGATGGGATAGATTAAGACGCACTTTTACTAGTTTACGGACCACTTTTAAGAATCTGGTTCCAAATATTTTTGTGTATACCTCGAAACATAACAAGAATTATACTTCCTAGTTATGCCAAAGTCCTCCTTAGGCTGAAAATAAAAAATCTGATCAAAGAAAATCCACAGTTGCTGCAAGTCACAGTTTATGAGTAATAACAGTTGGATAAACAGGACAAGTACACTAGACCTCAGTATTATTGCTTAAACTAACAGTATTTAGCGGGAATGCAGCACAAATTATAAAATTATTTCTAAGCTACAAAAATGGTGAATAATCCGCGATTTTGGTACCAACGATTTTAAAAAGTGACAGATTGCATTGCCAAGTCACGAACCTAAAATTGCTGTGTCAGTGTAGCAACTTTCAGTTCCAAAAGTACTAGATCCCTTCACCACCAATCTACTATAGCTTACCTAGCATCTAGTCTGACAAAATAAACACAAAAGAAGCACCCACTCAAAAATAAATAGCAAGGAACACAATCAACAAGGAAAAGGAACAAAACAGCCCCAAAAACACAAGGGTACATGTGTACATACATACAAAAAACATCACAATTGTGTGTAGAAGGCTTTCTTCTGCCTCTTTATGACAGCACAAAAAGGTATGAATAGATGGAAATGAATACTCGATCGGATGGATGTAAAGAGGACAAAATAAGCAAACGTCGATTGATTGTGAATGCCGAATAAGTCGAAGAACGTGAATATATACGTGGTGTGGTAGAGCACAGTGGATGGGGAAGGACCTTCACGTGTTGATTCGCTCATTTGAATTTTGTTTAATCGATAAACATAGAAGCACAAAAGAGAAAACACACAGCGGCGGCAACAGAAAAAAAACCTCTGTTACAATCAACAAACAATATTTTTTTCGCTTGCTTCCTCTACTCTCCTCGCCTTCTTATTCTCCTCCTTCATTGCTGTTTCCATTTGTTTGTTGATTGTAATAAACAATTGTGGAAAATATTTTCTCTTCCTTCTTCTTTACACTTTTTTTTCGTCGATTTTTTTTGCTGTTCCATTTTTGCGTGTTTACATAAATCCCATCAAGCAAACTCTCCACAGCGTTTTCCTTCTTCTTCCTTGCTATGAAGAATTTTTCATATTTTCAACTCCTCAAAACTCGTCAAGTTTTTGTTGGTGTTAAAAGTTTATACTGATGAAGAAATGTGTCAAAAAAGAAATTTTTTTAAAGCAACAGCTCGTAAATTTCTTTTCCCCCTTCTAGCTTCTTTTTTTCGTCTTGAAAATAATGTGCAGTATTATGAAAATTATTAAAGTGAATTTAATTTGAAGTTTTATGGAATTTTGAGAGCTTTCTCTTTAACAGCGGCATGGAAATTGAGCGGGATGTGGAAAAGAAACTGACGTTTGAGTTTGGAAACTTCTTGAGGGTCATTCTTAATTCATGTCCTTAAAAATAACTTCCTAGACTTTGCTTCATTTCTATGATTGAGGATTTCTATGATCTGCCCAAATAGCCTTAGTGTATAGGCTAGACACTAGTAGCAAATTAGTGAGTTGATGATCACCCTCCTGAGCGCTCGCTCTGTATGCATCATTTATTTCTTATCCTTTTAAAATTCATTGTTTAAGCATTAAAGGTCTATTTACTAAGCGTTTTCACCAGAGGCGTATCCAGGAAGTTTTTGAGGGGGGAGTGAGGGTTTGAAATCTCAAAATTGAAAAATGTATACTAAACTGCTCGAAATTGACTTATCATAACCCTTTTTTTGATTGGTAGAGGTAACTTTTACGAGGGAGGGGGGGTGGGGGTGTGAAAAACCCTAGCAAAATGAAGAATTTTTTTTCAGAAAAGCCCCCTCCCAAAAATCACTCCCTGAATACGCCCCTGGTTTTCACAGTTATAATCAGAACACAGATTGCTTGAAAAAAGCTATCTAGTACATTTAATTTAAGTATTGCTATAATTTTTTTTATTGAGATAAAGTAAATATAGTAACAAGTTATCTATAAAAGTTGTGAAATGTTTACTTGTTTTAATGTACTTAAATAATTAATTCAGTGTGAGAACAATCATTTAAGATTGAGAGTTTCGAGTGATAAGTTGTCTAAAACATAAGTTTCTTTTTTTTACTTGATAATAATGGAGGCTCTGGAAGTTGAAAGCAATAATAATCAAGGATCTAAGAATGAGAAGCCGAAAAGTGATATAACTTATGGAATTGATGATGTTCCGCCTTGGTATTTGTCATTTTTTATGGCTATTCAGCATTATTTGACCATGATTGGTGCTGTTGTCTCGATTCCATTCATTTTAACACCTGCACTATGCATGGAAGATGAAAACCCAGCCAGAGGAACAATTATATCCACGATGATATTTGTGACTGGATTAGTGACGATTTTCCAAGCGACGTTTGGATCTAGATTGCCATTAGTTCAAGGAGGCACTATTAGTTTTTTGGTCCCTACACTTGCAATATTGAATCTCGACAAATGGAGATGTCCTGACGACATTTCCTCTATGACGAGCGAAGAGAAAGAGGATTTGTGGCAGATAAGAATGCGGTAAATTTGAAAAATAAATATGCATACTTTTATGACATCTATAAAGTGTCTATTATATTTACAGAGAGTTATCAGGTGCAATTATCGTTGCTTCGTTGTTTCAAGTTTTTATCGGATTTACAGGCCTTGTTGGAAAATTTGTAAAAATTATTTCACCTTTGACTATCGTTCCGGCAGTCAGTTTGGTGGGAATAACTTTGTTTGGACATGCTGCTGAAACTGCTTCGAAAAATTGGTTTATTGCTGTGAGGTATATCCAGAAATCCTTAATTTATAATCTTGAGATTTATTTAATCCACATTTTAAATCTCCAATTATTTTTCAGCACTACAATTTTGTTGATCTTATTCTCACAAATTCTTGTTGATGTCAAAGTTCCAGCAGTAACTTATCGCAAGGGAGTGGGCTTTAAAATAGTTTGGTTTGAGTTATTCAAACTATTCCCAGTTTTGTTAGCTATAGCAATTATGTGGCTTGTGTGTGGAATTTTGACAGCAACGAATGTTTTTCAACCTGGAAATCCTGCAAGGACTGATGTAAGACTCAAAGTTTTAGAGGATGCGCCTTGGTTTAGGATTCCCTACCCCCTTCAATTTGGCATACCAACATTTACTGTTTCTAGTATTCTTGGCATGTTGGCAGGAGTTCTAGCATGCACAGTTGAGTCAATCTCATATTATCCAACAGTAGCAATCATGTGTAATGCAGCATCACCGCCTGTTCATGCAATAAATCGAGGTATTGGAATTGAAGGACTCGGATGTGTACTGGCTGGTTTATGGGGCTGTGGAAATGGAACAAATACATTTGGAGAAAATGTCGGAGCAATAGGCGTCACAAAAATTGGTTCTCGACGAGTAATTCAATGGGCAGCAGTTATAATGATTATTCAAGGAGTTTTCGGAAAATTAGGTGCATGCTTCATATTAATTCCTGATCCCGTGATAGGTGGTTGCTTTTGCGTCATGTTTGGATTGATCACAGCTTTTGGACTGTCTGCATTACAATATGTTGATTTAAGATCTTCTAGAAATCTTTACATTATTGGAATCTCTCTATTCTTTCCGCTTGTTTTATGTCCATGGATTCAAAGTCATCCAAATGCTATTAATACAGGCATTGAAATTGTAGATTCAACACTTTCAGTTTTACTTGGAACAACAATTCTTGTTGGGAGTGTTATAGGCTGCGTTCTTGATCACATAATTCCAGGAACAAAACAAGAGCGTGGAATCACTCAATGGTCAAAAGAAATGGCATTATCAGTTGATGAGCATACCACTGAAAGTTCAACTTATGATTTTCCTATTGGAATGGATACACTGAGGAAGTGGAAATTCACATACTACTTGCCATTCTCACCAACTTACAAAATGAAAAAATTTTAATTTTTTAGTACCTAATTGCTTCATTTTCGTTGTATGAAAGATAAGATTTTATTATTATTAGCTGATAAGGAGAAAAAAACATTCAGCTGTTCCTATTAAATCGGAAACAAAGTGTTCGTTGATATTTGTTGCTAATACTTACATTTCAAACTATTTTATTATTATGTTGTGATAATGCTTAAGTGCTTGCTAAAATATAGTCAAGGGTACACTTTGTGTAATTCTACAATTTAAAAGTATTAAATTTAGTTAGTATTTAAAAAGATGTCAAAAAGTGTGGATAAAATAAAGTTAGTTTCTCATTACCACCACGTTGCCTTCGATTAAAATGTCACTCGGGCCTACTTATCAGGGGCGAAGCTAGGGTGGGGTCTAAGGGGGTCCAGACCCTTGAGAAATTTTTTACATGGAAAATTTTTTTCTGAAAAATTATTTTTCTTTCAACAATGTTTCTATAATTTTTCCAAAACTCTAAGGGGTCGTTCATAAATGACGTCTATCAAAAAAAGGGATTTTTAGACCCCCTCCCCCACCCCTTGTCACAAAATTTTCATACAAAAAAATTTCTTTTGTATGAAGGTGTCACAAAATCTCAGAATCCCCTCCCCCCTAAATTGTGGACGTCATATATTAATGACCCCTAATTTAGAGTGGACTTCCCTAAAATTTTTTGCTGGCTACGCCCCTGCTACTTATATTTGGTATTTAACACTCTATGAATTTTTGGTATGAGAGAACAACTTTTTATCTTAAAAATATTAAAATTCCCTTTTTTGTTAAGAAATTATTTCAATAATTTTAATTGCACAACTTACTAAAATTTTGAAATAATCTATAGAACAATAGAAACTTTGTTTTATCAAAAATTATTCCAAACTCTTCTTTATAATTCCTCCTTAGTTTCAAAAATTTGATAAAAGTAAATTGTTCATACAAAAATTATAAATTTAAATGAAAAAAGAAGTTATTACAAAAGTTTTCAACAAAGTACATTAGATCTTAAAAATTTGATAAATCTGAGAATTCCTAAGAGTAGATAAAATCCTAAAATAAAGAATCTTTGTGTAACGAGCAACAAGAAACTGACTATTTTGATTATACCCTCGTCAAAAAAAAAAGAAATTCAACAAGCAACTAAATTTACATCACAAGTTGTAATGTTGTATAGTCCAGGGACTCAAAGGACTTTCATTCGCATTCATACAAAAAAATAATTTTTTCCCTCATGAATGCAAAAAATTATTTCATAAATCTGACACATGTTTTTGAATTTTCTTCCTTTCGGTCTCTGATCATGTTTTATTTTTCATATTTTCTGACTATAATAAGGTTCATGTAAATCAAAATCGACTGCTTGCTCAACACTCTCTGACATTGACTGGACATTTCAAAGGGAATTAAAAAATTTAATAATAAAAGAATATGTGCTGTTCATAATTTATGGGCTGGTACAACATGCGGGCTGATATACAACATGTGTTATTTTAATTTAATAGTTCAGGTGATTAAATGCCACACGTCGATGGAACAGTTTTCTCGATAAATTAATTAAATTGTTCGAGAGAAAGTTTTGGTATTCAAAATTAATTTTGGGAAGAAAAATTTGTTGAATTTTTTTGACGGACAATATTTTTTGTTGTGATTTTCTTCTGATGTCGTGCATTTAAGGAGAAAATGGAGGAAGGGTGTCTTGAGCTTCATGAAAAAATAATTAAATGAAAATATTGTAACATTTTGAAGCATTCGATGCACAAATATCAACCTCAGAGGCCTGCTGGTCACTATATCTTAGGGTACACACTACCCAATGGGTAAACTCGATGTATCTCTTACGATATAGCTACCAACCTGCTCCCGTAAAAGGTGTTGATAGAAACCTTTCGAAGGAGGAGGAAGACCAATATTTCGAAGGGGATCCGCAATTTTTTCTCATACAGTTTTAATTTTTGTGAGGGTTCCAAATATTTTCAACACCAATTTTAAAATTTAATGGGGTCCAAACCACCTTAGACCCCCTGGCTAAGCCTTTGGATTTATATTACTAACAATATACACGAAATCTATGATTTTAATTGAAAATTGAATTTTTCTACATTTTGTTTAATGCCTTAAAAAACAAAATTTTGCAAGAACCCCCCAAAAAAATTAAAAACACAAAAACAATCTCTTTCGATAATTAAATTAAATTTCAAATTCCGAATAAAATTTCCTTTTTATTAATATTTCAACAACTTTGGTAGTTTTTAATATTTTAATTAAACTTTATGAATAATTTGGCTTTAGTCAGAGTGAAGAAGCAACAGCTGGATGAGAAGGTATAACCAAATAATCCCAAAAACTTTTTTTAATATTCAAAAAATATTCATCCACAGGAGATAAAATGAGAAAGGAAAAATATCTCTAAATAATATTTAACTCATCCCATAGCTGTGCAATAATAACAACGCATTAAATAAAATAAAGTGGATGAGTGGGTAGAGGAAGGAGTTGTACGATAGGAAAAAGGTAGCAAGGCACACAGTTTGAAATGGAAGGAACAAATAATTTTTATCTTATCGTCATTAGAACAACTGAAAAAGTCAACCTTTATCAAAAATCATGAAATACACAAGTGTTCCATTTAAACTCCGGATTCACAACCTGAATTTTTAATAAACCATGACATTTTTAGTATTATTCGACTGTTGCTGCTTAATTCCATTAAATCCAGTTGCAATTGATAATAAAAGAATATTTTTTTTAAAAAAAAAAGCCACAAAAATAAAATAAAAGCCAACATAAATTTGATTTTATTCACCTCAATAGCAACAACATTGCCGAAAATATTTTTATTTTTTTTCGCCCCCCAATAGCAGTAAATGCCAATGTTTACATGTATATTCATTTCTACCTACCCAGATTTTATTTCCTTTTGGCTCCATTTACGCCGCCATCACACCTCCATCGTCACTACTGTAGTATACATTTTAGTGGAAGTTTTATGAATGGAATGTGCGGAATTTTTGAGTATTTTTTGGATTGTCTGGCTGGTGGTTGGTCTGTTGGGTTTAAAAGGTTGCTTTTTAGCTAAGACTGGGATCAGTGATCAGCCAAATTTACTAAGAATCTATTTTATTGCAAAAATGTCACCAGCACTAGGTTTTACAGGCATAGCAAATCAGAATTCCCTTAAATAGACCTTAGACTGCTGAAGTAGATGAAGCTACACAAAAAAAGTCACAATATCCCAAAAATGCGCCCCATCCACCCCAAAAACCTCATCAGCCTTCCTCAATTTCTTCACACTTGATAGAATAAGCCCAAGCTTGTAAGCAAAGCGCAGTGGATAAATAGAAATCAAAATTTATGCCTCACGAAATGCCATAAATATGCAAATAATCAAACAGAAATCTCATGTAAAGTGCCAGCAGTGCTGTAAAGTGAATATGTGTATTTACAAAACAATTTATCAAAGACATCGATTTTTTAAACATTTATTTATTTTATTTCTATTTCTCCTCGCTCCTTTTTCGCCTTCCACATGTTCAGCATGAAGTGATAAAGTGAGAAAAGAAGGCAAGAAGGTGAAAGATGTTGTGCTTGTGTGTGATTATTTTTTTATGACAGTAAAGAAGTGGGGAAAGTCGACTAGCAGGAGCAGTAGCAATAATTGTTTGTTTATTTATTAATAATATTCACCCCTCAGTATGTATGGAAAATTACATTAGGAATTGTTGGTGCTATTGTGTTGGAGTTGAGGCGCATTTGACGGTTGTGGTTGGTGCTTGGGTGTTGGGATGTTTTGGATTGTATCTTACAAATTTGTCTTTATTACTTGACATATGCACTTTTTTCATGGTTCTTGGGTGGCATCTATTTGGGGACCCAGTGGTTAACACCTCACAAAAATCAGTAACATGGAGCAACTATAAAATGAGTAGGCTATTCAAAATACCCGCAACATCTACCATTTAGTATGTCTACACGTGCACTTAGCTGCCTCAAAAAATATTTTAACCCCAAAATGAATTTTTCACAATTTTCTAGAAAATTATGCTCCACCAAACAATACCGATAAATACGTGTAAGTACACATATATAAAAGTATAAAAATTACCGTACTTTTTACTCCTTTTCATTTTATTTTTATTTTTTCAATTCAAAAAAAATTCCATGCAATAAAAAAATATTGTGTAAATAAAAACGTAATATATTAAGCATAAAATCAAAGTCAAACATTTAAATAAAAGGGCAACACATAATAGCAGATTAACCTTATAAGCATATGCGACAAATTTTTATGTGAATAAATTAATTGCAATTAAAGCATGAGTCAACATTAATTAGAGAAAAAATTTCTTTAGTTTTTGACTATGCGACACAACAATTTACATAAAAAAATCCAATTTTACTGCACGAGTCCTTTCATTACGATTTGATTCCTTTCTTCCAGACCACATACATGCATGCATAATGCTTGCATAATGAATATTCATGCTGAGTGTACTTTGTCAATCACACAATTGTTGGGTTTAATATAAAAAGGAAAAAGTAATCAAGGAACAGCAGGTGATTTACAATATTCCAAAAATGCATGAGGGAATGTAAATTTTATTTTTTGATGGTTTTTGTGTAAATTTTTTTTTGGAGTGGTTTAGAATGTTGCTTTTATTGTGTAGAAGGAGTTAAGGTATTATAAATCGATATTGTAGTGGATTATTTATTGGCAGGGTTGGAAATGGGGTAACTTTGGGGTCTATAAATATGCGTTTCTCATAGGATTAGTCAGAAGGTATGATTTTAGTGTCAAAACACCCCCTCGATGGAAATTTTCTTCAATTTGTTATGGGTTTTTAGAAAAACTTCTGAAAACACCCCCTCAAAAATTTCTGACTACACTCCTGGTGTTTCTCATCCAAGGATGTACCCAGAGAGCTTTTGAATGTGAATGAAAACTTGCCTTTAAATAAAAAAAAACTAAATTCTGTCTATGCATAAATTTTGATAAATTACTACACCAGTGACGTAACTTGACTTTTTGTCTAGTTTGGAATTTCTTTTCGGTTCCAAAACTCTAACAATTTTAAATAATCCATCCATCCACCCCCTGACTACGCTACTGGGCTACACCTCACGTTGCTTACTAAAAACAAGCGTAACATGCCCAAGTCGAGGATGGTAAACTTAAGTTGATTGGTTTCTTCTCGGCTACAAATCTGCTTTAAAATAATTACTTCATTTCCCATGACTTTGGATTATACCTTCACCTGGTCATCTCTTTCGATCCTCAAGACAAAAAAGCCACAAAGTTTCACAAATTCAAAGTCAAGTTCCAGATCCCACTATTTACCATCTCTGTCCAAATGCACATAAAATTCATCAAACCAAACTTTATCTTTTATTCTCGGAAAATTGTTAAAATTTTCAATGATCATCATCATTATTATCATGTGTGAACCATCCACTTCTGCTCAACAATTCACAAATATGATTTAACTTGATGCTGTTGAGCAAAATAATTTTGCCGAGGCTAGAAACAATTGAATGCAATGCAGAAGTGCGAGAGTGAAATGGAGAGAATTTTTGGAAATTGAATGTTGTTTTTCCTCATGTATTCACTGTCTACCGACGTCAGACGTAGTGTGAATGAATTGAATGAATGAATTATTGCAACAAGTTTTTACTCACTAAATATTCATTCTCTATTCAAATCATCAAAATCAACATCAGACATTTCAAATGAGATAGATGTGGAGAATGAGACGAAAATGGTGCTTGGTTTTGAAGTGGATGGGAGTTTGAGGTGTCAGTTAGATATTTTCAATGGTATATGCCGGAAATGCAAAATTATATAGACGAATCTGAAAAATTAATTCAACCAAAGTGTTTATTATGCATGCAGAGTAAAATTTTAACAAAAAAATTTTTTAACAGGCAAGTTGGGTATTGTGTCGAGCTGACTGCTTTATTTTAAAGTTCAGTAAATTGGATAGAATTTTATTGTGTAGTAACTAAAATAGATTGCAATATATTTGCAGTTGGAATACAATTACTGCTATAGAATTCCATTTTGGTTACACAACTTGTTGCTAGGTAGGAATTTAACATTTTAATTAATTCTATAAATGAGTGCTACAGTTAGTTAGTTACTTTTGTGTGGTAGGAAAGTTTTTCCTTCAGAAAATTGATTAATTAATTTTGCAGTAAATCATTACTGTAATGAGAATATGAGTATACTGATTGCAACTAGAAACATTGTAGAGCTTGTAGAACTTTTAAAAATTAAGGGGGGGGGGGTTAATATTGATGAAAGTTTCCTTCAAGGGGGTTGTTTTGGGTTCAAGGATAACGGCGTTTTCAGGTTTTGGCCATAACAATTTATGGACCAAAAAAGTATATATAGCTCATTAGATTGTTCACAAAATAAATACAGGTTCAGATGCTAGAAAGTCGCATTTTTGAACCTGTGAGCTCGGGTTCGACTCCAGGGAAATCTACTTGAGATGCCTTTTTGAAATAAATCTATCTTATTCGATTATGGAATGGGAACAGTCATAGAAACCACAGTTAAAATATAATTTAGGAGTTTTCAAATGATGTTAAATCAGTGCTAGGGTTCAAATTAATACAAAAATCATAGCTACTCCTAACAGACAAACAACATGCTTAGCTGACACTCAATGAGCATGATACAGTCCCACTGAGCAAGCTCTTTTTCTAGTAGGATGCAGTGAAATGTACAAGAACATCCATCAAAACTAAATGAAGTTTTATTGTTTCCATAAAGATTTATTAAAAAATTCATTTCCATTTTTAAAAAATCAAGTTATTTACAAACAGGAAGTAATGCTCCTCCATTTTTTTCACCTCGTCTGCTTCATTTTTATTCATATTTAAGGTGAGAATTTCAATAAATTACTCTCGCTATTTTCCCATTCATAAATTATATTTTTTTTCTAGCACTCGTTTCTGCATCAATGCGGAAAGTATGAAGGAATAAGCGGGGACAAGAGGAAAAATTGTGGACGGGACACTTAATTAATGTGCACACAACTCAATAATAATAATTTTATTTTTTTCTCCGTGATGCGGACACTCAAGAAATATTCTCTTACTTGAAACTTCTTCTATCAGCACATCTGAGTTTGTTCCGCAATTTATTTTTTTAAATTTATGAAAAAAAATCATCCCCCATATTTATGACTTCTTTTCTGGTGTGGTCTCGACGGTCCTCGCAACTAAATATAATTTTCCATGTGAATGCGCTTCTTTAACAAAAAAAAAGCAGCAGCAAATTTATATCACGAAAAAAAAGTTTCTCAGTCATTTTCAGTGGAAGCGTAAAATAAAATTATTTGTGTGGCATTAATTTCATACTTTTCAATTATCTGCATTATGATACAGAAAGAATAAATTGCATTTAACCGCATTCACGCTCTCATGAATCGAATATTGGATGAATAATGGGAAGAAGTAGTAATTGCATTGTTAGCAATAATAGCAAAAATGAATAAAATGAAAACTTTTTTTTCCCTTTCTCACACTGCAATTCTTCTTTCATGACTCTCAAATTAAAAGTTTTAATGAAATTTTTCCTCTTCTACATTTTTCATTCCTCTTTCTTGTTTTTGCTGGGATTTGAATAAAATATTGCATAGAGTTCAATAAAAGGAAGTGATTTTTTCAATTGTTTTATTTATTTTAACAATCATAATTAAATTATTTTAATTTTATAGTAGGGAGCTAGTCTGAGTGGATAGTTATTAAAGTGAAAGAAGCCTTATTTATTATTTGTAGTAGAAACTTCCTAGTTCAATAATTGAAAATTCAACCTCTGATGGGATTCGAACTCAAATCCTCACATTAAAAATGTCACAGATTTTCTAGCTCATTGTCTAACCACTTGCCCTTGTATTTTTCCAACACTGACAGATCCACCTACTCATGGTTTGATATTCAAACACCCAAACAGGGTTATGATCAGGCCAACTCGCCATCTCCCTAGAGTTTTCTTCAATTGACTAGGGTTATTTTTATTGGAAAAATATTCCAAAACCCCTCAGTTCACACAAACAATTTTAGATCCCCTCGAAATATTTCTGACTATACTATATTGTAACAGGCTAAGCAAAACATGCGTTTTTTTCGTAAAGTAATAAGTGAACGACTCAAAGAGTCAGGGGCGTATTCAAGGAGCGGTTTTGAGGGTCAAAACCCCTAACTTTTTGGGAATTTTTGTCAATTTGCTAGGGTTTTTAAGAAAAAAATCCCAAACCCCCCTAAATTTTCCCGTTCATATAAAAAAATTCAAAATCACTTCCTCGAAAAATTTCTGGATACATCCTAAGAGTTCTTGAGGAAATATATCAAGAATGCAAGCTGTAATGATCACCATTGTCACAAATAATCAAAAACTTAAAATTTTCTATCAAGAAAGAACCCCTTCTCGTAATAAAAATCTACTCTCTGTTAATCACTTCCACATAAACTTTCAAACATAAAACTAATTCCCAATACTCTTAAAATATTCATCATCCATTAAGTGAAAATTATCAACGAAAGTTCCTAAGTACAATTTGTAACATTTAATCTATCCAAGAGAGACAGAAACAAGAATTGAGTTAGAAAAGAGAAGCAAAGCCAACAATCCGACAAGGGCATGTTCACATAAATGAGTTTTCCATTTCATCCATCCACTCATTCATTCATTTATGGTATTCTATTTGCTACTCGTTTACCAAATAAATTATACATCCTCTCTCGCCTGCATAGATTTGGTCATAGCACTAACAATATGGCAATGAAATTCAAACATATGGCAATGGCTTGTTTAGAGTTTAATTGTGGATACATACTGGATACACACATAAAAGGATGAAGCAGATATAGAGACAATTGGATAGAAGCTTTACTATGCTCCGTGCATGTATGTATGACAATTGTTGTATCATCAAAAAAATTTTCCTTCTTTTTCTCCCTTTTCGCTTCATCTCATGCCAATAATTTGAGTTTGTGACTCACAGAATGTTTATATGTGTGCAACAGGGTTGGAGTTTAGGTGTTGATGATGAGGAAATGATTTAGATAAGCCTGAATTTGGCTAGTTTTACGAGAATACCTTAGTAAATATCCCAGACTGGAGGGTTGGTTGCTCACTACACCTTAGGAAATACCCCACCCAAGGTTATAGCTTAGGAGTAACCTAGAACCACTTCTGAGGGTTCTTATTGAAGAGGAGGACAAGAAGTCTAGTAGAATTCAAACTAGAGTTTATTCAAGAATATATAAGCATAATTCAGGATAGATCAGTGCAAAGGGCATAGCAGGGTTGTAGTCAAACAACCAAAACAACCCCATGGTTTCGATCCAAATGCTTGGTTAATAAAAATCCAGAATGTGATCAATCACCTATAAAACAACTCTGTTGTGCATATTCAACGATCCCTTTGTATCATCACATGAATATTTCTATTTCGCACTTTATATGATGTTGAACTAGCATGGTTAGCTGGTTAGAATCATACTTTTACACACACACAAAATTTTCATACAGATATATTTGCGTTTTAAATCCAAAAACATTATTATTGTATTTATTATTTACCAAACAAACCATGAATAGACACATATATACCGTCATAGAGGTTTTGAGTTTCGTATACACAAAAAATAATTTTTTTTCTCATCTCTCTGTGTGTTGTGTTGTGCTGCAAAGCAAATAGAGGTGCACAATCAGCTCCCCATATTCCATTGAATTTGTAGATTTCTATTTGAATGCGCTTTGTGAGTGCATCATAGGGAAAGGTATGTACACATGCACACACACTATTTTTTGGTTATGTTGGTCTGGCAATCGACGCTCTATGACTGTGGAATTTTTCGTGCAACTCCTACAGCTGATGGTAGTAAATACTTCTATTGCAACTATACGAAATGCGGTAAAATGGAAAATTTATTGCCGACAGTTTTGGTTCAATTGGTAAACCATTCAAATGAATGTAAAGTTATCAATATGCAATGCATATTTGCTGCCTGTATGGTCATTTGTGAATTATTTTGTTATTCAATTTTTTTTAACTCGTTCGTTTGCTTCCTCTCTCACTCACTGATGACTAAATACAGTTATTGTTGCTTCATATTTATGTGACTAGAATAGATTTTTCATTTCCTCTTCCTCCTATATTTGCAGATAAAACACTTTTTTTTCGGGTGGACAACAAAAAAATTGTGAATATCCAATTTCCAACAAATTGGTGTACACATTCGAAAAATACAATAACAAAAAATGTACTAAATTAATTTTGACAATTTTTCGTGTTAAAATTGCAGCAACCTTTGTAAATATTTTTATTTTCAATTTACATTTTGCATTTTTTATTTAAACAAGATTTAAGGAATATGAATTAATTTATTGATAAACGGAGCTGATATGTGTATTTGAATTTGTAATTGTTTGTGATGATTGTGGAAAAGGAGTTGGATGTTGAAGGAATTAACGTTGAAAGGGCGTAAACTGTTTGACTTTCGACAAATCAAACTGAAGCAATCAAGTAGGCTCTTCATTCTGGTGTAAAAATATCATTGTCATCAAAGGTAAGCAATCAAATCTCAAATTGGTAACATAATTTTAAAATTTGCATACGAAAACCACAAGGTTGTGTAAGAATGACAAGGTACCCTGTAGCCAGAAAATTTTCGAGGGGGGATTTGTCACCCAATTCCTTCCCCCCCTGACTATGCATTTTGCATGAAGTCGAGTCGACTAGACTTCGAATTCTTGTGTATTCTAATGAATAAATCATACGAATAGCATTTATACTGTATCAGTATTGAGTATTAGTTTGGGTGATCACTAGTAAGGTAAATGTGGTGTCTGAGTAGAATGGAATCTGGGGTATCAAAACATGGTTAGGCCGAATGATTAGGCAACAGACCGGAAATCTGTATCACACTTTTGAGAGTACGTGGGTTTGATTCCCACCAGAGATCAATCTCTAAATCATTAGTGTTTCGATATGAGAAGGATTTGTACAATGCTCACGACATTACAGTAAATAATTTTTACAAAGCATGAGATGTAACTAGGAGGGGGTTTCGGTGGCTTGAGTTGAAAAAATAGCAAACTAACATCCAATGATTAACGAATCAAAACTATTCAACATGACTTTATTTAAAAAATACCAAAAAAAAACCATTAAGAAAATTAAACTTTGAACTTTCTAATCTCGAAAATGATTTGATTCCACTCATTGACTACATTTAATGTTCATAAACAAAGCTCAACTATAAAAATTTCTTTAAAATAATTTTCAGTAAATTTCCTCTTAAGCTCCATTTTCTCTGTTCTTTTTTTATTTCCAAAAAATATTTTTCATTTTTTTTCTGGCGTCTTAAAGTTTTATCTCTAAAAAACTACAAGAAGCATGTATGTCTGTACATATGTACATAAATAAGCAAGTAATAAATATATGTACATGAATAACGCAATGGGAAAAATAGAGAATAAAGTGAGCCGTAAGAGAAATGTTCATGCATAATAAACTAGAACTATATTCGCTTATTTTTTACGATTTTCATCATCACATTTCTTTTCTTGCCTTTTGATAAGAAGTATGTATGAGCACATATCTATATATACATGTTTTTACTATATATTCAATAAATTTTATGAAAAAAATATATATAGAAATTGAATGGAGATGAGGAGAGGAAGGAGGCACTTCAAGTGGTACAATAAAATAAAATAAAAAGATACAAAAAAAATGTATAGTGGTAGTTCGTTTATTCATGATGATAAGAGCATAAAAAGAAATAAATTCACATTGAAAAATTTATGATTTATGAATTTTCTTTTCTTACTCTCAATTTTTCTTGTTGTTCCTACTCTTTATTTTTATACAAGATATGGATTTATTTATGATTACCTCGATCGTAAAACTTTTTTTTCCTTTCTCTGGTGGTTGTGAAGACAATAAATTCATAAAAATCTGCATACGCTGATATCAATCAAATGTTTTGAAGATTGATACGAGAAAAAATTGTATTTTTTAGTGTAAACCTAGTTTTTGTCACTTTTTGCATTGAAACTGATTAGGGGTCGTTCGCAAATTACGTGACGCCTTGCAGGGGGGAGGGGGTAGAACAATTTTTGACAGTCCAAACACAAAATTTTGCGTGACGTCACTTACGAATGACCCCTTAAATCAGTAGTACTCAAACTATGCTCCGCGACACACTATGTGTCGCCGCGCCATCTCAGGTGTGACGCGAAAAGTTTAGCCAAAAAAAAGGTCATGAATCTGGTGTGTCGTGAACACCTCACTAAAAATTTAGTATGTCACGGTCTCAAAAGTTTGAGAACCACTGCCTTAAATGGTAATTTTTAGCGCATTTTCCTTAGAAAGTAATGCGCTTAAAGGTCCACTTTGGCTGGCTGGCTGGCCCGCTGGCTGGCCCGCTGGCTCCCTCAAAAACTCGGCAGGGGAAGCACGTAGAGACTTCGGGTTTTTTGCATTAAATAGCTGCTATTTCGTAGGGGTGCGCAACGTATTTAGTTTTTTGAAAATCCTCACCTAAACTTAATTAAATTAACTTTTCTGTTTTTGGTGTAAAAAATCACTGACGTTGGATTAGTCAAAGTTTAACGTGACGCTTAAAAAGAATACTTATATTAAAAAACCCTTCAAGTCGTGGGTTCGATCCTCTCCGCGGGCAACTTTTTTTTACACTTTTTTGATTCTTTTTTACACTTTTTTGATGTTTTATGATATTTTATGATTTATTAATGCATAATTAAATTTTTTTGAGTCATAAAACAGCAAAAAAGTACATTTTTTCATAAATTTTATTTTCTCGAAATGTAAATGTATGTAGAACCATACAAATGTTACTTGTGAAGTATAAGTGACAGATTTAATTTGTACTAAAACCATACAAATGTTTTGAAATAGCTTCCGGAATTTTTTTCAGCTACAACTATATATTTCAAGCATTTATGCTATGTTTTCAATTCATTTGGGGAAATAAATTAAGTGGGTACTTATTTTTACATTCTGAATTATGGATTTATTTACTGATCTGTGCGGGAAAATGCGCTTAATTCCCTCGATGTATAACACGAGGACTTTCTACATCTTTTAAATTTTTAACACATTTTACTTTACCAGCTTCAAAAATTCCTCCAATTCATCCAAATTGTGCTCTTTAAAATAAATGCACATTTCCACATATGCACAAAATAACATTACGAAAAGAATATCATATCCCTGAATTGGTAAAGGCTCACCAAAGCCAAAGCCAATTTGAGAGCAATTATCAGGGCATTTTGATATTCATTGAACAAAATAATCCTTTTAGAGGAGAAGAAGAATCACTGGGGAATTATTTTGATCGATTCAGGGAGAATTTATTTTTATCGATTGGACATAAATGCAATTTTGAATGAGTAGAAAAGAAGATAATGGACGATGTTGTTAGATAATGGACACATCAAAATAATAATTAGTTTTTAGGAGGGAAAAAACTTTTAGTTATGTTTAGGAAATGTTGAAGATATACCCGGGGAGTAAGGAGTGGTGGTGAGGTTGGTTGAATTTGCCTAAGGAAAGTGTGATTGAGGTTATAGGCATTCAGGAATCTTTTAAACTTAAAATAATATGGTCCCAGTGCTGAACTCCCTTTTGAAAGCCAAAAATGTCACTGAAAGGTATCACCAGACAAGGGAGGTGTCTGAAATTTTTTTTCGTGGGGTCCATCAATTAGAGATTCAGAAATACTTCGAAATTTTTTTCGATGGAGTCTGGACCCACGTGGACCCCCTCTGGCTACTCCACTAACACAATAAATTTTACAATGTTTGAAATTAAGTCCTAGGCTAAGTGTATCCCAAGGTTACATATTCATTAGCAACTTTTAACCAGCAGCTGTGCTTCTGCATCACCAAACAAAATTCCATTCATTCCCGGGGCACAATAAATTGATGGATGTATGCACATATTCAATATTAAAATTGAATAAATCTAGCACACAAAAATGAATTTTTCCATCATTTCAGAAGCTGAGTCTGTTAAATTGCTGAGTTATTCGCTCTCATTCATGAATGAAAGGCACCAGAAATGCTTTTAACGAAAATTGGAACATAAAAATTTTTCGAATCAATAAAATAATAATAATAATCAGCAAATTACATAACAGCATAAAGGAACGCATCAACAAATGAAATCTACAAGAAAAATGTTATGACGATAATTCGAAATGTGTTTAGCATAAGAGTGTGGGGATAATGCAAATTTTCATCGCTTCATTTCCTTCTCAACATGCTCAAATCATTGAATTTATTTATGTATTATTCTGATTACATCAACAGTGAAAGCGAACGGCAAACATGTAGAGAGCGTCATGGCAAGAGCAAAATTTAATCTGAAGGGATTATGTGCTTATACGATTGAATTGTGTGTGCGATATACATAGTTTTTTTTATTATTTCGCTTGCCATGAAATTGATACGACAACTGACAAAATAATTTTCCATATTATGATAGAACTTTTTTTTGTCCAAACTTGATAGTCGGCAGCGACACGTAACTTGACGGTAAATGAATCAAGGTTGGATTGATTGCTCGCTTTCTGTAATTAACATGCAACATGTTTGGATTGTGAGAGTATTTTGATGGAATTTGGGGATTAAATTCTGATTTTTTATAGATTTTTTGGACTTGAATCTCAGAATGACCATAAAAACTGATTTTTGTCATTTGAAAGCTCCAAAGAAAATCACAAAGACACCAACACACCCCTAAAACTACTCTTATCTCACCGAAAAAATTTATTTATTGCCAACTTCAATTATCATTCCGATAATTTCACCTTTTCTCCCTTTCCCTTCATGTCCATCACATTTGAAGTGACATTTCAATTTTCTCTATCTACAAAATTATCTTAAATAAATAAATGAACTTCAATCATAAGGTCACGTCACATAACATATGAAATCATTTTGACCACACCTGACAATCTAATTTTTCGTACAAGCTGTATTCAACCTTGAGTTGGAATTATCATCTATTCCAAGTGATTAAACATTACACTCATGGAATTTTTTTTGTTTTTGAGGGAGGTTTTTTTGTGATTGGAAAATTTATTGAGCATCATGTGTTTACCTGATTAGGTTGTTTGTTTTTGGAATGGAGGTGTATTGACTTTTTTTTATGAAGAAATTAATGAATTATTTGATATAATTTTTAAAAATGAAACTTTGATAAGGAATGAATAGGGTGACCATCTGCTGGATATTTCACAGGAGTGTCCTGTTTTTTGGAATTTGTCCTGTGTCCTGTTTTAGCACCTAAATGTCCTGTTTTTTAAAGAAAGCTCACAACTCAAAACAAAATAATTATGATTATAGAACATGAAAAAAAAATTCGTTTTGAATGCACTGGTTTGAATCCAGTGAAGAAAATTTTTGTTTCATTTTTTCATTCTTTTTTGATAATTTTTTATAAGTAAATAACATGATTTAAATGATTTTTCAACAAAAAAGCGACTTAAATGGTTCTTACATTAGAAAATTGAAAATATCCTGTTTTTTTGCGAAAAATAACTGGTCACCCTAGGAATGAAGTCCATTAATTTTTTTTGGCATCCGGGTGGAATATTTATGCTCAATTTTCCCTTATGTTCAATTTAAGGGGCTATTCCTGGGGGGGGGGGGGGGGGTTGACTCTCCAATCTGATCTAGGTTATGTTTGACTTTTTCCCAAACTAAGCCTATATGAAAAAGTCTAATCTGATTATTGCCATCTTCAAATTTCTTCCTCTGCGTGCATAGATGTAGCATTTTAATCAAGTGATTGAAAGCATATTTATACAGGTTAATTGAAAATGGCTACGACTATTTGATAACGAAATTCTCTTGTAAGAAATCAATTGGCAAAAAGGAAGCAAAATATAGCCCACATGGGTGGTTGATTTTGCGAATTTAGTAGAATCATCAAAAAGGCAAACACTATCACCGCAAATACAACGTCTTTAGTATTATTTTATGGCATCAGTTTCTTTTCACTTTTAAAAAAATTGCCACTCCTGACGGCAATAAAAATATTTTTTTTGTATGTGGTTTTGGATTATAAAATTATCTCACATTCTTTTCGTTATCATTTTCTGCAGATAATTGTGAGTGGCTCACGCACTTTTAACAAAAAAAAATGTGAAATAAAAAGTTTAAAACACCAAAAATAAATACAAAAGGGAAAAATGAAATGGTATTAAAAAATTTTTTGTGTTGGTTTATTATTATCATAATTAAAAGACATAAAAAGCAGCACAGTTTTTCACCTTGTTGCTTTATTTCATTTCCATTGAATGATATCGTGAAGCAATTTCAGGCAAGCATTCATTTTACGACATTTAGCGACGATATATTTTATTTTCATTTTCATACACTCCAAACTAAATAAAGATGAACAATTTCCATCATTTATAATGTCTTCATAACACTTATTGCATGCTTCCCCTTGAGCATACTCGCACACTCACTCTTTAACCTTAACTCGTATAATGATGATAATGTTTAGTGTCGATATAATGTGCTGTGCCGTAGAAGTCCCTTCTTGCCTTTTTACAATTCAGAGTAGGATAAATAGTTTCTGGAATCACATCCACTGGATATTGAACAACACAAATTTCCTTCTGTTGCTAAGTGGCTGTATATGAAAATTATTTATTACTTTGGATTTTTTTTGTTCTGTTTTAGTCATGATAAAATTAATCGCTGCTGAAGTTGGATAATTTTTATAGTTTATGGTTAAAGGGGGTCGTGCTTCGGTTATGATCCCTAACAATGAGGAAGGAGGGATTAAAAGTTCAATTTCTGATGGACATCATTTGCTAATAACCCCCAAATTTTGTTGGTACTGTTTTGGAAGGTAACAAGTTTTGAAAATCGAATACTTGTTGTTAAAGTAGATTTTAGTTAAATTAATTTTGGTTTAAATAATTTTTCGGTTTTGTCCATTTTTTCCAGGGTGAATTTTCACCCATTTACCCCCTTGGCTGCATCAATGATCTAAGGTTCTATCTGTAAAATATAGAGAAGTTCACCCTTGACCCCTAAACAGGAGGAAGATAACTCATCAACCCGAAGGCTGTTCATTCTACACTAAATACAATAAATTTCAAAAAAACGTCATGTTAAGATTCGAACCTATGACCGTTTCGTCCGTGTCAGGGCTTTTAAGCACCATAGCACTTGTCCACTCCTCCAACAAACCAATTCAATCCAATTAATTACCCTAATAATAAAACTCTTTTAAAGTAACAAACTTCCAACCCTGTCTGTCCATTGCAACCACCTCCATATGATATATCTGCCTGTGGACTCTTTTTCATTTTTATGATTTTTCATTTCATCAGCCAAATAAATCGTGTATGTAGTGCGAACACAAAAAAATATGTGTAATAAAAAATTTTTTTCCTACACATTTTATGACACTAGAGCGGAATGAGGAGAAGAAAGGATAATAAAGTGAACTTGATGGTAAATAATAGAAAGCAAAAAAAAAAACACATTCACTCAGTGGTGCTTCGCGATTCTTTGTTATTGTCAGTATGTGTGTATTTATAAACATATATGATATAAATGAAATGTGATGGCATTGTTATTATTATTATAAAGGGACGATGAGAGCGGTAACAAGAGAACATTTGAAACGCATTATAAATCATTGCCCATCATAAAATGAAGGAGGAAATGAAAAATTATATTCATACACACAAAAAAAAGAATGTCTGGCAATAACATTCTATTCTATTCTTATTCACATTTTAAATCTTTTCCTGATTACTGCGATATACTGCGATGAATAAAAGGCTTTATCGCATTTGCGGTTTTTGGCTACAGAATTAAAATGTGCACATAAAAACGTTGTTAATTAAGCATACAAAGGATGAATGATAATTTTTTTGTCTTTATGATTCTTTTTTTTGTTACTTTTGGGATTCAGATGGATGGATTGGGGATTTCTGGTGATTTTTTTTCTGAAATTCATTGCAAAAATTGAAAGCTTCTGGATTTTTTTTTTAAAAATTTTATTTCCAAAAAAATAAGATTCAACACAAATTTTAGACAAGTCACAAATCTTCCTTAATTCATTCGATGTTGATCACCACGATGCTCTTCTATGTGATATACGGTAGTTCCAACGCGGTAAACTTCACCTGTCGATGTCCTTAATGATGGCTCGTGTGTTGTGATTAATTGCGTAGATTCAAGTTGTTGACCATCGTCAGCTCTAACAATTGTCGCATTTTCTAAGTTCCCAATGTAATGTCCTTGCAGTCCGGAAATTGAAAGTGATCCATCAGAATTGGTTGTCAAAACATGCTGTTGTGCTCCGTGTTGGCTATTTGCAGATATTGCTTGTTGATCCGAGCCTGGTTCCATTGTGTTATTTCCGCTTTCTTGCATGATCTGTTCAGCTGATGTACTTGCCGCATTCTGATCAGCCTTCTTTGATTTTTTCGGTGTTCGTTTCTTAAAGTGTCTCAGTTCCAAATGTCGTCGCAAGTTGCGTGATTGACTGATTGTAGCAGAACAAATAGGGCACGTTGCAGGCTGCTCAGATTGTGATTTCAATTTATTAGACTTGTCTTTAGGTGTTTTTGGAGCTCCACTTTCATTTTTCGTGGATACATTTGAAGTATTTTGGTCCACTGTTTGTTCTTCAATAGAGGCTTGTTCCTGCTCCTCGAAAATCACTTCAGTTCCTTGATGTATGGCAGTTTCTGATCCCGATGCTTGAGGTTCCATTTTGATTATTTTTGAAGAATTTCCTGGTGTTTTTGGGGATCTTGACTTACGTTTGCGTTGTGGTAAATATTGATTCATGACTTCATCACTCATTTGTTCTGGAAGGATTTCCTCTGCGACTTGATGGTAAGTTTCAATTGCTTGAGGTGCTTGCTGCATAATTAGCTCTTGTTCTCCAGCTACTTCCATGATATGAGTCTTGACTTCCTGATTAACGGGTGCAGGGTGAATTTGAAATGATGCGTAGGAAGTGGTGTCATCATTGTGTGTGACTGTTTGTGGTACAAGTCCTTGAATGTTAAGAAATTGTGCAGCTTGCAACAATGACGGTAACTGAGCATGATTTACACTAACTTCGCCACGATACACGAATTCTAACAGAGCTTCCAAATCGCTGGCTGAAACACCAGCTAACATGACAATTGGATGCTTACACGATGTATTTTTTAGCAGATTTAACAAATATGGACTTGCAGCACACAATACAATTTTATGTGCCTCAAAAGATCGTCCTTCTGCAGCCAATGTAACATCCATTAAATCACCATGACACCTCAACGATTGCACTGCTGACACTAATGAAGTTCCATAATCACCCCAAGTAAGTGAATATAAAGAATTCACTGGAATAGACATTTTAATTTTTTTTCAATAGCTTGAGCGTCTTTTCAATTCACAATCTGTCCACAACTTTTTAGATAATGATCTGAGAGAAAATCTGAGAGAAAGTGTTTAATTGAGAGTAACCAATCAATAACTAGTACCTGTTAGGTTATGTTTGATCAATTTATTCTAACTTTCAAACGAGATTGATGAAATCAGGTAAGAAACGCTTCTGAATCTTTTCTGGTTCTTTTGAAACTTTCTTGTTATTGTTTTTTTGCACTTTCCTGCGTTTTTATTTACATTTTAGTATCAAAGTTCTGAACTAATTCGTTAATAATCTAATTAAAATTTTTGTAAACATAAAGTACTTAAGTGCATGGGGTAAGGGGTTATGGGGTCAAACCCCCTATTTTTTTTTGAAAATCCTTAAAACCTTTTAAAAAAGAAAAGGCTATGCTTTTATACCCCTCCCCCCAAAAAAGCTTAAGGGAATTAAAACAATCCAAAACTTCAATCAAAAATTCCACTTAAGAACCAAAAGAATTAGTCCAACCATCTTAAATACAAATTTTTTATGTCCTTCCATGTTTCATTTAAACGACAAAAATCTTCTAAAACGAAGAAAAGGAAGGAATCTTAACAGGGTCAGCTCGCAACATCACACACAAGAGAGAAAAAAACCTATAAAAAGCATAACATTCTGGATCTTAATAAGATGATGACGGAAAAAAAGAATTGAAATGTGCGAAATTGTAATCGAAAAAAATCACAAATCGAATGGCAATAAATAATTTTATTGGTTTTTGGCTCCCTTTTTTTCATCATCACCATCAAATATCATTTGGAAAGGGAGTTTATGTGTGTAACGGCAAGACCACATATATCCGCCTGATACACACATTTGGCGAGTACAAAAAAAAAGTTGATAGAGTAGAGGAAAAAAACACCCAAGAGAAAGAAGGAGGAAGAACGAAATGAAATTGGAAATAAATTGAAAATCTTGAAACTTGCTTTTTTACGACTTCAATTTAATATCTCTTCACTGCCAATTCTCTGATTGCGTACGTTTTTTTTCTTTCTCTGGCAAAATCTACTTCTGCCGCTGGGTTCTTTGCATGATTTTTTTAACAGATTTTTTTTGAAATATTGTTAACAAATAATGATAATACTGTTAGAAATTGATGCTTGGAGTGTAGATGAGTGAGAATTACAGGTCATGAGGATTACCTTTTGCATTTTAAAGTTTTATTTGTTAAATCTTAAGTAAATTACATTATAAACCTTACAAATGGTTACTATAGATCTGTGTTTTTTTTAATTAATAATAATATTTTATTTCTGTCTATTAAGTATGTACAAAAAAAAAATTTAAAATACATGTTCTTGAGGTTGGTTTTTAAGGAACCAGACTTGAAGTCTTTTCGTCACTTAGTTTTTGATTTGGTTTGAACTGCTTTTGCTTTATTCAGAATATAGATCTGTGTTTCTTTTTGACAAAATTAAGGGGAGTGTTGATTAAGGGGTCATTCACTTATGACGTCCATGATTTAGGGGGGAGAGGAGAGGTCTGAGATTTTGTGACACTTTAAATTAAAGAAATTTTTGTGCATTAAAATTTTGTGACAAGGAGGGGAAGGGGGTCTAGAAATCCCATTTTTTGATGGACGTCATAAATGAATGACCCCTAATCTGATTACCTATTATAGGGTCTAAAAATATAGAAGACGTGCTAAAATTGCTCAAAAACTAGAGAGCACATAATAAAATAGAGGATGTGTATCTGAAAAACCATGTAGATGGTCTAGCCAATCTTTGATATAATTGAGAATCGAACCCACGTCATAAAAAAGAAAGTGATTTAGATTTTTGGAATACTGTCTAGCCACTCGGTTTCTTCTTGAATTGATAGATTCTCCTGAAAAATTGATTGATCTGAAAAAGCTCTGAAAAAGCAGAAAAATTGATTGATAAAAATTATATTTTTTTAAACTAATTTTTGGCTTCATATGCGCACTTTAAGCAAAGTTTTGAATTAAAACAGCCCAAAGGCTGTTTTTGGGGTCAAAATCTTAACTTTCTTGAAAAATTTCTTTGCTATGTTTTTTTGAATACCAAATTAAAAAAATCCCTCAAAAATTTTCGAAACCCTCTCCATCCTTAAGCAGCTTGATTACTGAAATTAAAATTAAAATACACACACCCAGAAAGACAATTGCTGATAGAAGCAATCACTTATTCACAATAGAGTTCCTATCAACTCCATACAATTTCTTTCATCCTACAACTTTTAAGGCATCATATGGCATGTCATATTTAAAACAAAAATTTAAAATTCCTCACAACAAAGACGTTCCAAGGGAGGCATTCATCATCAAGAATAGAAATTATATTTATTTATTTCCAAATCAAACAAACAAAACGAAAGTAAAAAGCGAGGATGAAGAAAAAAAATTCAAAATGGAAATGAAAGAAATTAAATAAATCATAAATGCGGTTTCGCCACAAAGTCACCGGGGAAGTATAAAACAAAGAATGAGAAAAGGGAACAAAAGCTGAAATATCCTCATCTATATTCATCACATGTTTTTCATGATAAAATTCAACGCAACAGCAAAAAAAAGAAATCGTACAACAATATGATTATTACCCGCCATTCACGCGCAAAAGAAAGCATCGAGCCTCCTCGACGATAGAGAAATTATTACTGCGATGCGTTATAATTTTGATATTAAAAATTCATTATTCGAATACTGAATTTTCTTTTCGTTATGTGCTTGCTTCAATGCCTTATACGCAAAATACTCCCCAACTGCGTGCCTCCTCTGCCTTTCAACTTTACAATCTCATTTCGTTAGGGGTTTTAAACGACTTTCTTTTTTTCACAGCGGCGATAAAGAAAATCTCATCTGAAATAAATCGCGCAATACATTTTTTATTGCAGATAATTCTAATGCCTTCTTTTTTTTGGATGTATTCTTTTATTTCCCTCCGCGATATCCTCTGCTGTATGTAATGTTCTTATTGAAAAAACGCGAGTGACTTGAAAATAACACTTCTGTGAGGAAAGAGAGATGTAAAGGAAGCATCACAAGTGATAAGAATCTTTCGCATCTCCTTCTCGCATTGTCTCAACTTGTGGCCCATCCATGATTTGAATACTTGAATATATTTATCTGTAAAGTTAAGTAGATCCTTAAATTTTTTTTACAACACCACCAGCTATGATGATTGTGACTTAATTGTGAATGCAAAACAAAACCTTTTCGGTTTAAATACCGTTCTGAGATTTTTTTTGTCTTTCTGCTTTTCTTCCATCTTCTTATGGCTTGTGGAATTTATCAATGTTCATGATTATTAAAATTGTCATAATCTACAGTTTTTTCATCTTCTTTCTTTCTGTGCAATATCTATTCATTGAAATTGGATTGGATAGAGATTAAGGTTGTTTTGTTGTAATGGAAGTTCGATGGAATTCTGTGGAGGTGTTTTGGTCGGTTTCTTACTTTAGAAGTTGATTTTTAAAATTTATACATGATGATTTCCTTCATGATCGAACTTGTCTGTACATGTCAGGAGGGGCATACCCAGGGTGGTGTCTTGGGTGTCGAAACACCTCACTTGATGGAAATTTTCTATAATTAGCTAGTTTTTTGAGAAAAACTCACTAATTTTTGCCATCCACACGAGAAAATTTCACAACCTTTAAAACAAATTCTAGCATTGCCCCTGCTTTTCAAGGTGGTTGATTTGGGGTTCAATTCCCCCAGGCAGGTTTTCCTAAAATTGGTTGGATTTTTTGAGAAATTTTTTGAGTTATTTGCCATAATCAGTTATATTTGCAAAGAAGGTGTTCCAGACCGTAGGTTTATGTGAGAAAAAATACAAAATTTCATAAAAAGAGACACAATTACCCCCTTGCTACTTATAAATCCCTTTCTGCTCTAGAAAAACGAATCCAGTCAAGTAAAATTTGCGAAAAAAATGTAATATTTTTAAAAGATATTATTAATAGTATGAGAGAGTTCTAGCGTTGTGATTACGATTCTCGTTAGAATCTATTGCACCGTACTCATTAAGTAAATTATCCATTCCGTCTGTCTCCTTACTGCAATTGCCAAATTCCACTGTTGAAATATAAAATTTAAATATTTATGCACCTATCACTTCATCCCTTAATTGTATCATGTCTTTCATTCCCAAAACAACATCCGAAAATTGTCAGCAAATAATCCTGTATTTATACTCAGGTCACAGTGCAAGACGACAAAAAGATTCAAAAGAAAATTTCTCTGCCATTCAGCTTCATTATCTTCAACAAATATCTCAATGCACTATGGGGCAAAATGAAAAAAAATCGGACATTCACTTGGTTTTTGGCAATGTTTCAAATATCCATTCCAAAGTAATTTTTTCTTGTTGAAGACATAAAAATAGACTTATGTAGCAAATTTCAGGTCATTTGGTGCTACTTCCGCGATTTTAGGGCTGTTTGAAGTTGAAAAGGGGTCAAAATTTTGATTTTTTCATGCCATATTTGAACTGGAAAATCTCTACAATGATAAAAGATATCAAAAAATGGTTTTCAGTTCCTAATAGTGGTATATAGAAGCTTTATTTTGACCCCCTACAAAGCTTATAAATTTATAGTTTTGGTACCGGTGTACTAGGAAATGTATGAAAATCATAGAAAAAATACCTTTGGACATGCCGCAACTACCTTTGATGGTCGAGTTGTACCCAAATAAACATATTAGCATATAGCCATTGGCTTCTAGTTTTCAAAACTGTGTAAACATTGGGCAAAATACCCCTGCACTAAAAAGTTATGACGGTTTTAGTGAGTCGATCTATATTTGGCAAAAAACTGATTTTTCTTAGAAAAAAATGAGAATCATAAAAATAAATATTGTTTTTGGTGTTATTTGGTCAATAATGCCATTTTAAGACAAACTGTGAAAAATTTTTTACAAAAAGTTCAAAAGTTACCGATATATGGGGTACATGTTCTCTCTGACGACTTGACCCTTTTTCACCATACTCAAACTGCTGTAACTCTTACAGGATGTAATATTTTTTAATTTTGTTTTTTGTTTATTATAGCTTAGATTAGTATCTTTCTAACAATATATAATACTTGATGGTTGAGTATGGTCTTAGTGATGAATATGGTCCTTGTTTTTGACCGACCCCAAACTAGTGAAAATCTCAAAAACACCATTTCTTGATATAGCATTTACGAACATAATTAAATATGGTATTTAAGTTTTTTATGTTTATTTATGATAGTTATGATCATTTAAATTCAAAATTTGTGTTTTCGAATTTTTTTACAGACTGTGGATACTGTCTTGGTAGTCTTCTAGGAAGTACCCTAGTAGTCTCTATTTGGTCAAGAAATCTTGCAATATAACTTATATTACAGCTTTTTATCTATTGAAATATGATATCTATGCATATTTAAAACAAAATTTAACTGTTTAGAATACAATACACTGAAAAATTTCGATTTTTGGCTATTTCGTTCGAGATAGGCAAGAGTCGGTCACATTCAATACACTACCATGGAAGCAAGGACTAAGATATATTCAAGTATTATACATTTTTGGAAAGGTATTAAAAGCAGCTACCAAACACAGAAAACAGAGACCAAAAATATTGCTCCTGTAAAAAGTTATGAGCCTTTAAGTAGTCCCACAAAGCACCTAATTGGCAACCAGCATAGGAAAAATTACAGAAAAGCAAAAAAACAAAATTAAAAAATATTACATCCTGTAAGAGTTACAGCAGTTTGAGTATGGTGAAAAAGGGTCAAGTCGTCAGAGAGAACATGTACCCCATATATCGGTAACTTTTGAACTTTTTGTAAAAAATTTTTCACAGTTTGTCTTAAAATGGCATTATTGACCAAATAACACCAAAAACAATATTTATTTTTATGATTCTCATTTTTTTCTAAGAAAAATCAGTTTTTTGCCAAATATAGATCGACTCACTAAAACCGTCATAACTTTTTAGTGCAGGGGTATTTTGCCCAATGTTTACACAGTTTTGAAAACTAGAAGCCAATGGCTATATGCTAATATGTTTATTTGGGTACAACTCGACCATCAAAGGTAGTTGCGGCATGTCCAAAGGTATTTTTTCTATGATTTTCATACATTTCCTAGTACACCGGTACCAAAACTATAAATTTATAAGCTTTGTAGGGGGTCAAAATAAAGCTTCTATATACCACTATTAGGAACTGAAAACCATTTTTTGATATCTTTTATCATTGTAGAGATTTTCCAGTTCAAATATGGCATGAAAAAATCAAAATTTTGACCCCTTTTCAACTTCAAACAGCCCTAAAATCGCGGAAGTAGCACCAAATGACCTGAAATTTGCTACATAAGTCTATTTTTATGTCTTCAACAAGAAAAAATTACTTTGGAATGGATATTTGAAACATTGCCAAAAACCAAGTGAATGTCCGATTTTTTTTCATTTTGCCCCATAGTGCAATGGTGCAATTTTTTGATTTACTTAAAAGCATCACGAAATTGTTGAAAAACAATCATCAACTCAATTCTCATCAAGTGAATGGCATTCGAAATGTTCATGTATTTAACATGAAGAAAGGAAAAAAAAATTATTTATACACGGAATAAATGGAATAAAGAGACAGCAGCATTCTCATCAGTGAAATATAAATATTTACATTCATGCATTTTCCCATTTTAAAATTTTCTCACAATGACGATGTCGATGAGCGTATTTTTGGGAGCAAATGTTGGTGGACGGGGAAGGGGGATAGATTGAGACAGAATAAAAAGAAGTGAATAAAATTAAGGATTTTTGGTGCATCCACTGTTGAAGGAGAAACGAAAATTGCCGCTATTTTGGAATTCGTAAAAAAAGAAGGAAAAAAAACGACAGAATGTTTAAGATGAATAGCATTGGAAATGTGTACTGGAGGGAGCAACGAAATCAAGATATTTAAATCACGTAGGAAATATTTTGAATCACGTTCAACACAGGAAATTTTTAGTTTGCAATCCCAGAAGATTTTTTTTGTGTGTGTGTGATTGCGTTCCAGATGTTTGTGAAATGTTTCTCAGGCACTGTCTTCTCATCAGCAATGACGATAGCTAACGTTCGCGACACATCTCGTATTCTTTAGTAGATTCTTCACCCTTTATTCGTGCTCAGTCTCTCTCTCCCCATCCACCCGCATTCATCTATATTATCATCGTCATGATCGTCATCGTTGTCGCATATTTCATTTAGCTCAAGGAAGATATACACGTATGGGAGCATGTATGAATTTGTGCTGTATCAACAATTTTTCTTCTTTCCTTTCCATTCTTTTTTTAAAACTTTTCTCTTTTTTCCACCAGCAGTCACTATTTGAACATCAATTTATTCATTTAGTTGTATGAGTTTTGTGTGTATGAGGATATAACATCGAGCAAATGATACCAAGCAAATAAGTAAGTCTTTCGTTTTTCCTTAACAAATTCTTATTTTAGACAGTGCTTTTTATTATTATGTATATGTATGCAAGAAGCATAAACATAAGCTGAAATGGCAAAATAAACAATCAGTGAATATTTCGTGAGATGGAAAAGAAAAATCGCTCACTTATCTGCTACTGTTTTTTTTTGTTGGCTTCTTTGGATTCTACAATTTTTTAGATTCACTGTTGCATAAAGAGAAACAAAATGTTTATTTTTGTGCATTTTTGGTTGGTATTTTGTGACTTCTGATTGTCTGTTTTGTTTGTAAATTTTAAAGGACGATAGATCTCCTCAGTAGAAACGTAGTAATGGCGTCACCCAAGAGTCAGTTTCTTCTGTTTACATCAGCTATTGCCTTTAGTATGGTAAGGGTATTCACTAGGATGTATCCGAGAAATCGACCACCAGGGTTAAATCAAACCAAATTAATTCCACCTCGTAAATGGAATTTGGAAGCCTTTAAAAAAATTTGTCCTCCTTTAAAAACAGCTGTGGGCGTGATCCTGGTTTTCCCCATGCTACCACACTACCACTCAAGTTTTCACAATGGTTATTCACCTTGTCTTGACCCCATGCTCAGAACGAAATGACCTCTAATGCACCCCAAAGCTAATGACTCCCACTGGATATCGTGAGAAATTTATTAAGCATTTGATGATCTTGATTTTAATTTTATAACATTTTTCACTTAATTTAAAATATAGCAAAAATTTCAAAAAATGCGCTAGAGTCAATCTTCAGATAAAAAACTTATTTATGTAATTCGTTTTTATTTTTTTCTGAAATAAAATTTGAAGGGAAAGCAAGAAGAAGGAAGGAGGAGAAAAAAAATTCACATAAATCTCATAAAAAGATTGTAAACTATTTTCACCACCAATAACATATATATCACAGCCAATAAGGAATATTTATGGAAAGGAATGAATAAGAAAGATTTCAATCAAATGCCAAAGTTGGCAATAAATTTTCTTTAAAAAAACAAAGCACAAAACAGGCACGGATGGGTTGATTGCTTGTCTTACTTCTTTCTTCCGTTCTCCATCCTCCTGCAATCATAAAAATGCGTGATAAAGTACTCATGGGACGACGAAGAGCGCCATCATATTGTTTATGCTCATCTATGTATGTTAAAAAGAATGTTTCCGATTTTTTTTCTCTTTCCTTCTCGTGAATATCGTTATTGATGGAAAATTTATGGCATCGAGATGATATCGAGAATCAAATCGAAAAAAAAGTTATAAGAAGAGCAAAAAAAAATCTTCTTCGCATATTGATGTGGCTTTTATTTATGTGTGTTTCAGAAAGTTTAATTTTTTTCTCATAATTTTTTTTCTCTCTCTCGTTCCACTAACGCAGCAGCTTCATGTCGATTTCATCTTCAATATTTTTATTAGCAAATTTTTTTATCATATTTTTTTTGTGGGATTGATAAAAATTGTCGGAAAGGCTAGGTTTGCAGTTTTGATAATTAAATAGCCATGTTTGCGAGAAAATGCTGTCAACTTTGAATTTTTAGCTGTCTAATGGTGTTATTGGATTCATCCATAGTATTCTGTCAAAAATTTAGTATTCAAACTAAGACAACAGAGGTTCCACAGTATTCAATTCAATACCTACATGGAATTTTTAACCTAGTATATTGAAATTTCACATTTAAATATTTATATGTGCTGAAAATTTGAAAGCAGTGGGATATCAAAAATCACATACTTATTGAAAATAGTTGGAACAAATGATCTTTAACTATTTTAGATAGATTTAGATTTTTTAGAGAACTTTCCTCTACTTTTTCTGGTGTCCTCTGATTTTTTGACAATTTTCACAAATGCCATCTCTCATTTCTAGTTATAAAAGTGTTTAAAATTTAGTACTTTTTGCCTAAATTTACCTAAACTTGCCCTATGTTTTTCTAAATTATCTGGTCAGTAAAGGGGTAGCTAAGAGGTAGTGTTGGTATAAATAAACTGCACGATTGTAATGTAATTAAAAGTGACTTAATGTTTATTTAATAAGAGACGATGTTCTCTCTTACGAGTTCTAGTGAAGACTAACTTTTACATTGAGAGGCGAAAACAACTCAAAAAGGGGAAGTCAACTAATTGTAGTTGCTTTTAAAATTTAAATATAAAATGACCGTTGATATATTCCCAACAGGGGGACTAAAGACCCCAGTTTTGTTAAATTTTTCCGATTTTTTTTCCACAAAATTTGTTACGGGGAAGATGAGAATGTTTCAAAAATGGTCATTTATTGCGTTACGCAATATCCGAATGATCACATATCTATAGACAGAAATGTTAGAGACAAGAAGGTCTAATACAGACTGACCACTTCCTTTCTCTCTCAGAAATGATTAGTAATCATATAATCTTATGGTACGACATATATTTCTAAGATGGCATGTTATTTAAGATTTACATTCAGGATTTACATCAATCAGTTTAATTGGGGGTAAAACAGGGTATAACTAAATTAGATTTGTTCAATATCCCATAAAAGGCACACTACTAGGTTAGTTTACTTCCAGACCAACCCAAGGTTTAAAAATCCAAATTCTTCCAATAAATGCGTTTCTTCAATTACCAACTCACTCACTTCAGCTTCATCCAAAAATTCCCAAACTCCCCACACTACATTTCATATATGCGAAAAATATCCCCTTCAATATGCGTAAGAATTTTTTTCTTCTCTTCCAAGAATGAAGGCAAGGCAAATGACACGACAGAGAAGAGAAGAATTTTTCTTTTTCATAAATAGACCGTTGGGAAAATGGTAAGCATAAACATCAGCATAACACATAAACTTTTTTTTTTCGAAAAAAAAAACGTTCTCCACATATTATTTTGATTTGTAAGAAATTTATTCAAATAAATGTGTCAATAAGTTATGTTTGATGTTGAATTATGTGTCGTATATGTTTGTGCATAAAATCTTCTTCATTTTGTTCTCATTTCTTCTTCCTAAATAAAAATATTTTTTTTGTTATTGTGTATATGTAATATAGATGTATGGAGAGTGAGGCTTGGGAGATTCACAAGTTTCGATCTTGATTGCATACATGATTACAATTGCTTGTTGTGTCCTGATTGCAAAAACTTAAAATTCGTGTTTTATGTTATACATGTTGGGGTACACACATATTATACAATATACACATTTACTCATTCGTTTATGCTCGAATATGATCCTTTTCATATTTATGAATA
Source organism: Chironomus tentans (assembly GCA_963573255.1). Lineage (NCBI taxonomy): Eukaryota > Metazoa > Arthropoda > Insecta > Diptera > Chironomidae > Chironomus > Chironomus tentans. Next base: position 37,051,342 of record OY754302.1, on the reverse strand, counting down.
CAAAAAATACATATAATGTCACCACTGATATTTTATGGTCCTTTTATTTTCCATCTTACATGATATATTACATCAATTTTATGTGCTTTATCATGTCTCTCATACTTTCTTGCTGGTTTTTTTTATCCTTCATTCAGTTTCTTGTTGTTGAAGATTTGTGATGGAGCTAAATATTAAAATGAGGAATAAGTGCTGGTGGACATTTTGGAATTAAGAAGCAGAAGCGCTTATTTTGGTTAAATTCGATATTAAATTCTTAACATCTGGAGTAGGTACTAGAGTTTATACTAGGGACCTGAAGAATTCTCGTGATTTAAATAATGCAACCGTTTGGTTATTTATTGTTACGCTACTTTCAATTTGACCCCCAAAAATTCCCGGTATCTGAAATTGGTAATGACTCCAAAAATTAACAATAATAAGGTCTCTGAGTAGACTGACCAGATTTTTTCAACAAAAAAATAAAATACTATTTTTACTTTTATCAATTTTGGTCATTTTAAGTCAAAAATTACATCAAATTGAACACTTTTGAGCCTAAAAATTGAAGATATCTGCCAAAATCAACTAAGGATATCCCACAACTCTTACCCTAGGATACCCTCGATGGAGGGTAGGTCAGGTAGGTGGAGGGCACCCCCAGTAGCCCTGGAAACCGGCCCTAGAATTCAGAAGACACAGAAAAATGAAGCCAATAATTTAAAAAACAAAGCATATAGTCAGCCTGTTCTAAGTTAAATTTTGTAGAAGACCAAAGAACTAGTGGAAGGTATGTGCTAATAGAAACAGTATTACACTTGATATTGAGAATTAACCTTCGTTAGCCAGTGAAAGAGCCAGCTACAGTCGACAACTTACCATGGACCACAACTGATCTGTACAAATCTCAATAATAGACAAACAGACAGAAGAACCGTAATTAGCACCAAGTTATCCCAATTGTTTTCTCAAGAACCAGCTAAAAAATAAGTGAGTGAATAAAGACAGAGAAAGAACAAACAACCTTATAATATAGAAAATTTCCATCGTAAGTATATGCACAACAAACAATTCATTCTCGATGAATAAATAAATAAATGTTATGAAGGAGTAAAGTAGAAGTGAAGCAAAATTTTCATTGCATTATATATACAAATTCTAACGACACTTTTCATGGCTTATGATGTTACTGCTGTTGCTGCATCACATATAATAATAATAATATATAGAGGGTACATGTTCGTATGTATTTTGTAACTTATGTGTATATTATTTATAACAACAATAACAAAACAGCCAGCAATAAGATGAAGAGTAAAATTTAAATTTATTAGATTCATAAAGTTTTACTACAAAATGTTTTGTGTTTGTGTCGCACGATTATTGCCGTTATATGTATTGTGGTTTAGTGCTATATACCGATATGTATGCAACACCTATTAATCTTATTGTACTTAATGTGTTGTTGTTTTGCGGTCTTGCATCTCACAATATTTGATCGAACTTTATTGGTGAGGTTGAGTATGATTTTGCCTCAGACGACAATTTTGATGATGATGTAATTAACCGAATGCCATTATGCTTATAATCAATATCAATATGACAATGAGATTGAGACATTAATGTTTGCTTGTTTTTCTTATCAGAAAATTGTGTCATATGATCTTTTATTTTTGGGATGTTTTGGGAGGTCATGTAAATTAAAGCGGCATGTTACTCGGAAAGGCGACTGTGTTGAGGCTTGGTGTAAGTCAGGAGAAATTTTTTATTCATTTTTATGATGCTGCCTTCATTTTGAGCCATATCTACACGAATTCAAGAGTAAGTTGACTCTAAGGTGACAAAAATGGCTGTTAAGTCTATGCTTTGTTAGATTTACGCTGGATTGGTGTAAATTTAGCAAATTTACATCAGTCTGATACTAAATCGGCTTAGCACTAATGAATCTTTACCGGGATTGGTCATTGGGGTTTCATTTTTATCTTTAATTAAAATAATAACTTAACACTCCACCTCTGCCCCTTAAAATTTTTTACAAAATTTTCTACAGAGTAATTAAAAGATTAAACAAGCTTAAAGGATGATAATCTCAAAGGTATCATAATAATCCTCTTTGACACAGATAAATTTAAAACCTCATCAACACTCAACATTAAAACCTGATTAATAAATTAATTTTATAATTAAAAACCAAAGTCGTAAATGTCTCACACCGAAAAAAAGGTGATAAAAAATTCTTCCACACTATCATGGATGGAAAACAATTTCACATGAAGCACCGAACAGAAAAGTTTCGTTCCTTGAAGAGATAATAAAATCACTAGCGATGATGATGATAAGAAGTTTAAAGCGACGTAAAAGTGTCAAACATTTTATGCTGCTTGCTTATCTGACATTGAAGAAAGTTTCGTGTTTGATGGATTATATTATGGAGAATATTCATGAATTACTGGAAATGGATGTGGATTTATGGGGATCTCAGTCTAGAGTGGAAGTAAAGGGATTCTGTCAACTAATTGGTGTAAAAATAGGAGAATTTTTGAAGAACTTTGATTTATTATAAGGATATTTATGTCAGTCTTTGTTGGACATAATAAAGAGTGCATCTAGAAGGTCATGAGCATCGAATGTCTTACTTTTACAAAGCATCATGACCTTTTTGTGGACAGTATGGAATTCAGCATCAAAGTTATGAATTTGCCTTAAAACTATTAGAATTGGGACATCTCGTCCAAAAGTCGATGGTCAACGTACACAATAAAGATACATCTTACTAAAAATCAGCTCCAATAATGAGAGCATTCCTTCAAAGGCTAAACTACTTCATAAAAACTACTTCCATAAAAACAAGAAATGAAGAAAACTTTTAAATATTAAATGCCTTTAAAGAAACGATAACAAAAGAAACAAAACTCCAATCTTGCTTCAAAGATTGTCGATTCCGTTCCCGCACAAAGAAAAAGAAAAATGAAATTTTACGTTTCATTTCACAATTTAATGTATCAATTCAGCGAGAGAAGAGAAATAAAAAGAAAAAGAGAAACTTTTTTTTCTGTTTTGTTGATGAAAACTTTTCCCTTCGACAGCAATGGACGATGTTAGAAGTTAGTGAACGACTTTTCATTCTAAAAGTTTTGTATATTTCTTATTGTTCCTTATGGCGCTTTCTTGATAAATCAAGAACAAAAAAAAATATTGGAGAAAGTACAAGGAAATAAGAAGTTTTTCTAAAAGTATTTTTTGGCTGAATTCCGCATTTTTAGGTCTGTCCATCTGTCTGCTGGTCGTTGGATGTTTTATTCCTATGAGTTATTGTTAGATGTTCCCAAGTAAAGACGCAGAAAATAGTTTAAATTGTTATTCGGTCAAGCTTCTAAGTAACCCCAATAGCTCAGTGATAGGAGCATGTATTTGATTGGAAATGGTAGAACGTGGGTTCAAGTCCCACTCGCGATCCGTTATTCGAAAATTAACTTTTTTTGCTAAATATTCAAACTATATAAGGGGTCATTTATCAATGACGTCATGCAAAAACGGCATCATACTTCTGTATGGAAGTGTCCCACAGTGACAGACCCCCTCCCCTCTAAAAATTGGGCGTCTCTTATGAACGACCTTAAAGTTGCTTAGGTATCAAAATCAAGTATTTTAGACCCCCCTTACTCGTTTTTTCCTGAAGCTCTAAGTCATAAAATTTTCATATAAAAATTTTTCTTTGGAATGCAAATGTAAAGGTAAATTTATACCTTAAAGAAACTCTTTTTATCTTAACTGTATTATAATTAACGTTTCATTGATATTTGAATAAGTTATGTTCTAAAACATTATATTAGTTTGAAAATTAAGTCATCTCAGAAATATTTGTAAACAAATATAAAATTAGAATTAGAGAATTATAAAAATTAATTGCAAGTTGTGTTTTGTGATAGGAAATAATAAGGTTCATCAGAATATCCTGCATAATATCGATCAGCATTAACATTAGCACCAAATATACGAATATAAATGTTTAAAGATAAGACATAAAAAAGATAACATAAAATGCGCTTTGGACCTGCTTACTCTAAATATTTATTACTTTTTAGTTTTTTTTTTGAGAAACGTATGAATGTATCCAGTTGTTGATAAATAAATTAGTTGTATTAATTGATGATAAGTTTGTAAAACAATCCGAAAACTTTAGATTCCCACTCCTACGCTTTTAAGTTGAAAAGATTCATTGTGCAGGTGCCAACATACTCAAAACTATTTGGAAACGAAAACTTTGAATTGCGTCAAATAAATAAAAACGAAAAAGAAGTTATCAAATGTCTGCAATCAGCATTCAACATATTATCCATGTCTTCAAATAAACAGAACTTTTGATTCTCATGATGACCATTCAGCAAAAAAATAAGCAACAAAAATTTTCCCATCCCTCCTTGTTATTTTTATTAAAATACACACACACAAAAAAAATCAACAAAATAAAGTTTTTCTATACGACAACAAGCAGCAGTAGCAACAAACATCAAAATATGGATGGAAAATAAAGCTGTAAAGAAGATTCGAAGATTTCTTCTAAGTCATTGATTATCACACATAATAATACTATGATCATTTCGGTATAATATAAATCTCTACATCATAAATTATGCAAAAAATATACACAATAACAACAAGAATAGAAAAAGATTCTTTTTTCAGACTTTCTTCTTTTTCTTCTCTAACAAGAGGGAGAAAAAGTTTTTCTTCTTTGATCCGTAAACTTTTCTTCTTCTTCTTTCGCCTACTTTATTTGCTACCGTTATGTATATGTCTTTTGTTGTCTTATCGTACATCGACAGTTAAATAACATGAAACAATTTTTTGAAGGGGGTTCTTTCGATATTTTGATTTACTTTTTTTTGGAATTTTGACTTGGAATAGTGAAGAAGTATGAATTTCAATTGATTTTGATTACTTCATGTATGTTTGTAATGACCAGCAGAAATTTCAAGTCCATGCTAAATATTTTGGACTGTTTTCATCTATGTAGGAGGTATCCAGGGAGGGTAGCTCTTTGGGGCCCGTAGCCCTATTTGTCTTAAGCAATCCCCCAAATTATCATACTCAAGTTCGTTTCCAGGTGGGGTTATAGGACAAATACCCCTTCACTAAAAATATTCTTCAATTTTCTAGTCTTTTTAGAAAAAACTTGGTAAAACCCCTCAAAATCCCTCCCACTAAAGTTTTTCTATACAAAAAATTTGACTACTTCCCTGACCTGAGTATATTTTTAGATTATTTTATTTAAATTACTCATCTTCAAATAACAAAGGGCGTATCTAGGATTTATTTGGAGGGATTTAGAATCAGAATTTTTTATGCATATCTTTTCAAATCACGGGGTTTGACCCCCTTGCATTTGACTACCCTGCATTTGAATTCAATTTCTCATACAAACTTCAATCTCCAATTGTTTCAAAGTTACTCATTCTCATCCACAAACCAATTTCGATTATTATGTTTAATGTGGTAGAATTATTTATGATGTGCACACTGCATTCACTACACTCATCATGATGAAGCATCTAAAATTTTTTCTTCTACTTTCTTCTTCATGTTCGGCTGATATATTACATTTTCTTTAAGTTTTGCACTCCATTGAGTAAATGTCCAGATTTTTTTCATTACTTCTGTTCAATTTGCTGCACTTCCGATAGAAAAACACTTTTTTAATGTCTTTATTTTTTTTCAATTCATTTCTTCTTCGTTCTCTTTTTTATGACAAGAACGGCAATTCAATTTAGAAAAGGAATTTGACGATAAGAAATCAGAGCAGGAGATAAAGAAGAAAAAAAAGCAATTTTGGTTTCTATTTCAATTGTCCATCTTTTTAATAGCATTTTCTTCATTTTTATGAACTTTTCATTTTTTCTCTCTCATCTTCTTATGTTACCCTTTCTTTTATTCTCGTGCTCTCAACTCAATTGATGTCAACGCATCTTTATGGACTCTTTACATGAATGGATTTTAAAATGTGTTTTTTTTTGTGTAAGGTTTAATGGACGGAGCTATGGATTTTTATGTAATGAACTTAAAAATTGTTCAAGAATTATAAAAGGATTGCAACTGAAATTTAGGAGCAGCTAGGAGATACTATAGTGGCATAGTAAGAAGATGAATAAAGTCTAACTCGGTCAAAGGCGATTGAAGTATTGTTATCTGGTTGTTTGTATCTGGGGGCTGTTTTCTTTATATTATGTCCTAGAGTATACTCTTGCCATACTAAAGACAATAGCTAAGGTACACCCGACCTATGATTCAGACAAACTTTGACTCAGACCTGTTTGCGACGCCAAACCAAGACATTTAAATACATCTAGCCATAAAATATTGTCTAGACCTAGATACCCAGACAAATAGACACGTCTAGGCTCAGATTGTCATAGGTACCTATGAGTTATGATCCTAAGACTCCAAGATTAATACAATTAACATCTATGTCAAGGTAAACTAAGCATCTGGGTGCTTTGGACCGAACAGTGTCGTGTTCTCTATGATCTTCATCTTACATGGACATCTGGTTTAACATCATCGCAATTATTCTTGTCCTAAGCACCAAATTCCCTTGTAACTGTGACAGATCTTTATTTCCTTAAATATAAAACAAATCCTCCAATTATAAAATACCAAGAAAAATCTTAGAATTTAAAATCCCTTAAAAAATTCATCAAAATCCGATTTATTTTCTCATTCCTATCAAAATATTCCTTTCAATCGAAGCAAAGCATAAAGAATCAAAAAGAAAAAATTTTCAAGTACATGTGTGATTGTTAAAGAATCAATTGACTTACAAATTTTTATTGTTTCCCTTTTACCATCAGAAAAAGTAAAAAGAGCATTAAAAGAGAGCAAGCTACAATTTGCTGCTGTAAAGTTACAAAGTGAATAAAAAATACACATAATCGTTAAATTTTAATTTTAAATATAATTCAGATTTGATTGTGATATTGAATATATAAAAAAGCAATGAACGTATCATGCATCATGCCGGGTTGGGTGAGAGTGAAAAAAAATAAAGAAAATTGGAATTTCCCACATACATAAAAAATCACATTATAGGACATTTTTTATATAGAGGAAATGATTATTTTCACTTTTATTATTTTGATTTATGTTCTTTTATTTAATATTTATTACGAAACAATCACCAGCTACTTTATTGGATGGAGGAAATATGATTCATGTATCGCGCGCGGCGGACATAACAATAACAAAAATAGAAAAGTCAATAACATTAATATAATAGAAATAAAAACAGGGGATACACTATGGGGCAAAATGAAAAAAAATCGGACATTCACTTGGTTTTTGGCAATGTTTCAAATATCCATTTCAAAATGATTTATTCTTGTAGAGGACATAAAAGTAGACTTGTATGCCAAATTTCAGGTCATTTGGTGCTGTTTCCGCGATTCTAGGGCTGTTTGAAGTTGAAAAGGGGTGAAAAATAAGATTTTTTCATGCTTTACTTGAACTGAAGCATTGCTATAATGTTTAAAGTTATTGAAAAACGGTTTTCATTTCCTAGTAGTGCTATATAAGAGCTTTATTTTAAGATACGACAAAGTTTATAACTTTGTAGTTTTGGTACCAGTGTGGTAGGATATGTCTGAAAATCATAGGAAAAATACCTTTGGACATGCCGCAACTACCTAAAATGGTCAACATTGTAAAACGGATATATATCAGCTTATAGCCCTTGTTATCTAGTTTTCAAAACTGTATAAACATCAAGCAAAACACCCCGACAAAAAAAAGTTATGACGATTTTAGTGAGTTGATCTATATTTAACCAAAAACTGATTTTTCTTAGAAAAAAATGAGAATCATAAAAATAAATATAGTTTTTGATGTTTTTTAGTGATTTAGGTTATTTTAAGACAAACTGTGAAGAAATTTTTTCAAAAAGTTCAAAATTTACCGAGATATGGGGTGCATGTGTTCCCTGACGACTTGACCCTTTTTCATCACACTCAAACAGCTGTAACTTCTACGAGGTGTATTATTTTTCAAATCTGTTTTCTGTTTACTATAGCTTGGATTAGTATCTTTCTAATGATATATAAAACATGATAGTTGACTTTGGTCTTGGTCATGAATACGGCCCTTGTTTGTGGCTGACCCCAAACTAGTGAAAATCTCAAAAACATCATTTCTTGATATAGCATTTAGGAGCATAATTAAATATTGTATATAGGTTTTTTATATTCAATTATGATAACTATGACTCATAAAATGCAAAATTTGTGTTTTGGAGACTTTTTGCTTCCTGTGGATAGTCTTTTGATATTCTCCTAGGAAGCACCCTAGTAGTCTCTATTTGGTCAACAAATCTTGCAACTAAACTTATTTTGAAGACTTTTATCCATTGATTTATGTTACTTATGCATATTAAAGGCAAAATTTATCTGTTTAAGGTACAATACAGTGAAAAATAGGGATTTTTGGGAATTTTGTGCGAGATTGGCTTGCGTTGGTCACATTCAATGCACTACCATGGAAGTATGAACTAAGATATATCCAAGTATTATACATTTTTGGAAAGGTATTAAAATCAGCTAACAAATACAGAAAACAGAGATAAAAATTTTTGCCCTAGTAAAAAATTATGAGCCTTTAAGTAGTCCCAAAAAGCACCTAATCGACAACCAGCATAGGTAAAATACAAAAACGCAAATTTTGATGAGATTTTGAAAGCGTTTGGTCCAAAAAACAATTTTAAGGTCATTGAGAAACACAAAAAAGCCAAAATAAGTTTAAAATTTCATCAAAATTTGCTTTTTTGTATTTTTACCTATGCTGGTTGTCGATTAGGTGCCTTTTGGGACTACTTAAAGGCTCATAACTTTTCACAAGAGTAATAATTTTTGTCTCTGTTTTCTGTATTTGTTAGCTGATATCAATACCTTTCCAAAAATGTATAATACTTGGATATATCTTAGTTCATACTTCCATGGTAGTGCATTGAATGTGACCAACGCAAGCCAATCTCGCACAAAATTCCCAAAAATCCCTATTTTTCACTGTATTGTACCTTAAACAGATAAATTTTGCCTTTAATATGCATAAGTAACATAAATCAATGGATAAAAGTCTTCAAAATAAGTTTAGTTGCAAGATTTGTTGACCAAATAGAGACTACTAGGGTGCTTCCTAGGAGAATATCAAAAGACTATCCACAGGAAGCAAAAAGTCTCCAAAACACAAATTTTGCATTTTATGAGTCATAGTTATCATAATTGAATATAAAAAACCTATATACAATATTTAATTATGCTCCTAAATGCTATATCAAGAAATGATGTTTTTGAGATTTTCACTAGTTTGGGGTCAGCCACAAACAAGGGCCGTATTCATGACCAAGACCAAAGTCAACTATCATGTTTTATATATCATTAGAAAGATACTAATCCAAGCTATAGTAAACAGAAAACAGATTTGAAAAATAATACACCTCGTAGAAGTTACAGCTGTTTGAGTGTGATGAAAAAGGGTCAAGTCGTCAGGGAACACATGCACCCCATATCTCGGTAAATTTTGAACTTTTTGAAAAAATTTCTTCACAGTTTGTCTTAAAATAACCTAAATCACTAAAAAACATCAAAAACTATATTTATTTTTATGATTCTCATTTTTTTCTAAGAAAAATCAGTTTTTGGTTAAATATAGATCAACTCACTAAAATCGTCATAACTTTTTTTTGTCGGGGTGTTTTGCTTGATGTTTATACAGTTTTGAAAACTAGATAACAAGGGCTATAAGCTGATATATATCCGTTTTACAATGTTGACCATTTTAGGTAGTTGCGGCATGTCCAAAGGTATTTTTCCTATGATTTTCAGACATATCCTACCACACTGGTACCAAAACTACAAAGTTATAAACTTTGTCGTATCTTAAAATAAAGCTCTTATATAGCACTACTAGGAAATGAAAACCGTTTTTCAATAACTTTAAACATTATAGCAATGCTTCAGTTCAAGTAAAGCATGAAAAAATCTTATTTTTCACCCCTTTTCAACTTCAAACAGCCCTAGAATCGCGGAAACAGCACCAAATGACCTGAAATTTGGCATACAAGTCTACTTTTATGTCCTCTACAAGAATAAATCATTTTGAAATGGATATTTGAAACATTGCCAAAAACCAAGTGAATGTCCGATTTTTTTTCATTTTGCCCCATAGTGATGTCATACAACGTTTCCCCCCTAAAATTTAACATCATTTATGAACAACCCCATAGAGATGTGTGTAGAAACGACTAAAATACTTAAAAATTACACAAAAAACTTTATTAAAATTTAAAATATATGTATAGGTAGTATGGTTGACACTATTATTGTACCGAATTCTTTCCATTTTATCCAAATCTCTTCAATCATTGCCTTCACTGCTGTCTGCAGCCATAGACATAGAGCAAACAGTGTATGAGATTAAAGATTAATCTCGAATTGAAATCTGATTGTGGCTTTTTTTCTTGACTTTTTGCATTTCAAAGGAACTTTCTCACATACGATTTTCTTCATCTCTATTTTTCCTTTGAAGATTTTTTTTGCTTTGTCAAAATGAAAATAAAAATGAAGAAAAGAATTTTCATCCAGAGATGCAATAAAGACATGGTTAAAGGAAATACGAAATTTATAAAAGGAATGTGAAAACTGTTGCATAAATTTTCCATCATATATAAAATTCACAGAGTTATGGAGAAAGATGAATAAAATCAGGAGAGAAAATGCTCACAAAAGCATGAAAGGAATTTCCATAGTAAGTACTTGTAAATGAACAATTCCAACAATTGACGTAAAATTTGAGGAATGTAAACTGATCCGATAATCGAAATCCGATTGAATTGAAATATTGGAATTTGTTAAGGCATTTTGAGCTTCAATTGCCTCTCTTAATCTATCAATTATGAAAGTGTCAAAGTCGCTTGTTTTCCTTCCCATTATTATTATTTTCATCATCAACAGCACTGACATTTATAGGGCATCAAATATCAAAGGAATTGAGGATAATGCCTTTTGTGTTATTCATATACATTCCAATTCCACTCACACTCCTCAATTCATCATTCCTTCTCGACTTTCAGATTATTTAGTCAGTACATTTGTATTTTGTGATTACACTTACCATGACTGATTCCGTTTTGATATGGTATCGCATTGTATAATAGCCATAAATTCCAATGAGTCAATTAAAGGAGTATTTGATATTTTAAGTGTTCTATTGATGAAGCTTGGTTGGGCACATTTAAGTGGATATTTCTATCGTCGTACAAAGTCGTACACAAGCTTTGATCATGTTAAGTATTTTTATGGAAGATTCAATTTTTTTTTGGTTTTCTCGTTTCTTTAATGTGATTACTTTTTAACTGATTTTTTTTTCTAAAAATTTTCAGTTTTTTTGTACAGGTATGCATCACAAACTAATATCTTTGAGCAAATCTTTGCTTCTAAAAATTAAAATTTTCAAAAAATTAGTCATTGTCGTTAAATTTTGTAGAAAATTTTACTTTTTGATAAGACGCTCGAGCCTCAAAAAGCCTTCCAGATCAGAACACGTTGAAATTTTGAGGGGTTTTGAATTTTTTTTGTATAGACAGGAAAATTTAGGGGATTTTTTTTCTTTAAAAATCTTAGCAAATTGAAAAAAATTTCAAAAAGGGCCCCAAAAACTCTCCCCTGATATGGTAGAAAAACGTGTACTTAGAACTAAGCGGATGCCATCTGGCATGTGACAATCAAGTGGTTGTCTGTCTGATTGATCATGGTGCTTGATCAACATTTTATCGTTTAACGAAATTATTTTTCTTCTCTCAATTAAAAGCTAGTGGAAAAATTGGGGGAGTTCCCTAGTAAAATGAAGAAATTTCTGGTGATACAAATCCACCATCCGTAGCGAAAAAATATTGGTGACCAGAGATGTGACTTTACCTGCTATTTGAAAAAGCTACAAATATAAGTCGGCGTTGAATTTTTTGAGTTGACCCCAGGTTCTAAAAATTTCACCCCTAATTCACATATAACTTCTAATCAGGGGGAAGACTACTTGGTGGAAAATTTTTCCGCCACGTCTGGCGGAAAATTTTCAGAGAGCACTAGGAATCAAATTTTTGGTGCTAGCATATATAAAACATTAATACAAGAACTACTAACCCTTTTTCCGCCAGGAAATATGTGTAAATTGAGAGTTATAGCTCAAAAAGTGCGTGGCGGAAAAAATTTTTTTGGCGGAAAATGATTTTTTCCACCAAGTAGTCTTCCCCCTGCTTCTAATATTTGTGGGGTAAGAGAGTACTTGGAGCTGTGAATCACTTCACAAAAGGATTTTTTCAGAAGAATAACATGTGTCATGGAAGTAAATTCAGCAAAATTAATAAAACTTCATTTAATTGCTTCAATACTATATTTTCTTATCAAAAGCAAAAATTTTTTAGCTTAATATATCATATCATGTTGAAATTAAATTAGTTATCAAAAATTTATTATAACCCATTTCTAGTGAAACTCAAGATAAGAAACGCATTAATCACTTGTTGCTTCTTGTTATCAATTTAAAAAGGGGCTTTTTTGCCATTTATCTATTTCACTTCAACAATATTTGTTATTAAGAGGTTCAGGGTCGCTGATAGAACTTTTTTTGGAGAGTCCATCAGTTTTTGACAATCAATCAGAGGTCTTAGTTAGGATTTTCTCCTTCTTTAAATTGGACACACACTCCTTTATATTCGAATTTTTTGCATTTTAAGCATTTCGAGCAGCAACTTTATTAACTTTCCTTTGACACACCACTAGGGTCTAAGAAGGTCCCACCATTTTGCTGACTAAATATATTCTTGGCTGTAGTATTCGATAACTTTCGAAATTTATTATATTTTTACTTACCTTAATCAGTATGATAATGGACTTCAAGTACATTACGACGGTTGATTATAAAAAATTATGATAACAATTTTTAAATATAAGAGTTTTGTATTATTGTGGATTAACCAGTTGCCTTTAGCTGTGCAAATAATTTAAAGTTGTTGAGAAATAATTTTTTTCATAAAAAATAATTGTGAGAGGTGTAGTAAAAATAATTTAAAAGTGGATTAATTAAAGTTCTTAGTGATTTAAATTTTTAAAAAGTAACAAAATGCTTTGGAAGGCTACTCTCATCCTTTTTTGTATGTCGTTTCTTCCATCTAACGGCATTATAATCTGTTATTATAATTACGGTGTCAACAATTTATACACTTGCGATATGTTAATATTTAATCCAAGTGGAGGAACTGTAAGCACTATTTCTGGAAATCATTTACCAAATATGACAGATGCAGATGTTGTACAAGTTATTGCGGCTGGAACAACTATAAATATTCCTCCTATAATATGTAACCACTTTCAAAATTTGGAAAAATTAGAGCTGGATGATTTGGGATTATTTTCATTATATATCAATCCATTACAAAGTTGCACCAAGTTAAAAATGTTAAGTTTGAGGAGTAATAATATTACAACTTTAGCTCCATCCATATTTCAGAACACAGTTTTGGAAGAACTTTATTTGGATAGAAATCTTATCCGACAAGCTGATTCTGGTGTACTTACAGATTTAAATAATCTGAAAATTTTGAGCTTCAAAGGAAACGAACAACTTTCACTCGATGGATCAGCCTTTGAACATTTAACAAATCTTGAAGACTTGAACCTAAGTGGCTGTAAATTCACTGAACTGAAACCTGAATGGTTCGGGAATGGATTGAGTCGATTACAAATTTTGAATCTTGCTGGAAATTTATTAACAGAAATCCCTGCTAATGTATTTGCTGGGCTTACTGGATTGGAAATTCTTGCCTTGGATTTTAATGAAATTTCATCACTAAATGAAAATAGTATTTCATTGCCTGCTTTAATAGCGTTGTTCCTTGATTCAAATAAATTAGTAAACTTCCACGAAAATGCTTTTGGAGAGTTACCAAAACTTCAAATTTTGTATCTATCAGAAAATAACTGCTCAAGCATGCCATCAAATATTTTCAAGCCATTGACATCTTTGACTACTTTAGGGATGCATTCGTGTGCTGTAGAAAAAATAAATCCTGAATGGTTCCAATCTTTACCAAATCTACTGATCTTATTGCTTGAAGAAAATGAAATCAAAGAACTTCCTGATAGAGCATTCAGGTCATCAGATAATCTTAAGTTTTTGTCGATTTATGACAATCAACTGTCGGAGCTGAATTCAAGGTCTTTTAGCTCTTTCTCTTTGACACATCTGGATGTTAGGGAAAATAAACTTAACGGCATTGATCATCATTTTATGAATCAATCGGAGGCCATACAAGTTGCACAATTTTCTAACAATATATGTGCAGATTTTGATACTATAGAGTATGATTTAAATCGTGGAACTAATATGGGGAAATTAAAAGATTGTTTCGATAATTTTGACAGAACTCCTTTTGGTAAGTAATTTTTTATGACTGGTTGATTCTATATTGTGATGTCCATCTCACGGGTGTAGTTAGAATTTTTTAAAATAGGATCTAACCTTTCTGGTAAGTGTAGAAGGAGGGGTCGAAAATTTTTTATAGAAAAAGTCGAAACTACTAGTGTAGACATATGAAGATAGTATGTCATGTGACTGAATATTGTTAATAAAATACATCCAATTAAGTGCCTGTGCCTAATAAGGTAAAATACCTTTGCTAGAATTATGAACCAGGTGCCACAGTTTTATATGAGAAATGGGAAGTGTGACTATCTGCATGGTTTTTCAACAAAACATAAAATTTGGAAATTTTGTTCCATTTCTAGTATTGTTTCACGATATTATCTGTTAATTTTCAATTTTTTTCTTTATGTATTTAAAAAAATATTATCAATTGTCCTGTATTTTTCATGAAAATTAGATATGGTCACCCTGGGGATGGGTGAAATCAAGAGTTCAATTAGTCAAAACCTCATCACGACTCATTAAATGTTTCAAACTAAACCTAAAAGTCAAATATCTAAAACTTAAAATTTTCTTTTTTATAGAGCTCGAAACAGACAATTCAGCAGTTTTTGAATGGTACAATATTCGTCCAAATGAAGGATGGGGAAGTATTGAATTTAATGTCACAGCTCCCGAAAGCGTACACATTGGACTGACTGATTCTTTAGATAGTCTAGATGCTTTGGTAGAAATTCGAATTGGAGCAGAAGCTAACACCTTGTTACAAATCTTAGAACTAGACGTGGTGAAGGCTTCTGTACCATTTCCTGATTTATTAGATGGAAATGAGGCTAGAATATTTAGGATTCAATGGGGATCAAGAATGATTTTGGTGTTCAAAAATGATGATATGGTTCCATTTTTTGGACATTTTATGGGAATTGTTTTTCCAGTAAACTTCTTTGGATTAAGAACGCAGTAAGTAGAAACACCTTTAATATTTAAGGATTTAATTAAAAATGGATTAAAATTCTTTTCTAGAATTCCACCCGTTGGTTCTTCAAACAGTGCTTTCTGGAAAGTCCGAAGACTTCACGCTTAAAAGTGATCCAAAGCTTAGAGATCCATCAAATTTAACTACATCATCCAAAAAAATAGCCATTTACAATGGCATAAAAAAGCATTCAAATTTTAACTGCATTTCAATTTTCCCTTTTTTATAATTTCCTTACCGCAATCATAAAACCAGAGTATATGAGTGATTGTGAATGCTTTTTGCGCATTTGCATTTTGCACATATATTTGTTGATTTCTCGTTGGTTTCACACGGAATGTTTAGGTATTATATGTCTTTTTAAAGGTCTCAGTTAGTACTATAAGAACATGCCATAAACGATTTTTGAAAGTTTGCGGAACTGCCAATATTTTGGTTCCAATACTGACTAAAAAGTGCAAATTTAGTTTCTAGAAGATTTCTCGAGCTATGCTTATTTCTTTTCAGCACTTCTATTACTATTTGAAAGTACTTTAAAAACCTAACAATCTATGCCTTACAACAGAATTTTTGGAAGTGCTGTTCACTAGTTATGGACGAAGAAAGATCAGAAATTTACAAAATTAAAATGCAAATTTCTCAGCATCTAAGCAACCAATTTTGATGAAATCTTCACCTAAATGCTTATTTCAAAGCCTACTTTTATGAACATAATCAAAACAGGGCTTATTCATTAGTTTTGTCACAAATTTGAAATCTTGTACTTTTTCTATGCTTTCAATGTATGAAATTTTATCCTTTGAAAAAAAAGTTGTGACAAAACTAATGAATAAGCCCTGTTTTGATTATGTTCATAAAAGTAGGCTTTGAAATAGGAATTTTAGTGAAGATTTCATAAAAAATGGTTGCTTAGATGCTGAGAAATTTGCATTTTAATTTTGAAAATTTCTGATCTTTCTTCGTCCATAACTAGTGAACAGCACTTCCAAAAATTCTGTTGTAAGGCATAGATTGTTAGGTTTCTAAAGTACTTTCAAATAGTAATAGAAGTGCTGAAAAGCAATAAGCGTAGCTCGAGAAATCTTCTAGAAACTAAATTTGCACTTTTTAGTCAGTATTGGAACCAAAATATTGGCAGTTCCGCAAACTTTCAAAAATCGTTTATAGCATGTTCTTATAGTACTAACTGAGACCTTTAAAAAGACATATAATACCTAAACATTCCGTGTGAAACCAACGAGAAATCAACAAATATATGTGCAAAATGCAAATGCGCAAAAAGCATTCACAATCACTCATATAAAAGTACATGCATGTGTTCCTAACAATTTGCTATTATTTTTTATTTTTATGCTTGATTATAATATTTCCCATAACTCTCGTATATTGTACATTCATCATTATGAACAACAACAATCGTACAATACACAAAACGAGGAGAGAACTCAAATCAAATCTCAATAAACCTTCAAGTCAATATAATTCTTTATTCACTCTCAACAAAAGCACCTCAGATAGCGCGGATAATGGCAGTGGCAACAACAATATAAAAGAACGCTGAATTTATGAATCTCTGAGTGTCGGGAAATAAATTCTCCTCGTTGAGTTTTAATGGTTTTCACATTTGTATACACACATACACATTTTTGTTCATATTTTTAGCTTTTTTGTGCACTTTATTGTCAGCTGCCTTAAATTGGAGTTAGATCTAAAGTTCAGTTGGATTTATTGGCACGTGTAATTGACTGTTTGTTTGACCTGGTAAGTTAGGGGGCGTTTGGTTATTAACTAACACTAGAAATTGTTATTTTTGACCCCTCTCTTCTTACTAATAACAAATTTTGTTACAAAATTGGAAAAATTAATATAAAGCATAACAAACCAGAGACCTTCTCCTTCTTAAGAATTACGTAGGGGCGTATTCAGGGAGGGGTTTAGGGGGTCAAACCCCTCACCTTTTTTGGATTTTTTTTTTCAATTTTCTAGGGTTTTTAAGAAAAAAATCCCCAAAACCCCCTAAATTTTTCCATAAATACACAACAATTTTAAAACCCCTCTCTCGAAAAAATTCTGGAACGCCCCTGGCATTATGTTATATCCGAATGGCCCCTTAAATCACTCGACATGACCCGACTTGACATGTCCTGCTTTATTCAACTTGAAGCTCATCCTGAAATTGAGTTGTCCTTTTATCTGCATTTTAGCCACAATCTTACTCAATCCATGATTTTAATGCAAACTACAGCATAGTGTGTCCAATAGAATATTTTGAAAGCTATATCCAGCAGTGAGTAAAAGTAAGTGTTTGATGCTACACATGAAACAAACGAACGTACAAAAAAAATGTATGAAGAAGGAGAACGATAGTCTATATTTCATTCACAGATCCATTATTGTTTATGTAGATTGTCGATTTATTTTTCCATTTTCGCAATTCTCATGAAATAGCACACATCACATAGGTAAACGACTGACAATCATCATCTTCCAATAAAATAAAAAATCGTTTCACCGTTTATTTCTTTTTTTTATCATGTTCTTCATTCATACTTGGGGATTTTCAATATGTTGATGGACTTTTTTGTTGTTGTGTGTGTTTATATTTATTGAGGGATTTGATTGTTGTATTATAGGAAGCAGCTATGAAGCATCAATCTGTTTTTATTCTCATCTTCTTTCAATTCGAAAAAAATGGGCAAACAATTAAATAAAGGAGATAAAAAATATTTTTATTTCAATCTCATTCCATCAAAAAAAAATTTTTCTCCATCCACCCATCCAGGCAGTGAAGAAAATGGGGAAAAAATCATTGTTGAGGAAAAAGTTTACACAAAAGATTGTAATTAATTCATCAATTAATGCTTTGCGAAGCTACTTTTCTCATTGTATACAGCAAAGACAAGGAGGAACTGGAAAAAAATTGTCAGTCAAAGGATATTGAACGCATTTTTATGGTAATTTTCTGAAAAAACTTTATTTTTGATTTTAAATTGTCCTAAACGTCTTGTAGTGGGTGCTCAAAAGTGGGACTCTGAGTCGTATCTGGTAATTTATGGAGGATGTATTTTCAGGTTTCTATGAGTAGTGATGGATTTGACTTCAAAATCTATACATTTTCTTCATGACGGTAGATTGACAGCCATGTGGATACTATTCGTCACGTCATAACTTGTGTCGATCGAGAAATTACCTTTCTACCCACCTTACTTCATTATTAGGGTGACCATCTAATTTTCATGAAAATATAGAACATAAAGGAAAATTTGAAAATTACCGGAAATTTTCTTTAAAAAAATACAGTAACTGGAGCCGGTTACTCAGTGTACCCTTAAAGGTATGGCCTAGGGTACCCCTAGGGGTATGACCTATCGTATACCCTACCCCAGGGATATGGTTTAGGGTAGCACTAGTGTATATCCCACGCCATACCACTAGGGGTACCCTAGGCCATACCTTTAAGGGTATACTGAGCAACTGGTCCCCTGAAATAAAATTTAAAATTTTATAAAGAACATTGTTGAACAATACACTAATGTCCATTGAAAAACCACCCAGATGGTCACCCTCCTCATTAGTCGATGGATATACAATAAAGACAAAATGCCAACAAATCCTACCCCATCAAACTAAACTCCCAGAAACTTCGCTTAAAAAAGATTGAAGAGAATTACGAGATGAGTTTAATTAATGTTTTCAAGACTTTTTCTTAAATCATTCTAATATTTAGTTCATGCTTTATTGTAATGTAAATTTTTAATCGCTATTTAGAGTTTAATCCGAATTAATTCTTTTTTGTCTGATTTTTTCTTCTGGAATTTAAAAGCAATTTTTTATGAGAAGCCAAGTCGTTTTACAAGTTGAAATATTAATGGATAAAAATTCTAAATATTTTTTCACGACTTAATTATTCAATTTACTAGTTTTGGGCGAACGTTTGTTGATGTATTGTTAGGATAATTAAGTTAATTTGGTAGTTTATTCAAGTGTTATTTTTGGAGGGATGAGAGTGGATAGTGAGATCTTAGGGGACTGAGAGTCTGCAGATGACAGTGAAGTTTGTTTAGATATTTGTAAATTTAATATGATTTTATTTGTATTTATATTTTATAAAATGACAACATCTACAGTTTGAATTTGCATTTCTTGAGTCTCATTGGGCTTCTCAGAGCTCTAGTAGATTCCTCAAAGATCCTATGAAATCTTCAAAGTCTCATCGGGATTGTTACAGTCATAATAGTCTTCACAGAGCTCCAATGAGCTCCACAAAGCTCTAGTGGACTCCACATAGCAATAAGTGACATTATATAATGCTAATGGACTGCACCAAGCCTTACTAAACTTCTCAGAACCTATATCAACACCGCAGAGCTCTCAATTATACTTCTACAATTTATTTTGATACATCTTTCGAGCAGCGTATTTAAAAATACTGAAATTCAACAATTTTATGTTTTAAATCGAGGAAGCAAATGATCTTTTCCCAAAGAAATCTAATATCAAATTTTCCAATGGCTAAATTTCCGTTTGATGTAATTTGATGGAAAAATCATTAAAATCTAAACGGTAACTAAAAAATAAATTATAAAATGCGACTCTTAATTTCAACTTAACCTCCACAACCCACACTATATACTACGTTTTTCCAGAAAAGTACTCATTCTGTAGAAATTTTTACGAGCCACCTAGTACACGTGCTAAAATCCAAAAATCTATTAGTCTATTCTGTTCGGTAAATATTTAAACATCAATTTTAATAACTTAATGCCTACCGTAACCCTTTTTAATAAGAACACTTTTCATCCCCCCCTAAAGTTTCTGTCATATCAATCAAGTCATAAAAATTTTTTTTTCTCAACTCCGACAAATTTAAGGAAATGATTTAATTCATTATGAAATTAATTTAAACCCAGTTCCATTAAATTCATTATGGATTTTATTTTTCGTTCCTTTTTTTCTCCATCAACTTTCGAAAGTTTCGATTTCTAAATGATATTAAATTTTCATATCAAACGCTGTTGAATATAAGACGGAATAGGAAAGCGAGAAGCACAGAAAAATCAATAAAATGTCATTAAATGTATATCCTTGTTTAATGTTCCCAATTTCGCCAATATCGTATTTCCTTCTGTTGCTTCCGTATTACTCGAAAAAAATGTTCTTTAAATATTTTTTTCTTCTTCTTATTCCTTCAAATAAGGAAGGAAAAAATAGAATGAAATGAAAGAATTTCTGTCACATTGAAACAGAAGAAAAAAAATTTTTTTGAAGATTTTTCTTGGTTGTAAGTTTTCATCCAACTTGTTGCGCGCATGATACGATTTCATTGAAAAGAGAGAAAATTTTTTTTGATGATTTCCTTCGTTCCGCTTTTTTTCACTTGCTGGAGCGATGTTGACATGAATTGTATAGAGCAAGAGACATGATGATGAGGAATGAAGACGGAAAGGAAAGAAGCAACAAAAAGTGTCAAAATCCCTTCTTTAGTCTTCTTCTTGTGACTTTTCAAATGAAACGTTTATTTTTTCTTTTCATTCCATATTATTGAAGCCATTCATCTATACGTCTTTTCCTTTTTACAATATCGTAATTCGCTTCTGTTTTTCTTTTCACTTGTGAAATATAATTAAAAAGTCGAAGCTGTGATTTATAGTGATGTGCTACGTATTTGATGCTGCTGATGGTGAATGCGTTGAGTATTTGTTGGATATATTCACACCGTTGTTAAGTTTTTAGAAAGGGTGTATATATGGGGGTCCAATGGTGACGTACATTATTCCCGTACCGTTAGAATTAACATCAAGTGAGTAATAGAAAGAGAAAAACTTTTGGATCCCCTAAAAATTTTCTGGGTACATCCCTTCTTAGCCTGTTAATGCAAGAAACTTAAATTTTTTAAATTTATCTCCAGGTGCCCAGTTCGTGCCAGCTGTCGATCCATTCACCAAAAACATTGCTATGCCACTCAGGGGGTAGCTATAATTTTTTAGGGATTTCAATTTTTTTGTTTCATATTTTACTCAAGTTTTTGTACTTTTTATTAATTACTGTAATTGAATGACTAAAAGGCGTTAAAAAGATTTTATTAGAAAATTTATTTTTTCAGAAACAGGGGGAGGGGGGGGGTTCTGGACCCCCTTGAACCTCTCCCTTGATACACCAACAATACTTCATCCCATCCTTTTAAATCTTATATACAAAAATTTCATCCTGATGAAATGTTGTCAACGCTTGGTTACCCTAAATATCCAGATGATGAGTTCATCTGTTAGATAGATCTAGCCTCAGATTTTATCTGGTCAAGATACCAACAATACTAGTAATTATTATCAAGCCTATTTTAGAACCAAAAATCTAAGTAGATCTTCCATAGTCACCTAATAATTAGTGATTCTTAAAAAATCCATCAATAAGATACGGTCTGAATAAAAAAAAATCATACAATCGAAAATTCATATCAAAAGGGAATTGAAATTTTTTCTGCCATGCATTCCACACTCACTCATTCATTCGCTCATCGTATTTTTGTCGATAAAATTGTCGTTGCTATTTAAAAACTGAGTCAGCAAAAATGGATAAAATATTGAGAGTGAAATAAAAAAGATGGGCAAGCGAATAATTGAAAAATGAAAAGAAGAATAAAATTAATAGAATGATGACTACAGAAAAAAAAGTTTTATTTTCTCCCAAGAAGAAAATCAAATCTGCTTTTTTCTTGCCTCTGCATTGATAGAAAAAGTGAAAGTGGCCCACGATAGACTCGAGATAGAACAACAATCTCAATTTTCAACTTGTTGTGCGCTCGCAAGCATTTTTCATTTTTCTCTGTTTGCCCTTTTCCACCCCTCTGAGGCATAACAAAAAAAAATTTTTTTTATCATTACAAAAAATTACAGAAGGAAAAAAAAGTTTGGAACGCGTTTATTGTTTGCGTCGACTTTTTGCTTATAAAAATTGGAAATTTTTTTCTTGCTTCTTTTTCTCTCACTTTTCATTGTTGCTGGATATGTTTTTTTAAATTTAAAATGGAATGAGAATTAATTTGGAATTTACGGAGTTTTGGGATATGTCCAATTTTCGATTTAAAAATCAGTCTTAGGTCAGCAGAAAAATGTATGCTGTAAATTTTTTATTAAAATTCTTTGTGATGCATAAATTTTAAATTGGTTTAAGTCCCTTAAAAGGCAGAATTTATTGGATTTTGAGACTCATTTGTTGTCAAAAGTCTGATACTGTGGGATACTTCCATACAAAATAAAAATTGTGACAAAGGGGGGATGAGGAGTCTAAAAAATTTGGTTCATATCGATAGCTTGTGTCTCCTAGTTTCTAGTCCCAAAAAACAGTAGCAATCCTGATTTAAGTTAATAATTCTGATTTTGTTTCAAATTTAACGTAATATTTGGATGGAATAGAATATTGACTACAGGGGGGTATCTAGGGGGAGAGGGGTTTGAGGCACCCCCCCCCCCCTAATTTTTTTTTCAAAAAGCCACCAACGAGCGTGTTGAATTCTAAAAGATATCCAGAAATGGTCATGATTTGAAAAAGAATCTCCAAAAACAAATCCTGGAAATATTCCTGATTTGTCATCTGCCTGGTTTTTCAAATTTTTTGAATTTGTACACTTGGTAAGTTGGACATAAGTTCCGAATAAAAAAAATTACTCAATCAGTAGAGATTTTGATAAGCAAATGTTTGATTCCTTTTTTTCCAAAAAATAACTTGTCACCCTAGTCAACAGCCCCTAAATTGAAGCCCATCATTTTTTTTATTTCTTTTTTCTTCCTAATTCCAGATTTTGCATCCCCTCTCCAGACTCCTACCCAAATATCATATAATTTACATGCAATTGAAAGTTGAATAAGAAATTATTTGAATTCTTCAATTTCTCAAAATAAATTCATTTCATTGTAATTCACGGTCCACACTAATAATCTTTTCGTACCACTGAAGAAGGGAGAGTAAAAAATATGCGGCAAAAAAATTTTTTTCCTCCTTCAATCAAATTCAACAAATGGAAGCAAGCAAAATAAAAGAAATGGAAATCACTGATGGAAAATAATTTCATTTGCTTGCGCGCCTGCATTAACATCAAAATGTTATGTTGTTGGTTTGGATGATGATGATGATGATGTGAGAGAGAAGAAGTCGAATTGTTTGGAAGGGAAACGAAGGCAAAAAGTCTGTTTCCAATCAAACTTTCAAACAAGTTCCTTTCTCGTTACTTAACTTATTGTTTTTATTGTGCGCGCTCCAACCATTCGGAATTATATTGCGGTTTTCCTTCTGTAAATATATATATCTGGTGCTGCTTGCTACTGCTGTTGCTATTTTGCCATTGTTTCCTTAACTCTGGCTGACTGCTGTTTTTTTTAATTTTGCCAATTCTTTTTACGGATGATAATAATAATGACGAAGGATGGGTGGGTGTGGGATGAATGTAGGAACAACAATTGTATGAAGTTTATATTTGTTTGCAAGCAACTTAGAGGAAAGCATCAAGGCCCAAAAATAAACGAAGAGTAAAGAAGAAAGGAAAACAGTTCTTGGATGGGGAAGAATACACACCGAGCAAAAAAAGAAGTAAGGAGGAAGAAGAAGTAGGAAAAAAAATTCAAGGGTGCACAAACAGAAAACGGAGATAATGAAGCAAAAACAAAACAAAAAGTTACGCCAGAATAACAATCATCAGGCAACCATTAGCATAAAAAATATCTGTACAGAGTAGACTGATGAAGGAACATTTTTTTTTGTTGCTGATGCTACTGCTGCTTCACCCTCTGTTTGTGGTTTATTTTCATGAAAAATTCCGGCGAAGCATTTTGTTGGCTACAACAAAAAAAAACATTTTTTTTTGAGAAAAATCAGTCAAGGGAAGAGAAAAATCCTTTTCATTAATTAAATGTCAGTGGTGAAAATTGTGTATAAAAAAATTCCTGTTTCATTAAAAAAGAAATATTTTGAAGTACCGCAAATGGCTCTCTTTTCTTCTTTTGTCAGCGTTAACGTTTAATTAATTGCTCTTGAATCATGGCTTAAAATCTCTTCATTCCTCTCTTCGATGTTGCTTCTTGCTGATACTTTTCTATGTAATGAATTGATGAGAGAATTAAAATCGTGCCTTTTTTGTTGCAATTCAAAGATACTTGTGTGTGGTTAGGAGCATGTTTCTACTAAAGGGGAGTCTAAAGTTTGGACTTAAGGGTAGGATTAATTTAATGTCATATTACTAAGAAGGTGGGGTGTAGTCTTGGGTATGGGGTCATATGTAGATGAATCTACCATAGTGAAATTAAGGTCTCTGTGGTCGAATGGTTAGGTAACAGACCAAATATCTGCAACCCTCTGTTTTATGAGGTCGTGAGTTCGATTCCTGCTAGAAGTTGATTCCTCAATAATGATCTATAGACTATTTCTTTGATTAGGTTCATAACTGTATCAGATGGAATTAAAACCCATTAATGCTGTCCCATCAAACTATCAAGACCACAACCCATATAAAGATCTCAAAATTCCACAGCCAACTCCTCACAAATCCTTAAAAAATTTCATTCTTTAAAAACGAGAAAGAAAAAATTTTAATGCAGCAAATCATGACAATTCAACATTTTTTTCTAAGTGGCTTCAAAAAGATTTGTCAAGCATTTCATTCAATATATAATTTCCTCTTCTCATTCATTCCATTGCAATTGTTGTACCATAAAAACGAGAAAAAGATTTTTTTAATTCATTCGATTTAATTGAATTAAAGGAGAAAAAATGTAATTTTACAGATCCAATTAGCGCAGCAACTATTTGAAAAATCTTGTAAGAGATGTCCTCAAGTGATGGAGTGAGAGAGAAAGGAAAGAATCTGAAGAGCTTCCTGAGCAGCACATTTTCTTTAAGGTGGTCAAAGAGCAGTCATACAGTAGCTTTTGTAGAATATTACCTATCTAGTCCCCATGCTGATGCCACCAGAGCTAGAAGTGGACTTGGATTTTGGAAAGAAAAGTCGACTGGACTCCATACAACAGGAGCGTATTCAGAGGAGGGTTTTGGGAAAATATTTTTCAATTTGCTAGGATTTTTTAAGAAACAAATCCCAAAAAATACAAAATCTAAGTCGAATTAGAGTTGTGGATGCCACCCAGCAGTCAAGAAAATTCTGTACTAATCGGTCTTGCCTCACTTTTTCCCATAGCAATAAAAATAGAAAATTGTTGTGAAGGTAGCAAGCAGAACAACAGAGAATATAAAATCACTTTAATCAGGCTTGTTAATGAATTAATTTTGCATAAATTACTAAGGCACTTAACAAAATGCCGATGGTTATCATCAAATGGGGTTTTTTTTGCTTCTCTCGTCTAACAACAATTCATCCACATTATTCACACTAACTATAAGCATAAGGAAGGCAATTGAATATTCATATTTTTTCTCTCCTCAACCGTATACATTTTTTATTATTACGCAATTCTCGCGCCTTTCTAGCTTTAAAACAATGGAATTTTTTACAAATTACAATTTATTGTTGTCGGAAGTAAAGTGTGGAGATTTTTTTATTATTGTTTCTTCACTGGGCACGCACATTTCTCTTCTTGTTTAATCTGAACATTTAATGTGAATGAAGAAATTTATTTTCCCCCTCATTTTCATACATTTCCGTTCTGGTTTATTTTATTTTTATTTTTTGCAAAATATTATAAGGGATTACAAGCTGTTACCATTAATTTTTAATTGAGTTTAAAATATATTCTAAGTGTTAGGAAGGAGAGAGATGGAAAGATGAAAATCTTATTGTATGAAACAGGAACTCAATTTATGCTGCACGCATAGCAGCAATAAGAAAGCGATTGCTTCATGAAAGTCATGAGATAATGCATTTTCATTGTCTTTTCGTTACTAGCTATTTCTTTTAAAAAATAATCTTTACGTAGAGGCAAAATGAGAAATAGAAACGGAAAGCTTTTAATATCAACATCACAATCGAAATGAAAATAAATCTTTTAAGAAGAAGAAAAAGAACAGAAAAAAAAACTTTAAATGATTTTTTTTACTCTATCCTTACATTAATGCGGCAGGATATGTCAGCAATAGTAAAAAGAAGAAATTCAGTGTTAGAGTTGCTGTCTGGATGCTTTTGTAGAGCATTTAAAGCGCATTTTTATTTATCTGCATTAGCAACAAACAATTTGAATTTAGTCTCTGACATAAATACGACTGACCAAGATCGATATAATGATGTATAGTTCATGACGTTATCTAGTCCAGTCTGTTTAACATGATCTTGATAAATAAAGCACCGAATCACTCAGATCATTCTAGATGGCCCTAAACTTTGGATGATTTTTGCTTAAGCAGCTTCTGTTAGGTTGAAATGTCAGGTTTTTTTTAAAAAAAATTCATTAAAAAATGTACAGCTTCAAAAAACATTACCCTAAAGTCAGATTTAAGTGTGTTTTTGGTTCTAAGAATTTCAAAATTCTTGAGTTTTGGGTGATATTATCTAAAATATCATATTTTTAGGCAAAGGATATGTCATATTAAATCTTGTTCATCTAGGATAACCAAAGTAATGGTAGTAAATTGATCAACTGACTTTTGATCATTTTTGATCATGATCCATCCATTTATTGATCCTATTCTGGTAAACAGGACCAAAATCTTAATTTTTTTTATCCAAGCCAAGGGCGTATCCAGGGGGTGTTTTGGGTATCTTTACACCCTCTCGACAGAAATTTTCTTCAATTTGCTAGGGGTTTTCGAGAAATAAATCCTAAAACACCCGCCTAAAATTTTGTTTTATGCAAAAAATCAAAACACCACCCTTGAAAAATTTCTGGCTACGCCCCTGTTTCAAGAAATTTCAGATACATTGTACGATTTCAAGACCGTTGATAAATCTACCAGGTCATCTTTGGTCTGCATGATTATAAAAAATCACGAACTCCTTCAGTATTCTGCTAAACAAACCCATTCATCAGTCATCCACCTCATCCATCAAACTGAATACTCATATCGCACTTTTGCTATTTAAAAATGCAATAAAAAAGCAGTAACTAAAGAAGAATTTCATTTTCCGACGCTTTTTATCCTCACTATTCCTTCTTCACCACCGACAACTTGATATAAATTTCCAATACATTACCGTTATCGGATATGTGAGAATGAGCAGTAGTAGATAGAGAATGTGTGTGTTATATGCTAGCCATCATTGAATGGATTTCTTTCTTTTTGTGGGAATATTATAACATGAAAATGGAAGCGATATATCTTATGGATTCATTCGCTCTTCCTTCATTCAATTTCATTCCATTTTCTTTAGACTAAAGTCATGTGAGAAAGGAAAAAAAAATATTTCAAAAAACGAAATCCGACAATTTATTGTAGTTACGCACGTAAAAAATCCAAGAAGCATAAAGTGAGTGTTAATCTAAATGCATCATGTTGCCCCTTCATTTCTCCTTCCTCAAAAGCAATCTCTTCATCATCAACTTTATGGAATTTGTAAAGGAAAAGGTCAAAGCTTTGCAATTTGTGTGTTTTGTATATTAGTAAGATGTGAGAATGTAGACACAAAGAATTTCTTTAATATGTATGTCAATGGAATAGAAAGAGAAAGAATTGACCAAATGGCTCACTTGTCGAAGCATTAGATGAAAGTATCAGTAAACAAGTAATGACGTAAATGGGTTTCGTGATATTGGATATCAAAATGTGTGTATAAATGGAAAACTTTCATCTACTTGATGATTTCTTTCTCATTCTCAATCTCTCCCTTTCTAGTCTTATTAACACCACTTACTCTATTACTTGATGCTCTTTCTTAATGGAAAGGAATAACAAAATATCAAACTGCATTTATAAATTGCTATCCATTGCTATGTAAAGAAGATTTTTTGTTTTGTTCAGCTTTTTGTCAATGAATTGGGGTAAGTGAGATGATTTTGGATTGTCGGAATGTCTTTGAATTTGTATGTAAGGTTATTGCTAAGTCACAAACTAACGAAAATCTATGATTATTAGGTATTTACTCGGGAACATGCTCGAGTAACACAACGTAGTCGTTAGGTCACCGCTACGTCGACGTAATAAAGGCAGAACGTCAAAAAGATACTTTGTGCTATAGGATGGAGAGATTTGTTACTCATTTACCTACATATCTAGTACAGATGGAGTCACAATTAGCTCATTTAAATGCTGGAAGTATAACCTTTGCAGTGCCACTGAGATCAATGATACCTCTAATAAAAATTAGTATGTGCCTCAAAAAAAGATGTTTCAATCACAAAACTGCGCCATTACCCTCACTGATACCTTCCTACTTCACTTTCATCCTTCATTTTCATTTTTATCCATTTAAAGTTAAGTAAAGTTAAATCAACACATAACAGAAGATGCAATTTGATATTAATTGAAATATATATATTAAATATGAAAGCTTCCGTTTCCAATTAATAGTTTAAGATATTTTACAATGTTGAATAATGGAAAGTGGTTAAGTGGGTCAAACCAGACAGATTTTTAACTTTTTTCCATTTTTGCCATTTCTACTAATGGATTTCATAAGTGAGAATTTAATTTATTCTGAAATATTTTTATGATTTTAAAATATATTAAATTTTTTTCGCAGTAGTCTTTGAAATTTTATTTATTCACAAAAATTTTTTAATAAAATTATATTTTTTGGCATTTTTCAAAATTTCAAGTGAAAATGAACATCGATGATATCCAAGTTGAGCTTTATGACAGTAACAAGTTCAGTGAAACTCAAAAATGTAAGATCTGCTATATGAAGTTTCTGGATGAAGATAAAATTTGCATTCTCTTGTGTCAACATATTTACCATCAGTCCTGCTTCAAGGCTTACATACAATGTAAATCATCATGTCCAGAATGCAACATGGAAGTTAAGGATACGAGAAGCAGACGAGAAATACAGGAATCTAGACCAACAAGAAGTGTATCAAGGAGAAGACGAAGAAGATCGAGAACAAGGTCAACATCCAGAGGAATTATATATGTGCCAGTAAAGCCACTCGTCAGCGGCTCACCAACCAGATGCAGAAAATACCAACAAGCTGACGTAGAATTATATGGACGAGAAAGTCACGCGATAACACCAGATTCAAATTTTGTTAGGAATTTTTGAGGATGTTGCGTTAATAAAATGAATTTTTCTTATCACTGCCAATTAACATCTGATTGGTAGACGTTAAAGTGTCGTCTACATGGCAGTATGCCTAATATTTAAACTATGCTAATCAGAATAGTTCCAAAATTCTCTACTGGCTGTATCTACAGCCAATTTTCATGATTTTTTTTGCGAAAATTCAATTTTGAGGTTCTAAAAATTTCTTATTTGTGAAATTTATTTTCAGAAGTACGGACTCCAATGGAGGTGCTTCCAAAGTATAGTCTTGCCAACTCTGCTAAAATCCACTAAAAAAATTCAAATAAATTCTTTGAAAATCGAAAAATTGGTCCTTAAAATTCACAATGAACTTCCAAAGCTAAAAACTTCCAATTCCATAAGCAAATCCATAAAGCTTTAATCTAAACAATCAGCTATAAATAAAACAATATCAAGCATTTTGTTTGCAATAGCAACAGCACTTAAAACAAAATTACAAATTTTTTTGCAAACGTTCTGAATTTTTATCCATTTTGAACATTCACAAAATGAAAATCTTAAACTTTTCTTGAGACGATTTCAGAGAGAAACGAGAAATATTCAAGACAAGAAGCTCTTTAACAAAATCTAACGAACCATTGACGAGATAGATACGCAACAATTTTATTTCCATCCATTCAATTCGATATCTTTTCGTATAAAATTGATTTTCTTCTTTTCATCTTTTTTTGCTATTTTATCGAAAAGTGAGCTAGCGAGCGAGGGAGATGGAAAAATTTTCGGGTGTAGCGACAGATATTTTAATGAAAAAAAGAAAATTCTTTATTTTAAAACAAAAAGAAGAAACTTTTAGGTCTTACGACTGTTATGAATACTTAAAGAGATGACGAAGAAAAAAATGGTAAAGGAGTAAGCAACAGTTTCTTAATTTTTACGGCGTGCATCTTTGACCCCAAATTTCTGCCTTCCAACTGTGTCTTCATCTTTATGTTAACGGTAATACGCGCTGATTTAATTGAGCCTTAATAATAATCAAACCGCCACTACCACTCTGAGAAATGAATAAATTTTTCTCAAAAAATAAAAGAAATTAAGCCGTTAAGGAACAAATAAGTTAGAAAAGTCTGGCGTAGTTAAGCAAAATAGAGCGCATTTTTCTGAATAATTTTGAAATTATTGTGAGTGCAGGGGGATTGAAAATAGTATTTTTGATGGACATCATTTATGAACGACCCCCAAAAACTTCCTGATTTAAAAATAGCTAATTAAAAAAAATTTTGGGTAGGTTTTGGCTTTCTAATGAACAGCCAATGATTCCACCCTTGCTTGATACCAAAAATGAAGTAAACATTCCTTTAAGAATGACTTTCCTGAACGGCAATCAGACAAAGTACATCCACAAACTCCAACTTCCCAAATAAAAATCCCCTAAAAGGGTTTTTGCTCATAAATTTCTTTTAAGTCCTAAATTTTTATACATTGTAGAAATTTATTATTAATAAAAAATTATGCTGTTGCTTCATGCCTTCTTTTCTTTTAGAGTTTCATCATCTCATGCCTTTCCGCGATAATAAGAATGATGTTTATTCGCTGCCACTTCAATACACTCCCCAAAAAAAATTCTTTTTATTAGACATTCCGTTGAAACATACGTACGAATATAAAGCATAAGGAAGAAAAGTTTCATGGATAAAAAAAGTTGAAATTTAATGAAAATATGAGCAAAAATTCAGGAAATAAGAGCTTCGGAAGAAGACGTGCAGAGCAACAGGTTAATATTGGGTCGTTTTCTAGTTCGGAAAAAGAAAACCTTGTTGTTGATATTATTTTGGCTTTCTTCTTCCTTTTCCTCCCTCCACTCTTTTTGTTAAAGAAGGAAGGCGATGAAAATATTAGAAATGACGCTCGAAAAAGTACTTGAGGAATTAAAGTGTTTTGAGATTTATTTGTTGTTGTTGGGATTTTACTTGAAATATATTTTGGAAATTTTAAAACATTAATTTATGTTTGGTACACGGGTAAATACTTAGTTACATATTTTGAGGAATTTTAGGGGCATGCTTATTACTGTAGCGTAGCAAAGATGGGTTCCAACGTCACTGGTTATTAGACGCAAGATTGAGGAACTTCTAACGATTTAGACAAGTATTTGGTCGAACATATTGTTACGCGATACAGAAATCATATTTTGAGGAGCATCTTAAACGAGGGCATATCTGAGGGGAGCTCAACCCCCACCGGTTGGAATTCTCTTCAATTTGCTTGGGATTTTAAAGAAAAAACCCTCAAAATTCCGATAAATTTCTGCGTCCACACAAAAAAAATTCAAACCCCCCAAAGAAAACCCCCCTCCTTGAATAATTTCTGGCTACACCCCTGATCTTGAACATTTATACGGAGCACTTGAGATACCATAGGTAATTTTGTAGTCACTAATGTAGCTGCATGTAGTTAACTTGTTCAAAGTAAATAGATTTCCAACTTTCGTAGCTCAAAATTTCCTGAATAGAACAAACATCCCCACATCAATCCTCTAAAAAAGTTAAAAAATAACATCATTAGACCCAATCATCATCACGATGAGTAAACATTAACAATCAATATTCAGAGAAAAAATAAATTTATTTTTAAATCAACTTTTAATTTCCTTTCATAATCGATTTCACGCATTTATGAGATTATGAATGATGGTAATATTTCATCCCCATCATTACCATCGTCATCACCATCATTTTTGCATATTTATGATCATGATAATAACAATGATAATCCCAATACATTTATCTCCTCACACCATTACCGTATAAATTTTCCATTGCTTAAAAAAATTATATTTTTTACCCCTCGCTGAATGTGTCAATTTTGTGCTGACTAATGAGCATATTCATACGAAATTGATTGTAAATCAAAAGATTTTTTTTACCGCCTGATTAAATTATCATCACAATATTTATTTTTTTTCTCCTCGGTGAATTTTCATCACTGAACACACCTCAAAATGTCTAATTATTTGTCACATGATTAAACATTTAATGTCGTCGTCATCACCACCGTCATGATTGTCGTCATCTGCTATTGATGTTTATTCGAAAGTAAAAAATTTTTTTTTTGAATTTTATAGAAATTCGTGAAACTCTTTAAAAATTTTTTAGTTAAAAAAATGAAATGAAAAGGGAATTTAAAATGAGACTGACACCCTTCCATCTATAAATTTTTGTAACGAAAAGAAATCTACTTATTTAAAAAGAGTTGTGGAAGAAATGTTGGGAAGTGATTTTTAAAGCGCATTTTTAAGCAAATATTGAACATATGTAGATATTTTTGGATAGGTCAACTCTTATCCTGATCAAAAAACTTATTATACATTCTAGGGGCATATCCACAAATCCTTTTGTTGAAGGAGGGGTTTAATCATGATCTTTTTTGATATCTTTTCAAATCATGACATCATGACTTTATTGGTTAATTCCTATTATTGGTTTTAAAAAAATGGAAGGTTGACTTCCAACCCCCAGATACGCCCCTCAGCATATATGCCTTAATTTTTATTAAATCAAAATTTAGATCATATTTTAAAATTAAGGATTTTGTCACCAAGATGTAGTGCAGTGGTTCTCAAATTTTTGAGAGCACGACACACTAAAATTGAATCTTCAATTTCGTGAAACACTGATGTCTATTAATAAGTACTACTGATGTGGTGACTTATTAAGAGTAAGTAGTAGATCTCAATTAAGCCAGTATTTGACAAAAAATGATTTCATCCTCAACTTTTTGACTTTAGTTTTTTTCTCTAAGCATAAAAATAGATGAATCATTGAGCAACCTAATTATTAGCAATCGCAATAAACTTCACAAAGTTTCAAATTATTTATACTCTCCAAACTGAACCAATCCTCCACCTGCTCCTCCAAAATTCCTGCTAAGAAAATATATATATTTGTAAATAAAGTAACGACATAAATTCAACTACGTAAAATGTTTTTTTACCGTAAATTTTAATTTTATTTGATTTTACTTTTTCTCTTTTTTATAAATTTAATATACATACATAGTAACAGCAGCATCATTGGCAGCATATTATGCGAATTTTCCGCAACAAACGACAACGAAAGAAAGAGGAAAAAAAATATATTCAAACGATAAGAGAAATTCTACTTAAAATGTATAATTTTCTTGCAACTCAATGTAACGTGCGTCAAATGGCAGAGTACAGCATAAAAAGCGCGACAACAAATGTTTGAAGGAAGAGGGGAAGAGATATCACGGTTGAAAAAAAATTGTTATCACAATTCACCCAACTCCCATGCATATTTACGCTATATCCACATTCATATACACTCTTTTCGCATTTCATTGGTGCTGATGTGAGGTAAGAGGGAATTTTTTACAATTTGCATATTTACGCACTTGTCATAGTCATATTGTTGTTGTGCTTCATTTAATCTGCTTACATTGTAACACAACAGGAAACTTGTAAGAGAAATACTCGCATCGGCAGCGCGTAAAGACACACACACCAAGAGTGAATGAGAAAGGAAACAATTTTTCCTCTGTTGCATGACACAAAAATAAAAAAAAAGTTTTGTAATAGACAGTGAACGAGTTTGGACGTGAATGGCAGATGTTGATGGAATAAAATTGAGGTAGAAAAGGAAAGAAGATATAGTTTGGAATTTTTGGAAGTGTCGGGTGGGTTTAGGGTGATTGTTGATTGGAAAAAGTATTTAGGGGATCAATGGCGAGTCTTTTGTGAATAAGATTGAGCTGGACGTCGGAAGTGACCAGCCTTTAAGGTTAAAGAGATAGCTAAAAATGGTAAAAGTGGTTCAGACACCTTCAGACCCCTCTGACCAATTAGAAATGTCCTTATAATTTGGGTATTCGTAGGTTTAAACGCATCAAATGAATAAGCAGCAGAGATGTAGCCAGGAAAGGGTCCTACGGTGCTATATGTTTTTTAAAAATAAAATGATGAAGATTCTTCACAGAATCAGTTTCAATTTCTGCTCATATTTAGTTAGAATGTAACAGTTTATCTTATATTTCTAATCATGAAGCCAGAATTTGAATAAATAATAATACTGAAGGTACTGTAACTCCAATCTATTTGCGTAAAACCCGTTCAAAAAATTTACCATAGATCATTGAAGCATTTTTCCGACTAGCATAAAGAAGTAGCTTATTGATGTATTCAAAAGCCACTTTTATGTCTGATATTTTATTTTTAACAAATCGAAGAGAAATGAAATTGATGTCATGGTTGTGGCATATTTTTTTCCGGGGAAATTGAAATGTTGAATATTTTTCTTCCTACTCGTGTAGCTCTTGTTGCTGGTACCTGTTACGCACAGAATAAAAAATACAATTCAATTTTCATTCCTTTATCCAATTGATGATACCAACATACATCTGAAGTGCTGTTAAATTTTGAAGAGACACTTATTTTACTTTCAAAGCTCTTATTTGCGTACGGATGTGTTCTATTTCTGTATATGTATGTATGCCTCTTGTTCTACTCGACAACAAAGCAACAGCAGTAATATTGGATTTTCGCTGACAAAACAAATAATAATGGCATCATTGGGAATTGTGACTGTTAACGTAGATGATGCGAGTAGATATTTATGTATGAGTATAGAGTGAGAGCAAAAAAATTGCGAAACACACACTGTGGCACAAACATATCAAATACATGAAAATGATATTGGAATCGCTTTTCATTATAAATCTCATTCCCATCGGAGCACTTTATTTTCGTCTTTTATTTTACTGTCAACTATGCACATATGTACTTTTATCATTCTCGTATTATTATTTTTTTTACCATGGAATAAAATCCACTTATCGAGTGCAATTTTTTGTATTTTCAAAATATTTTAAAAATTTAGTAAATTAATCAGGACGCATAGGTGGGGTTTTGTCTGGGCCTATACGGGGTATCCAATCCTGCTAGGGTCCTAGGATAGGGTATGTGAGGTACCCTTAGGTATGGTACCATTACTTATCCTACCCTAAAGCAGGACACCCTATCCTAGGTGAGAAAATTAGTAAAGAAATTCGTTAATTCTATGTACCAAACTATCTGAATTATACTTCCAATTCTGTCTGCAATTTTCAATCAGAAGTTCTTCCTGACATTTATCTCAATACAAATAAAATCAACATAATGCGATATTTCTTATTGATTTTAACTGAATGAAAATTATTCAATTAATCATTCTCTTCAGTTTTTCTTCTTCATTTCATTATTGACATAAGTTAAATTACAAAAGGAACAGAAAAGTAAAATAAAAAAATGTAAAGTTGCTCGGGTAACGAAACGATTCTTAATCAGAAGCATATTTTATTCATACGACTGTGAAAATAAAGAAAAATTTGTGAATAAAATGCTGAATAGTTTTTATCTGCAGTTTTCATGATGACGAGAAAACGGGAGGAAAAAATGCATAAAATTTGAATTATAATGAATTTTCCAGCATTGCAATATCACAGGTTGGGAGATAGATTAACATTTTAATTTCATTTCAAATATAAATTTTTAGTTTTATTTAATTTCATTCGCTGCTTTGCAGAGGATTCTGTTTCAAATTTAGGATTAAAACTTAATGAATTTTACTTTCATGAAGTGGATAGCAAAAAAATTTGGATGGGATGCTAATATTTATATTATGGATACCGCGCAGATGAGATCAAATTTATGAATTGATGGAAATGGAAAGTTCTTGAATTCTAGTGAATATTTAAAATTATTTTTTGTTAAATTGGCTTAAATTATGTTGAAAATAATGCAAATTGATTTATTCATTGGATATCCAATTTCTTATATTTTAGACCATTATCTACAAAATATTTGAGGAGTTTTCCTCTCCTCCACCACAAAAGTTGTTCAGTTTTGTAAAAAATGATGCAAATCCTTAATTTGAATATTATCAAAAATGACTAGGGGTCATTCACTTATGACGTTCATCAAAAAATGGGATTTTTAGACCCCCCTTGTCGCAAAATTTTCATAAAAAAAATTCTTTTTTATGAAGGTGTCACAAAATCTCAGGTCCCCTTCCCCCTAAATGTTGGATGTCATAAGTAAATGACCCCCTACTTAAATGCAATTTTAATACAGGGTCGTTCGGAAATGACATCCAAAATGTAGTGGAAGGGGTCCTAGAATTGTGTGACACTCTCAATCTGATTATCAGGTCATCTCAAGCATCCAGACGACAGAAATAAGTAAAATTGAAGCAACTGAAATATTTTTAGCTTAAGGAACTCAAAATGGTATTTTAAACTATTATTGTCTGACTCATAATAATTAATCCCAGAGTATATCCAACCAATAACTCCAAGCTACCAACAAATTCAAGCACCCTCAAAACCATCGACTTCCAAAACTAAAAATCAAGAAGAGAATAAAGAGGAAAAAAATCCAAAGAGCATAAATAAGAAGTCAAATTGATCTTAAAAATACAATTTTGTCTTGTAAATTCATTCATGCAATAACAAATGTTGACATTAACATATTTGTCAATATGTCTCGTAATGTTCTTTTTCCTTTTAACATTTGTTTAAAGAAAGAGAAAAAATAAAGTTTATAAAAACATTAAGTGAAGGAGTGGATGTAGTAGTAATAATAATAATAGTTGTAGAACTAAATAAGGGAAGCAAAAAAAAGTTGAAAAAGTTTTTCATAATGAAGAAGGAAGAGACGAAAAAAAAATCCTTTTTTCAATAACTTTTTTTGTGAATCGTCTGATATGCTTTCATGTATGCATGACAGCGGAAAAAAGTTTACTCTTTTATCCCAAAGTCATATCATTTGTTTGATTAAAGCTTATTTTGCATCATTGTGTGTGACATATGTGTAATGTATACAAAATTTTCATGCTACGAAATTCCATTTCATTCGACTGCAGTTCTTTCGTTGTTTTGCTTGCCGTCTGTTGATATCAGGATGCTGAGAATGGGAAAAAAATCATTGCTCCCTCTGACAGGGGGTGAAATGTTTGCATCGGAAGTGAATTTTGGATTTATTGGTTTAAATTTTAAGCAAATTTTGGAAGGAACACCGATGCAACTGGTTTCATGCTATACTCTAGTGCAGTATCCAGGAATTTTTTTTGGTTTTTTTTCTCTTCAAATTATGACATTTTTTGGATATCTTTTCGAATCATGGTCTTTTTTCCTCTAGGATAGTATTAGTTTTTCAAAATACTCCAAACCTCACCCTCTGGGCATGCCCCTGAGTACAGTGATGCTCAAACTAAGCTTTTAAGTGTGGTACTTAAAATTTTTGATCATAAAAGTGTCTAGATAAACTGAAAGATTTGACTACCACTACCCTAGTGGATACCTTTGAGCATAGCTACTCTATCTATGCAGCTATGATCCGCAACAAGCAAGTGTGCAATTGAAAGTATGCCACGAATATGTAGGTTTTCACCACTGGGGTGTATCTTATGGTATCATAGGCCCTAGGACCTAAGGGATAGTGTATGTTTCTATAAAAATGTAAGCTTTTCTTGTACATTTTTTGTCGACGTTTATCTTGGTTTGGTACCCTGTTTGGTACTTAAGTCCATCTTATCTGATGTAAAGTGGCTAAATTTTGAAAATATTGTAGATGCAAAAAAGAACAATTTTTGAAAATAGAGGAAAGTCCTCTGAAAAACCAAGTAGATGGTCAACCTCCTTATAACCAAAACTCAAAATTCAAAAAATTCATACACATTGATTATTCCATTTAAAATTTTCTCAATCTGCAAACTTTTCATTCAACTCAGCAAATTTTCCCCTGTTGCTCCCCACAAAAAAGAATCGACTGATAAATTTCATGATGAAGTTTTTTTTAATATAAAGAAGAAAAAAAAATAAAAAGCAAACGTAAGCAAAACGAGGCATCGGGAAAGAAAAAAAAAGTTTTGTTTCCTGAATACAAATTTTCTTTTCGTCAATTCTATTTGCTTTCGATATACTTAAAGATCAAACCCTATTCCATCCACATCACAAACTATTTCTTCATAGCTGAGCATTTAATCGAGAGAGAGAGAAGCTCATCACGGGAAATGTCAATTGAACCTAAATGCACATACAGACAAAAAATGCAATCTATTCAAAAACGAAATTCAGCAATTGCCTCAAATGTGTGGCACTTACCAGTTGATGCGGAAGATTGAAATGAAAATTCAAGAGAAGTCTTCACTCCTTCCTTAAACTCTCGTAATTCAGACAATTTTCATTCGTTTTTCTAAACAAACATTCATGCTCATCGAATTCACGTGACTTGACTTCTTATTTTTTGCTGCCTTTTTTTCTTCCGTTGATGGTTTAGTCGCAAAGTGATGGATTTTTTGCCAATTTTTGTACAGTCACAAATTTATTGAACGGAATATTGAGTTTAATTTTCAATATTTCTCGTTTCCCACCATTCCTATCGTGCCTTTAATTTTTATAAGTAAGTAATTTTTGGTTGATTGAAGAAAAATACTGGAAAATTGGTCACGAATATGGCATACACAGTCTCGTCAGATTGAAAGAGGCGTAGTGAATTTTAACCATAATAGACAATAAAGAATTGTTGGATTATTGAAATGGAATATAATAACCTTGGTTACATGCCTCAAAAATCGATGCAATCAAAATTATTTATGGAAATCAGTTGGAACGTCACGAAAGTAATTGTTTGAGGACTAAAAGGGTTTTCTGGCAATATATAGCAGGGTTGTAGTCAGCAGATGAGGTTTTATGGGCTCTTCGATTGAAAATTTTCTTCAATTTTCTAATTTAAGCAGAAGCATAGCTAGATTTTTTTGTGTGGATGAAAACTTTTTTGAGGGAGTAGTGGTGGTGGGTCCCCAAAACCTCTAGGTGTGACCCTCTATGTAATGTAATTTGCGAACGAACCTCTATAGATAAACCTCTAATTTAAACAGAGGTACACCCTAGATACTAACGTTAGATCAGTGTGACTGAAGAAAATGAAATAAAATGTAGTGAAATATAGTAAAATATTGTTAAATATAGTAAAATATTGTAAAATATAGTAAAATATAGTAAAATATTGTAAAATATAGTAAAATATTGTAAAATATAGTAAAATATTGTAAAATATTGTTAAATATAGTAAAATATTGTAAAATATAGTAAAATATTGTAAAATATTTTAAAATATAGTAAAATATTGTAAAATATTTTAAAATATAGTAAAATATTGTAAAATATAGTAAAATATTGTAAAATATAATCTTTTCTGAAAAATATT
Source organism: Chironomus tentans (assembly GCA_963573255.1). Taxonomy (NCBI): domain Eukaryota; kingdom Metazoa; phylum Arthropoda; class Insecta; order Diptera; family Chironomidae; genus Chironomus; species Chironomus tentans. The sequence continues at coordinate 37,011,550 of OY754302.1, read as the reverse complement.
TCTTTACCTAAATTTTTTCGAAGCTTTAATTTGCAGTTTAATCATTCACGTACCGTTAGAATTAACAAAAGTACACCCCTGCTATTGATATAATTTTAATTCATCGCTAGCCACGACTAGTAATAAAAATCCATTAAATTTAGAATGAAATTCTCATTTGCTAATTTTTCCCTCTAGAAAATCTCTCAAAGCAGTAAAAAGTTCTTCACTACTGGCGACTTTATAACAAGGAAATAAGAAATGTGACTGAATTAATAAGCAGCAGAAGCCATCACGATCTGACTGATATTGCTGATAAAGAATTTTAATTTTTTTCGTGATTTTCAACAAAAACACAACACAGGCAAATTCTTATTGTTTACTGTTTTTCATCATCACCCCAGCCACCCTCTTATTTTTGTCACACATCTGCAATCAATGGCAATTTTCCCCTTTTTATTTGTCTCGATTTTCTACTTCATCTTCATAGTAATCGTTTAATATATATAAAAAATCCTTGTTTTTTGTTATTAAAACGCACATGAACATAAAAATAATTTCTTTTTTTGCTATCTAAAATATCATCAATTCGGTATCTCTATCTGCTGTTTTTCGCAACAAAAAAAAAAATAGAATAAAATAAAATTTTCTGATATGTTCAACATAAAAATATCAACAACAGTAGCAGCAAGCAGTAAAAACCGGGGGGAGGAATGAGAGCAAACGAAAACAAAACAGAAATGGAAATGAAAAAACAACAAAATTAATTGCTGAATTGGATGTGCATTGTATGTAAATCAGGCATAAATGAAGAGAAGGAAAAAGATTTTTTCATGCTCATCGTTACTCGTCTGATCTTTCTTCAATGATAATTATTTTCTCCTACCAACCCACCTTCCTACATACATACATATTACTCACTTACATTGCGTTTTTATCCATGTGCTGTGCTTCATATGTGAGTACGTATTGATATCGTTCATTCAGATTGCATGTTCCATTCATTCCTTTTGAATGCTTAACGCAGTGAAGAATGTCTGAAAAACTCATAAATTATAATGTGTATAAAAAAAGTTGTAATGAGATAGGAGTTAATGCATTTACATGGATAGATCTATGAATAGAATATTGTTATGCATTGAGAATAATTAAAATGCAGGAGCATTGTAATATTATGTTTGATAAATTACTGCACTTTTACACGTTTCTATCCTCTTAACTCCCATTTTTATACTTTTTTGCATGAATAAAATGCACACAGACATTGTACGCGTTTGAAGTGCGATATTGAGTGTAAAAAATGCATGAAAAGGATATAAAGGAAATGTTGAGATTTTTGTTGATTGGATTTTGGGTATGAAAAAGCAGCTAAAATGCAGTAATCAGAGTATGGAGTAGTGTCTGCCATATATCGATGAAATTTTAGATGAAGTAGGATTTTCAAAAATTTTATATGAAAAAAATTTAGTTGAAGGGGGGGGGGGTTAAGAACCCTAGCAAAGAAATTTTTCCGTTGAGAGGGGGATTTGTCCCTCATTCCCCCCTGGCTACGCGCCTGGATGAATATGTTCCAAAATTAGGGATAACGAACACAAATTAGACGAAGGTATCCATGTCAAATCTATGAGGAATTTATATGAACTTCGAATTCCACTACATCATTAGAGTTCCATTAGGTAAATGTTGTAACCACAAAATGTCAAAAAGACGTGGAAGCACCCTGATGTCATCGTATTTTTTTTCCAAATTGACAGTATTTCCAAATTAAAAAGCAAGGGTATGAAACTGATCAAAAATTGATCAAATGTGATCAAAAGTCATTTAATCAGTTCCGCACCCATGAATTTAAGTAGATTCACGAACTATTGCGAAAAACTTTAGCTTATTTTTAATTTAAAAAAACAAATTCCACAATTCCCAACCATTGCATTAAAAAAATTTCATATTAATTCCAAGAACCTTTAATCAGAAGAAAGCAAATGAGTTTCATTCATTAACATTAATACAAAGCATAAGCAATAAGCAACAAAAAGATTTATTGCACCAAAGCATCATTCAACACGTTCGTGGAATGAAAAGAGGAATCAACTCAATGAGGAGATTTTTCAATCTCAATGTAATCAGTATATCAATTCAATGCAGATCATCATTGAGAAATATCTACTCAAAAAAGGAAGCATTTCAAGTGGTTTTGTATTCAACAATTTTCTATTCTCATTTTTCACAGTGTCTATAGGATGTGTACATATGTGTTTAAATAATAAGAAGTGCTATAAAAATCACATACATTTATATAAGTCATTGAGGGGAGGACTGCGTGTATAGCAGACACATCAAGCATGTAGTTTTTGTTTTAGCGACGATTGTTCTGCAGGGAGCAATTTAGATGGATATACACACATAAAGCATTCACTTGATTGTTTGGAAAAATTATTTTACTTAATTATTCAACCAGTCAATGAGATATACACATGTATAAACCTAAGATTACCATAAAAAGAGGGAAGAATAGACACGACATAGAAAAATGTGTCCAAATTAAAGTTGACTCCTTATGTATGTTGTTATGTTATAGATTATGTGTGCATATATTTTCCTTCCATAATAAATACACAAAAATAAATAATTTTCTGTACAGCAACAACAGCCAGAAGTAGCAAGCAACAGTAGGAGGAACAAAAACAAATAATCAGTTTTATTGCCGGTCATTTACATTCATCCCTTAGATAGTAAGTTAGATGTTCTCAAAAATAAAGCATATAGGTCAAATGTCAAAACAGCAGGCAATGACAATGACGAGAGACTTTTCATCTTACACATTTTGGCTGCTCAACGGCACTCTTTATTGTCGGTAATTTTTCAAAAGACACTTTTCTGCCTCGCTTTATTTCAAATATTCCGGTGGGATATATCAGTGGAAGCTAAAAGGGAAAGTTACTTGTGGGGAGATGGCAGTGATTGATTTTGCTGTATATAAAGGAATTTTGCCAAGTATTTATGCACAGAAGAGTTTAAGTTTGGTGAAATAATGATTAAATTGGTTCATTTCAATGAACGGTTGTGGGTTCAAATCCCAAAAAGTTTCAGATGTAATAATAGCTTGTTTTGATTGAAAGTCTCTTTTTTGCTGTAATTATCATTTTACACAGTTATATGCAAAACATATAATCCAGATAATTTAAACACTCGTCCATTCTTTTAAACCTTCACACAGCCAACTTCCAACCAGTAAACAAAATTCACTTCTTATCCATCAAAAAAGAGACCGACCAGTAAGAGAGAAGTAAAAATCATTGCATGGCGAGGCACTATTAGAGGAGTATCCACCATTAGAGGTGTTGAATGTGTGTATATTTATCCTCAAATTGCGACAAAATACAAAATTACCCGTAATACATTACACAACTCATCATCATTCGTTTCATTTTCTACATTGTTTGTTCCTTCATTCATTGAATGTCAGCAAATGCTGTGCCAGGCAATGCATCAACTCGAGTCTGTTGGGAGTAAGAAAGGAAGAAATTTACACGGCAATTGGTCAATTCTCATATGATTACTCATCACATTCATTTTAGTAATGCTAAATATATAATTTAGTCTTACAGCTTAACATTAATATCATCATCATCATCATTATCATCAGCAAGAGTATCTACAGAGCATATTTTTCAAATTACTATGTCCATTCGTCTCCCTTCTAGAAGAAAGAGTAGAAAGACTCGAAATAAATCGCAATTTCAGTAAACGAATGCCTTCATACAGAGTCAACATATGTGTATGCTATGATAATTGATTAGAATTGGTAAGTCGAGTGATCTTAATGGATGAGATGAACATATCTGTACATATCCATTCTATAAATAAAGATATGAAGAGAAGAAAGAATCTAATTTCCACATGTATGATTACTTAAGTGAAGAACGTAAGCAGGATGTGGATACTTTTTTTGCTGATTTCTTTTCGAGTCCAAATCATCAGCACTAGTTTCGGGGCCGGATACTTGCTATACCTTAGGGTATATGCTACCCCAGAGGCTACCCTAGGGGTATAGCCCTTGATTATACCGAGCATGATTTGCATGCTGCTTAAACTTAACCATGACTACTATAAATTGATGATTATTAGCATAGAAGCAGTAGATTTTTCAGACAACTTCCAAGTACAGGTTACTATGTATATCCTAATTCACAATCCTGGTATAACCCTTCTGTATAACCCCTAGACTCTACCCTATTGTACTCTAGGTCAAACCTCTGGGTAGCTTTAGGATATACCCTTGTGATAGTGTAAACTGTAATGTAGGGTTGGGCAAATATACGTATATATACGTATATATACGTATATCGAACAAGAAAATATACGTATATATACGTATACGTATACGTATATGGATTTTTCAAAGCGTAAAAAATACGTTATTAATTTGTTGAAAAATATGTTAAAATGCTGAGATTTGGACTCCAATTGGTTAAATAAAGTGATCTAAGGCTCCATTAAGCACTTTAGAAGTGTTTAAATAAGGATTTAGTTTAAAAATGGGAATTTTTGCAAAAATTAATTTTTCTTTGTTTACAAATACATGGGCAGAATTTGAATTTTTTTTGGCCGTTACAAAAATTTCTTTAAACAGAAAATTAAAGCATTTAGATGCTTTTACATAGCTAATAATGATAATTGAGCACTGGTAATGAATAACAAGTGCATATTATGTCTAAAGAAACTGAAAAATTTTTAATTTATTGTTATTTATATGTAACGGAAAAAAAGTTTGAAAATTGAATATACGTATAAATATACGTATATATACGTATAAAATATACGTATATTTATATACGTATATATACGTATACGATTCTACCCAACCCTACTGTAATGTAAACCCAGCAACCATCCCCAGACACCTGCTAAGTCCCAATTCTAATTTTAAACCTCACAATTTCTCCCCAAATAAAGTTTCCAAATCCGGCTTCTTAAATCCACTTATATGAGGGTGTAATGACAAGAAATTGGCAATTCCTCACCATCCAATTTGTTACTTAATTCCAAGAACAATTTCATTTTCCTCTCCTTTTGTTATACAAATAAAAATGAAGAAAAATTGCGCAAATAAAACATTAAGTCAGTTGTTATGACATTGTTATTCATTCATTTTCATCTCAATCGTCCCCATCATGTTTGTTGAATGCTTCAAATGTTGATTGAATTAATGGGAAAATTGAGGATTTAATTTTTTTTCTTGACTCTTTAATGCTTTGATGCGTAAGTAACAGATATGTGTAATAATATCACCATGTATACATGCATAATGTGTACAACAAGGAAGAATCACAAAGAAAGGAGATAAATTTAAGGAAAACAATAGGGAAAGTAATCATGTCAAATAAGTGGAGGGAATTAAAGCATACTCGTTCCTACATTTTTTGATTAAAAGATATCCAACGCTTTCCTATTGTCTCTTCCTTCATTATCTCCACTCGGTATGAGTACACAGACAAAGATACGCGAAATGAGGATAGTCATGTCACATCAAATGACTTAAGACTTTTTTATACATAAGACTAGATTCAGGATATAGAGGATAGCGGTTTGTAAGGATATATGCAACATTAATGAACAAGAGGAATTAACATGAATGAGATTCAACATGTAAGAGATGATAAGGAACGAGAATGTAATTTGTTGACATTATTCTTGAAGAATAGGTCTATGTAGGAAGATAATGATGTAGCAAGAAAGAAGAGTAATCATTTGTATGTATTATTGTGGACAATAAGAATGTAAATTGAAGGAATCCATTTTTCTTGGTTCTATTTATTCTGGATGATTTTAAAAGCGAGTAGCTTTGGTTTTTGTTTGTCTTGTTTTTTAAATTAAACTTTATTTCTGTAACTTAGTGAACAATGATTTAATTGAATTTATAGGAATTTTGTCAGATGATTATTATAAATATTTCAACATGATTTACATTGATATAGTGCTACAAAAGATTAATCAATCATAGGTAAATAAATTCATAGGTTCGAATCCTAAACTTCATCAATGAATTGAAAATTCCGCATCTACCATATTTTTGCTCACGAATTTATTTAGTTTTTACTTTTTTTCTTTCAAAAATACCCTTTTAAAGATTTCATCAGTTTTGTTCATTTTTATTATTTTTTCTGAAAGGTCAAATTTGTTCTCTATTTATTCAATAAAATTTAAAAAAAATTATTTTATATTTTTTTAAATTTAAAACTTTCTATTTTTAAAATTTTTTAAAATTTTTTATTTTTAAAATTTTAAATTTTATTAGAGCAAAAAAATATTTTGTAAACTAAATTTTAATACCCAAACTAAAAAAAATTATTTCACCAAATGCGTTTAGTTCCAATCATTCAGAAAATTATCTTACAACTTTTTTGACTTATTGTGAACAATAATAACCGAAATAAAAATATTCCATTTCATTTTTCTTCTTCATTTGTGAACTAATAATCTAATAAAGAAAACAAAAAAGGATAAGTTGAGAATCCGCATTTAAAAAAAATGTCATGGGAGAGGGGATAAAAATTTGCGAGGGTGAATTTCTTTCCACTGCTACTACTTTTTTTTATACATAACATAATATATATCATTGAGGGTTCTCAATGTCTCTCCATCTCTATCTCACCGAAATAATTCCACTTATCAAATGAAAAGCCGAAATTATCAACATTATAAATGTCTTGGAAATAGGATAAATTAAATGAAAAAAAGTATTAGATGTGGAAGGACTTTAGGTTTGCGGACGATATATATGAATATATACAACGAGAAATGGACTCACATGTAGAAATTGCTTGAATATATCTAGGCAGAAAATAATGATGATGATAAAGAAATCGATTTTTCTTTTCCATTTCGACATATACCAAAAATGGATACGCTTTATACTTAAGGCCTTCTTTTGTCAAATGAATGGAAAGTTAAAGGCAAATTTTTTTGTTGGTTTTTGTGATAGGATTTATGTGATGTTGGCATTTAGTCTAGATGTTTTGCTGTTCATTGAAATTTTAATTTAATTTTTAAATTTAAATTGGAAAGCTGTTTTGGTACCTAGAAATTGTGGTGGAGACACAGCAATATTGCATCAAGTTAACGTGCTAATTTTTCGAATTTAGACATAATTGCCACCAGAGACGGAGGTACTTAGGTGGAGGGATTCAAAACATCTCCTGAAAGGAAGCTTTCTTTAAACTTCTAGGGTTCAAAAAAATTGCACAAAACATCCTAAATTTTGCTATTCATACAAAACAAATAAAAACACCCCTGGTATAGACGGGAAATTTTATGGGGGGTTTGGGATTTTTTCTTAAAAAAACCATAACAAATTGAAAAAATTTCCTGGGGGGTTGGTTTGGGTGTCCACCCCTGAATACGTCGCTGCTATGAACCTGCTACAACTAGATAGAAAAAAAATTACCCTGATCCTGAAATTTTTCTGAATGGGTGCCCAATCATTACAACATCCTTGATATACTTGACTACTTGTCATGGATAAATTATATTATTCTTCAGGTTTATTGATTAATTAATTAAAAATCCATCAATAAATGCGCTTCAGTCCACAAATCCCAATTCAACTTTTCAACTAATTTTCTTATTCTTCTCTCACATTCATCTTATCACATAGATTCACCAGCTGTCTTTATTTATCTGTTTATAGTAAATATAAATAAAATTTATGGTAGGAAAAGAAGTAAAAATAAAATTAATGATAATGTTTGGTGAAAGTGACAAAATAAAAGGTGATTATTTCATGTCACTTCCCATTTTCTGATTTCTCATTTTCCTTTTGATCGATTTCACACTTTAGACGTAAAGAAATGATAAAGTATAATTTAATGTGATTTTTTCCCTTATCTTATTCTTGCATTATCCATGGTTACTTCTCTTCCGTACACTAGTGTGGTTTATTCCTATTTTACAAAGATGAACACAAACATAGAAAAAAATGGATGAAAAAAATTTCTGACATTGATAAAATGCTCTTGAGATTTGCAACATAACATGGCAAGAAAAACCCCTTTCGTATTGCATAATTGATTGCATTTCTCTTGAAAATCCCGTGAGATTTTTCCCAAGTGACATGTTTTCTCAGCATCTCTTCCACCCCTGAACATGCATGCATATACATAAAGAATAAAATAGTTCGGAAGAGATGAAATTTAATTTGTTCGCAGTAATTTTATGCCACTGCTTCTATGTTGCTTATGATTAGCCTGTCCTCATTAATAAATTACATCCTTCGGTCCATACGGCGGTTGTATGTTGTATGTTCATGTATTCGGGAGAAGATATTGTATATAAGTAGCTATAGCGGCAATAATGTAATGCTATTTACATTTTCTATCAATTTTTCTCTCAGTTTATGATGACATAATCAAATTAACCATAGAACATTTAACATCCTCCGCTCCCCATAGACTTTATCCTCCTCCTTCTTATTTCTGTTATGTCTATATGTATTAAAAGAGTTCAGCTTTATGCTCATCGTCATTTGGATGGCTAATAGAAATATTAATATTCACTCATGTATTCAACGAACGTGAATGTTACTGTTGCGAAGAATTTTTTATAGCATGTCTTGCTGTCTACTGACTGTAAATAAATTTATTGACGATGAATGAGAAGAAATACTGTGAAATGAGATAAAATGAGTCAATAGTTTTCAGCAGCACCCTAGCGTGAAAAATTCTTGTGCTTCTTAACCTCAATTTTTTTTGTATGAAAATATTTGCGGAGAAAAATTTATTGTTAGCACTTGAGTTTTATCTGCGGTGTTGATTTAAAAATCTTGAGAATCTTGAGTGCTTGATCTTGAGATGGTGGAGGAGATGAGCATAGCCGGAAGATTTTTGAGAGAAATGGAGGGTTTATTTGGGGGTTGGGTTAATCCTTGAGCTGGTAGTCAGGTGACTAAGCGTCAAACCTAAATTTAGCATAGATATTGTCAAGACAGGGAAGTAAGCAAGGCATTTTTGGGAGTAAAATGACTCATCCCTATTTTCCTGATGAGATTCACAAGATTTTCAATATTTTATCGTTCCTAATCTCTCCAAAAATCCATAATCATCTCCAATTAGTTCCTCATAAATTCATTTACTTAATAAAATAACAAAAAATTATTTTAAGACCCTAAAAACATCACAATTAGAAAATATGGAACTAATTTCATCATAATTTGAATGGTACGAATAAAGGCGAGGTAACCAACTGTTGTTTATTAATATTATGTACGACCGAGATGGTCAATTAATTATACAAGAACAAAAATAAAAATAACGGAACAACAAACTCGCACGAAGCTTTTAAAATCCTGCTGACTTGTATTTTTACGTCATTCGTTTAAGTAATTTAGCCTTAGAAAAATTTCCGAGGGGATTTTTCTGCTCGTTCACAACGAAAAAAAGAAGACATGAACAGCAAAAAAATTCTCCGTCAATATTCGTTTAAGCTATTCTACAGATAAAAGCAAATACAAAAATAATACTAAATGAAAAGAACCGCTAATGAATTTTATTATGAAGCCACACCATAAAATTTTATTGTTCGATTTTCCAAATAAAAAAAAATATTCAGCAATGGCAAAAGAAAAAGGAATAGAAAGAAGGAAAAAAAATAACAAACAATATTTATTCACTCTCACCCTGCCAAATAGACGAGGAACAACAAGAAGAATGAACAAAAAAAATTTTTGTGTTCTATTATCAGCACATATACCCATAAATGTATGTATGGCAAACAAACAATTTGGGTAGGGTGGTTGGGCGCACTTTCCAATGTTAAGGCAAAATGATTTTTTAATCCATTTGGTTTTATTTTTTGTGATTTTTTCACATTTCATTTATGACAACAAAAAAATAACTTTTTGGGGAAGACAAAGAAGAAGTGAAATGAGTTTTGAAAAGAAAATTTTGAGGTAGAGTTTTGAGAATTATAGTTGAATCTAGTTTATGGAAGTTAGGCGCATTTTACATTCCAAAATGACATACTACTGAAGTAATATATCGGTGGCTGCTTGACAGATTCGCAATTAGAAAGGGATCTATAGTGTTATTACGCTTTATACCTGGCTTCATATTATTTTTTTTAAAATTTTCTAATGAATTTGTCATTATTAATATTTCGTGTTATCAGAACGACCCCATACCCTCCGTGTGGACATAATTTAAAATTATGCTGATCGGGTCATAGACCTTCCTCCCTAAATTTTAAAATTACCTAATATTTCTACTGATTACCGACTTTTAGACCATAAGAATAGTAATATTTAGTGATAGTAAGGGACTAAGGTATCTGTTCTTAATTTTCTGACTTTAAACGCGGTTGTGATTACATTTTTGATTATTGCAAAGGCTAAGTCGCATTGACTGAGCAACATTGGCACCATCTCGACTATTTTATCTTCATTTCCACTCGGATAATCCTTTTAAATTGCAAATTGCTATAAAATCTCTAAACAAAACTGAGAATCTTCAAAAATTCCAAATCATCATGACATTATACTAATATCCATTAATAATAGTTTTTCATATACCAAAAGCACTTTCACCAACTGACTCTCTGCATCCACCTGACTAAGAAAAGTTATAGTTCAAGCTCATGAGCATTATTCGAGGAAAAAATATCTAGCATAATATTAAATGATATGTGATGCTTAAGATGCTCTGGCTTCATTATAATCTCTTGCATCTCATCACATCTAATCTCATCGTCTGCTGATGCTTATGCTTATGCACTGATGAAATTTTACTCTTTTTTGTTATCATCTTTCATTGTGGTCTAGTCAGGTCTGGTCTGGCAAAAAAGGAGGAAAAGTTATACAAAATTCTCAGTTCCGCATGTTGAACGATTTATTAAAATTACCGATGGAATTATACAACAATATGGTACATACGTACGAGAGAGAAAGGAAATGGGATGAAGGAAAAGTTTCAACAGTTTTATAGTTACAGGAAATTTTACTCGATTCAATTGAATTCATCAGCTTCTGTACATGAAATTTGAGAGAATTTTTGCAGGAACATGTGAAGTACTAGTCAACAAATTAAAAACTTTTCCAGTTTGACTTTCTCTACAGACAGTTAATAATAGATAAAGTTAATATTTATGCATGTTTCATGTCTCACAATTTTTTAAACTACTCTTAGTGCAAAAAACATAATTCAGTTTAATTTGTGCTTGTCAACTTTTTCTTCTTGTTGTTGTTTGATATCCAATTGTGAATGTCACTCATACCAGAACACATCCACACTTTTATTCGTTCACATTAAGCAGTTATTGCACCCTCGAGTCGGTCAGAAAAATATAATAAATAATGTAAACTGTTGCTCGCAAATATTATAGTTTGTTGTAACCAAGGCCCAGGAGCTCCCTGCACTATGTCTTTTTCAACACGACTATTGCTGCATTTTAATACTCTTTACTGCGATTGAACTACACCACCTATAACAATTTGTTACAATGTTGCATCCTTCTGTTTTTAACTACTTTTTCACTACACTTTAATACACCTCACTAAAACTTTACTGCACTTTGCTACACTTTAGTAAAACTTTACTATACTTTACTCAAACTTTACTACACTTTACTACACTTTACTCAAACTTTACTACACTTTAATACACTTTACTCAAACTTTACTACACTTTAAAACACTTTACTCAAACATTGTTGCACTTTCGTACAATTTTTTTGCTCTTTTATACACTATCTTATACTTTTTAGTGCATTTTCCCAAAGGGAAAAGACACTATTGTCCGCGTTTTGTCCGTCCGTCCGTCCGTCCGTCCGTCTGTAGTCTGCCGCTTAACTCCTCCTCCAGTTTAAGCTTTTTCGACGCGGTTTTTTGCTTAAAATGTGTGGACTAGGTCTGAGGCAAGAATGACGAGAGATTTTTTTGATCGGTGTAGTAGAAGTTAATTAAATTAACTTTTTTTCAAAAAATTGCTTACGTTTTACGTACGTATTTTTTACGTAGCCCTTAAAAACGTGATTTTTCTTACAATCTTCCGGCCAGGGTTCGAGCCCCACTCCGAGCAACTTTTTTTTTTGTACTTTTTTACACTTTTTTGATATTTCTGATATTTTTGATGTGTTATGATAAAATTTTCCATTTTCATATTTTTTCCTCACATTTTCCGAACTTTTCACGAAGTTAAATTAATTAAAGCTTACGTTATGTAAAAATACGTGTTATGTAAATTTACATTACGTAAACCTTTCTTGGTGTGAATTGAAAGGGGAGGAGGGGGAGTTAAACGAGGGGGTGGATATGAAGGTGGGGGGGGGGAGTAAAACGGGGGGTATTATTTTTATTTTTCAAATACTTTTTGACCGTTATTTTCTCAAATATTTTTTGACCGTTATTTTTTCAAATATTTTTTGACCGTTATTTTTTCAAATATTTTTTGACCGCTATTTTTTCAAATATTTTTTGACCGTTATTTTTTGAAATATATTTGACCGTTATTGTTCAAATATTTTTGACCGATATTATTCAAATAGTTTTTGACTATTATTTTTCCAAAAAAAAAAGAAATTACCGTTATTCTTTTTAAAAACTTATATTTATTATTCAAATATTTTTGACTAATTTTTTGCTTCAGTGTTTCGTGCATTAGTTTTCTTTATCATTACTAATTTTTTATACGTTTAAATTTCTGGGCACAGTAGTTTAAGAAAATGCACTTCCGTCCGCAGCCCGTGGACGCATTACTAGTTTGTACTAGTTTTAGCCTGTATGAAATATTTTGTAATGATTTTAATTGATTAAAATTGAAAATATTCTTTAATATTGGTTATCTAGGACTAGGGGTGTAGCCAGGGGTCCTTTTATGTGTCAAAACACTCCCTCGAAATTTTTTTGGTACGTCACAGTTTAGAACAAATCTGAAGGATAAATTTAAAAAAAGTGGACATTTACTTCATTTTTTTGGTACTATTTCCGTGACCTAAGGCTGTTTGAAGTGAAAAAGAGTATTTTTTTATCATACCATTTTAGAACTGGGACTTTTCAACAATGATTAAAGATATTAATATACGGGATTTATGATTTTTTGATAGTTTGTACTACAAACACTGCAAACTTTGTAGTCCTAGGGCAAGGGTGGCCAGATGTTACTTTTTTCAACGGACAGTTGTTTTTTTCATCAATTGTCCGTTGTACATTTTTGAGTAGATTTTGTCCGTTTTTTCTTTAAACAGTTTATAATTTTTTGTTCTTACAAATTAACATTGATTTGAAGGTTTGTTTTTCAATTGTTCTATAGATTTGTAGTTATTTTGTCATAAAATTAGGTTTTTGAGAGTTTATTGATTTTCATACAAAATTTTCTTCGAATTTTTTCGAATTCAAAATTTTAAATTTCCGTTTTTAACGGTAAAATAAAGTACCTTTTGAAATTATTTTTGAAAAATAAGAATTCTTTGCATCCACTGGGATTTAATAAAACTTTGTTAACTATTGTAGTTAAAAATATACTATTTCATTATATAACTATAGCATTTTCTTAATTTTTGACCATGTCCGTTTTTTTCAAAATTCCTCTAGCCTCCCTAACATGGGCGTATCCAAAAATTTTCCCATAAAGGGGTATTTGACCGCAAAAACCCGTCTCTGAATACGTACCTCTTATATGTATCTACGAACTTTAATTAAAAAAATACCAGAAATAATATTGAACATCTTTAGACTAGCCATAAACCCAGAAAAAATTCGAAAAATGCCAATTTTTGAATATTTTAAGATAATATGCCTACAATAAGTGCAATAAAAAAAACTAGCTTCTGATTGACATTTTCACTACTTTGCCATATTGCATAATGAAAATTATCATAATAAAAATGAGCTAAAATTGTCTTAAATTTTCAATTTTGGTGATCTGGACCACTTTTTTGGTGTTCGCCACCAAACCGGACTTTTCCAACTCTGATTAAATGTGATATAAAGGGTTTTTTCTTCAAAATTTTGATTTTTTTTTATTGCTGCACTTTCTATTCTTTAACTGCACTTAACTACACTTGCTATACTTTTACTCCACGTGCTATACTTTTACTGCACTTTACAGCACCTCACTTTTACATTACTACACTTTACTGCACTCAACTTCACTCTTCATGACTTTACTATACTTTACTCCTCTTTACTATACATAGCTACACTCTATTATTAAAAACTACAATATACTCAACATTTTTATACTCTAATGTACATTACTAACTTTTAAGTGTACAATTTTGGAGCTCCTAGGCCTTGGTTGTAACATGCAAAATTTATATTGCCACCAGCGTCATTTTATTGTAAGTATGTATACTCGAACACATATCTATCTATCTATCATGTGGACTTTATGTGTGTTCACAGTGTTACTTGTTATCCAATTGTAAACAACAACCAGTGAATGGTGTCAGAAAGGGAATGTTAATTGTCAGGGTTGATGAATTGTGGACGTGAGAATGACTGAAGAACAGGATTGAAGGACTGATGAATTTTGGATTTAAGGACTGATGGAATGACGGACTGACTGACTGACGGTATAGCCAAAAGGGGTCATTCACTTATGACGTCCATGATTTAGGATGATTTGAATTAAAATTTTGTGACAAGGGGGGGAGGTGGGGTTTAAAAATCCCATTTTTTGATGGATGTCATAAGTGAATGACCCCAAATGAATGAAAATAATAATTCAAGCAACAACCCTGACATAACACTATTGAGTATGAAATTTCAAAATCATAATAGTAATGAATTATGCACAAAAAATTTCAGCCGCATTCATGCATGGTGGAAGTAAATTTTTTAATTATTTTAATATAATGTTGACTCTTTGACCTCTTTATCATGCCTTTTTTATGTTGTTTAATGATTTAATGACCACACAAAATGACAGTTCAACTGGTTATGCATAACATTTCGCGTTACTTTGTGATTGTTGAGCATATGTGGTAGTTTTTTACTATCACTGCAAATTTTAAATTGTATAGTGTGTAACAGGCGATGTAATGAGTTTTGAAGCGTAAGGATGGGGCTGTTATTAAATCGATTAATTGTGGACACGTATTTTTTGCCTCAAATGCTGTTCGATGTGAGAAAATGTATGGTCATGTGGAAAATATTTTAGAATGCTGTCGAAATCTATGAGATGGTTGGTACAGTTGAGATGAAAAGCCGCCAAAATTAAATCAAATTTTAAATTAATCAATTTTTTTAATCAGCATAATTCATTAAAAATGTTGGTCAAAATATGTACTGAGTTGTATGACCGAAATGAAGCCCTTTTCAAAAGAATTTCACATTCACATATTATTTATTAAAATAAATAGTGGCTTGAACTTTGTGTGGATATTAAAAAAATGATGTATTTGTATTTGATTTATACATTTTTTTTATATTTCTGCTGAACAACCATTTTTTTGTCTATCCACCCACCAATCTAGCAACCCAATCACTCCTCCGTTTTATTCATTTTTTTAAAAAGGGCATTTTTATGCTGTCAATACGAAAGGAAAGAGAAGGAATGGGGAAGTTGTATGCCTTTGTATTAAAAAAGGATAAATTGACCTTAAACAGCCAGCCTATTCCTCATTTTTCTTCTTCTTATTCTTATGCTGCTTCCTTCTTCCATCTACTCACCATATTTCAAACATAAATAAATATATGGATTTTATTTCGAACATAAAAATTGTGTGGTACAATGATGGGCATAGATATTTTACACTACTGCTGTAAAGGGCATATTTCGCATTTTTTAACGCCGTTTAATAATTTATTTGAATGAATTAAATGGATTTATGGTTGATAGTCCAGTCCTTTACCATCATTTACACTCATCCGTTCATCCATTATATCCGAGCGTGTGTATATATGTGCTGGGGTCCAGCTGAATGAAAACTCAATGATTTCTGTACGAGAACGCAAAAAATATAATACATAGCACATTGAGCGAGTGTAGATGAAGGGTAATTTTCAATATTGATGAGCCATGAGTCCAAGGGATTGGAGGATGAGATAAAATGATTGTTGAAAAAAAGGCCAAATGGGATAGGCAAGAAAAGTCAAAACATCATTCGCCAAAACCAAACGAGTTAGATTTATTGATGATCATTAAAAACAGATTTCTTTGCTGTTCTCTGTTGTGTCCGCCTCACTCCCATCTCCTCTCATACTCATCCTCAATACAGCCATAGTTGTTGAATTGTGAAAAATAATTTTTTTAAAATCTTCTCCTACCTCTCTCATCCATGCTTTAGATGCTGAGAAGGAAATTGTAGACGCGTGTATACGACTGTTATTTGTTGAACATTAAAATGCCTTTACCAATTTTTTATGCTTTTAATAACCTCAATTAAATGACTTTACAACAACTTTAATTTGCCTTTTACCCCTAATGATCATCATCGTTATAATGATGAAAATTTATTTTGCATCAGTGTTGGTTAAAGTAGAAAGTTTGATAATTAAATTCCCCTCATTCTCGCTTGAATGAAAACGATAAGCATTTGATTAATCCATTTGCACAGTCGAGCAATATATAATTTCTATTTCTTGGCTTTCTCTTGTGTATGTGTACCTAAAAAGTTTTTGCTTTTAGTCACACCGTGTTTATGGAAATATATTGGTGCTTATGGTAAGATTTTTATGAAGAGGTATCGGTAGAGGTATCGTAATTAAATGAATTTACTGAAAATACTCCAGGTTTATAGCACAACCGTACTGTAAATGTATCAATAGACAAACTTGAGAAAATATCATATAAAACTGCATTTGTGAGAATGCACAATGAGAATAGCCATGATTCAGAAATGAAAATTAAATTGACTAGGCGTCGTTCATCAATGATGTCTGACATACGATGAAGGGTTTCAAAAGCTGTGGAAGACTTCAAACTAAGATACAGTTTTTGCATAAAAAATTTGTAACAGGTAGGGTTGAAGGGTCTAAAATCCCATAATTTAATCTTTTTATTTTATTTTTATCTTATTTTATTGAGATTCGAACTCAAGACTGTAATGGCAATCTTACAAATTTTAGGTATCGAAGCACTAAATTATTATCTCATAGACCCCATTTTACATCACTTGAGTAAATCGTTTTAAGACTGGATTTATAGTCATCTAGCTTGAGCCATTAAAAATATAAAATAACAACAAACTTAACCACGACACATCACCAAAATCCAAAACGGTTTGAATACATCTTCAAAAACTTACAACCTACAACTCAAGCTTCCTTTTCTTTAGAACATAGCAGCACTGTTAATCTCACCACGCAATTCTAGGGGCCAAAATCAATCAAATAATAAAAAATGGTAATTTTTTCGTAAGGATTTATTTTTTTTATTTATTCTTACATTTCTTTGTTCACTTTTGTGCGATGTGAAAAGCAATATATTTCATGACGCGTATATACATAAAAGTTTGAGCAAAAACACACAAAAAATATCATTTGTTACTTACTGATAGGAAGGAATTTTCTTTTTGTGCTACTTCTTATGGCAATAGCAATCACCGCTTCTTTTTTTGTTGCTTAAGTAACAGCAACTAATACAAACAAAAATAAATAAAAAAAGGAAAGAAAAATGGTTAAAGTGCTTTTTGAATTTGATGAATTACATTGGTGCGTGTTAATACATTTTTATGCTTATAGAGAGAGGAAAATTGAGCTGCACGAGATCTCTTTTTAATCTCCATTATCATCATCTTTCAAGGGCTGGCCACTGTATAGCAAATTACTTAATGAACCGACAGTAATTAATTTATCGCACCTGTACGTCCAGAATTAAGGCAATAAAAACCTGACAGTAGAAGTAAATTTTGCACTTCCGGCTAGTTCTTACCCTCAACTATTGTATCTCTATTCACGTAGGAAAAATTCACATTTTTATTCCCTTGAGGATGAGTGAGAAGGAGAGCTTAAAGGATGAGGGATTGAAGAAGGAGATAGATAAGTAAAAATGAGCAGAGAATACATTAATAAATCACTCATCTGTTCCTATTTTTATGTGGATGTGCCTCTGTGCCATTGTGAAATATTATTCACAATTCTTTCACTTTTACTTTATCACACATATATGTCTTAAAATGGAAGTAAGATTGTTGAGAGGTTTCTTTGATGGATGGAACGAATTTGATATTTTTGAGTATTTTTATTAAAAAAAATTAAATTTTCTGTCAGCTTACTAAGGATTTTTGAAGAATAATTCTAATAATCTAGTTTAAAAAATTATTTCGTTATAAAAGATTCAAATTTCTCCTTTAGAAAGGTAGATAGTCGACTGGTTTAACAAGATGAGCGCCAAATTTAGAAATACTACTCTGGTACCCCAAGTTATGTTAAGAAACAGAACCCATCATAAGTGGTCCAATCGACATTGATTCGAAAAATGTTTCTGTAGTTTAGTTTAGAAAGTGTTCAACATATTTAACATATATTTTAATTTAAGTAAGTGAATTAGAATTAATAGTGAAGCGTGATTTGGAGAGACATCAGACTAGATTCGTGTTGGTACCTAGAATGTTGCACAGTTTGAAAAATACTGGATTAAAATTTTAGACATCAAATGGCGAACATTCAGTTGTGTCTACTATTTTCACCTTTATGATGACATGGCACTGTGACGGATCACCATCGTCATATATTGCCGCTCGAGGGAGTGTCCAGAATTTGTTTAGAGGAAGGTGATTTGAATTTTTTCCAATAAGGTTCTTTCCCAGTTTTAGGTGATCTGATTTTTTAAATATAGTTTTAGGGCTTAATAATTTTATCTTACTTAAAAATATAATACTTTTCTTTTAACAAAAAATAAATTATACTTTTCAGACATAATGCAGATCTCCTTCACAATTTTCAGAATCTTCAGCACCAAACACCCAAAACTGAAACCTTTCATCATCACACACTCACTCATAAATAGTAAAAAATGAATGAAAAATCTATTTTTGTGATTTTTCTCGTGTGTATAATTCTGTGTTCTTAATACATTACGTGCATATATCATCAATCCATTCATTCATCCATCCATCTATTTACTCCTTTTTCATTCATTTCATTTTAACAAAAAATCCATTTATTGTACATATATAATGTGTGATGCGCCCTTTCTCAAAAAAAGAAAATATCAAGCATAAGAAATGGAAGAAAGAAACGTCAAAGTAGTACAAAAGGAGACAATGGCAATTGTTCACAATATCTACGTATGGTGTGCATACAAGAGCATTGTGAAAATTGGGAAAGGCCTATAGTTGAGGAAAAAGAGGAATAATGAAATGAGAAAGGATCAATAGACATACAAATGTCATAAGGAGAAGCGGAAAATATTTGTCAAAACATTTAAACGAAAACGATTGAGAAGAATTTTTTTTGGATATAGATAATCTTCAATATCCTTTGATTTTATTCAATGCTATCTTGTTGCTGTTTATATTTCTCCTTCCATCCTTATTCCCCAATTTCTCTCATCTATAAACATAATATACAATCAATCGAATTGCTTCGACTGTTGCTATTCATTTGTTCTGATATTGACATGACATGGTAAGCATGTGAAGGAAGTGGGGGGTGAATAAAGAAGGAGATTTTAGTGAGAGCGAGGAAAAAAATTGTTGATATTTTACCAATTTCTACGGTTTAGCTTTTCATCCTTCAATGATCCATCGTCGTTTATATTTTTCTTGCTTCCAATTCGTCTTCTCACACATTCATTTGATTTTTAACTGGAGCTGAATTTTGTGATAGTTGGGAGTGATTTGGTTGGTCATTTTGGATGATTCAGCAGCTGAAGCAAGAATTTTGGTGTCCTGGGTTAAATAGAAAATTTAGCGTCTCTTTATAAGGAATTCAGCCCTCAATTATTGGGGATTTGAGCCTTTGATATGCATAAATTTTAATATTTGGGACCTGATATACATAAAATGGATCCATCAAATTAAAACTCATTGTCAATAATTAAGGATCAAAACATCCACTCAAAGTTGTTATGTGGGAGGGGGGTCCTTAGGTGACACCCCCCTCCCTTCGAGATCAAAATTCAATACAATTTTTTAAAAATTTTTTGTTTTTAAAATCAAAAAATTAAAAAAAAGTATAAAAATTTAATACAAAGGTTATATTTCAGTAAATTTTTCAAAAATAAAAAAATTGGGCACCCCTCCCCCCCTTCAAAACTCCTGGCTACGCCCCTGAATCAATGCCCCATGGTTATTATCTATAATGCCAAAAAAGTATCATTTTCTAACGGTTTCTAGATGAGTAGTTAATATTTCAATAATTTAGATACTCCATAACTATAACCTGAAAAACTGACAAAGCAATTGACTCGGGACTTACCAAAGTAATCACTTCCTAGACTAGCTGATTTTGCTTTTAGTTTTTGAATGTTATGAACTGAAATTCAGGAATGAAGAACCCATAAATAGAAATTTCATCAACAAAGTTACTCAAAATATGTGCATAGATGAATTAACAGGAATAATCTAGTATCAACTCACAAGATTCTACAAAAAATGCGCCAAATCCACAGATTTCAAGGTGAATTTCCATCAATTCCTTTCCTCCTGCTCCTATCCAATTTTTTCATTCAATCGCCCTTAAGCAGGAAAACCCGATAATCTTTCCATCACATCAGTTGTTATACCGTATGTATAGATGAATAGATAGATAGAGATATATACATACACATATATGTTTCCGTAAAAATAGACTTGGAAAGAAGACAAACGAAAGATAAAAAGAAGGAGAAAATTTTTCCTCTTCATTTTTATTTCTTATTTTGGACATAACATCATCGGGCCCCCCCACAAACAATGATGATGAAAAATCAAGTTACACAAATAATAACCCACAAAATCCAATAATATTAAAATGGTCTTCTGAATTCTCCACTTGTCGACTTTTCTTCTTATTCCTCTACATTTTTTTGATCGTTGTATTATGGACGGTCGATGTGATACACATATCGTGTAAGAAATAGAGACATCGAAAAGGAGCGAAAAAAAAGCAATATAAATGATGGCCTCGAAAGACTTTCATACATGGATTCTATCTTTATTCTATAGAAAATCCCATTTTCGACTTAAATTGGTTTTTATTTTATTTCATCTTCAATTTCGATTGCTTCCAGGAAGAATGAGGCAAAAAAATTAAACGAGTGAAAGGAGGAAATCTTCCATGGTCAAATAGACTTAGCCGACACGTCGCACATGAAATTTTCACGATTCTCCTCGGGGCTTTATCAAAATCTCGATATTCGATTTATGAACAATTTTTCTATATGTGAAAAAAATATTATTTTTTTGGTTGTGTGTGGTTTAACAGTTTATATTTTTTTATTTGCTTATACCCAATGGGAAAATTGCCGTAGAATGATAAAAAGAGACCAAAGTTTATTTTTTATTTATGACAAAAGAATAAATTCCTAGAACAAAATCACATTTTAATAATTTCTCCCTATCAATATTTTTTTGTCTCATTTTTCATTGCAAATTCTCGTAGGAAAATTCATTTTGTTTTTATTGTTTGCATTATCTCGGTTTGCATTGATTTTCTATGAATTATTAAGGAGGACAATGATCAGGATTCTTGTATTTTAAATCGAATTGTTGACTTTTTGAAAATAAATAATGTTAAATGCAAAAAATTTAAAATATTGTATTTCAAAAATGACGTCTAATGTATGATAGGCTCAACCTATGAAGCTGTAAACACTGTGATTCATTTTGTGTGTAGTCTATTAAATCTAAATTCGAACAATTTGAGAGCTCTGCACCCTGCTCTGCACATTGCAAAGGCGTCTTCTGCAAAATTTCTATTAAACCTGATCTGGGATTAAACCTAGGACCTTGTGCACATAAGATACAAGACCACTTAGACCCCCATTGATGCCAATTAACCAACTTGGTTGATGTTTTATGCAAACGACCCCAGCGTCCAACATTTTCATGGACGTCATTTGTGAAAAATCCACACTAGTGAAAATTCTCAAATCCACACTCAAAATACCCAAAAATCAACCCCCAAAAAATCTCAGAAGCCCCACAAAAAGATTATAAATTCAAAATTACTTCCTGTTTATCTTATCGATTCCTTAATATCTCAAAATATCTCATTTAACATCCAAACGATGCATTCAACATATATGAAACCATAAATTCATAACAGTAACAGCAACAACAATGAAAATTTTATTCTGCACAGAATATTAAAATATTTCCATCATATATATGAAATGAGAAGAAAAGTTTTTAATCTCATATGATGATGTTTTTCCTACAATGCTGCATGACTATGAAGACATACGTATAACGACAGAAGAGAGTGTGACTAAAGTCAAGTGAAGGATTTTTGTTCTGATAGAAAACTTTCATCTGACTTTATATGTCATGGAATGTTGTGTAGAATTTCTAAAATGTATGTTGTGCTATTTATGTTACATCCTCAAACAAACGTTGAAAATGACGAGGAACTTAAAGAGAGAGAAATATTGTAAGTGAATCCTAAAGAACGATTAAGTTTACTTTCAGGATATGCAACGGTTGCTGTGACTTTTTTGATTACAGTGACGTGGCCAGAGGTTGGTTGCTAGGGTACACACTACCCCAAGGGGTTACCTTAGTTGATATACAACCTAGGATATACCAAGCAAAATCCCAAAATAAGAAGAGCAAATTCAATATAAATGAATGGACAACCCAAACCCCACTCTAAATCTATCCTTCAATTTTCCTCAGCCCATCAGTAATTTGCTCATTCTCAGTTTAAATCAGGAAACAACGAAATAAAAATTTAATCTTTTATCAAAAAAATAAAATAAAATATGGCGAGGGTGACTGTTAACATTTAAAAAACGTAATGCGTTTGTAAAGTCATTAAATTTCACCCCCTAATTTCAGTACTTCTTGTGAAAAAAAAACAACAAAAATTTGATACATGCTAATATTGAAGTATTGCCATTTCCACCGTCTCCACATTTCCTTTTCTGCCTTTCCATTCATACTTGACAGCATTGAAGTGGAACAAAAAGAAAAGGGAACGGAAGCATTTTAAGAAGGAGAGTGGAAAAAGTTGGCAATAAGGATTTATTTTCAACAGGCAGAAGCATCAAATATGCAGAATGATTTTGACCCTTTTTTATTATTCAGAAAAAAAATTCTCATTTTACTTTTTAGAAAATTATTTTTTATTTAAATGCCTTTTTAGCTTCATCATCTCATTACACTCGTCTTCGCCGCTTACTGACTTACTTACTCAGTTTTCCTTCTTTTTTAAGGGTTTTATAATTATTTCGAATTAGAAGCATTTAGAAATTGACTTTAGTCCTTTCCGTAAAAATAGACTGGATTGAAAATATGTACAACATTAAGCTTAATAAGCAATAAAGTAAAGTAGGTAAAAACAGCGAGTATGAGAAGAGGGTACATGGATATGGCAACAGTGGCGCATTTTCCAATATTTTGTCACTTAAAATTTTTCTCTAAAACAATCATGTGTTTAGTTACTCAACAGCAGGGGTATATTCAAGGGTAGTGTGTTTGTCCATGCGACAACCAGGTACCAATTGCATTTTGGTGATATCGGAGTTTACATGGTGGTAACGGTGGCACCTTGACAATTTTGTATATCCTTTTAAGGTTCAAATTACTAAATTAATCAAAAAACACTGATAAAGATTCAAAAACTATATAAATCATCCCTTAACTACACACTCGGCTGCAAATTGTTGCTTCAATTCTCAAATCCCATGTTCATGTCAATCTCAAATCTCAATCAACATCAAAAGAATGAATATCACAGTCAGATATCCATCAACTAAAGCAACAGTCATCCAAGCACAATGGAAAACCTTTGAAATTTCCATTTCTAGGTGAGAAGAACACAGGTACAGTCTGTATAACATGGGAGTAAATTGTCGCTTAATTATTTACAGTTAAATGCTTTCACTCTATTATCCATAAATTATGTACGATGACAATCACAGAGTGTACGTAAGGAAAGAAACATTCGTCCTCAGTTACTGTCACTTGTTTCTTCGATTTCCATTTTCTTGTCGCCTTTTTTCCCTTCTTACTTTTTATTTCGTTTCATTTCATTTCCTATCGTTGTCAATTAGATAGATTGTAAATTCCGATGAAATAAATGAGAAAGGAAAGAAATATCATGAAAACAATAGAGTCGATTATAGTGAATGTTAAGTAGTAGCAACAAGAAATATTCGTACTTATTATATCTCATTCCAACTTAGACGATTTTCCTATCTATCCATCTATCAATCAGATAGCATTTCAATAAAAATACAAGTGATTTCCATTGATTTCCTTTCTATCAGCTCTCACTTTTTTTGCTGTTTCTTTTTTCCATTCTCTTTCTTTCTTATTTTATTTTTTATTATTATGTAAAATATCCATTGTACCTGTCATTCAATTCAAATGAGCACGGCGTGGATAATGAAAAAATAAAGTTTTAGTCAAGATCCGGTTTCTTTGGTTTACTCTGGTATTTACTCTTGCCATAAATTTTAATTTAAGAAATTTAAATTTTGCTACAAAAAGCATTTTTGGATTACGCAGGTTCATAGCCAGGGAGGATAAAGGAGACAAATCTGTCCCTTAAAAGAAAAAAACTTAAAATAAAAATTTAAAAAATATATCCAACACTACCTTCAACAGAGCATCCTAAAATAGTCTCAATTTTCATGCTGTCCATTTTTCCCTTTTTCTCCCATCAAATTGAAATCCTTTAAAGTTGATATCAGATTCACATGTAGATTCAAGAAATGCCTTTTCACTGTTCTTCGTATTTATTAGATGTAAAGAAGGAGGAAAGGACACGACTAGAAAAAATGAGAATTTTTGAAGAGACATTTTTGGGCACACAGACATTGAAGATTGACACTTGACACCCTTTTTAACACCAGTTTGTTTTCTGATACTAAGGTTCTGTCAAATTCATTCCTTTCTGTTGTAATGTATTCCTCAACATGTGCTTACTTCTTTACATTACTCAAACGTCGACAGAATGTTAAAGATGAGATTTTTCTGGAGGGTAATGGAAAGGAATTTTAGATTGTTTTTGGCTTTGGACACAGAAATGTGATTAAATTGGTTATGGTTCAGGGGTGAAGCCAGAGGAGAACACTTGAGAAAAAAATATGGCAGCGTCCCTGATATGATTACACTTGAGAGTAAGTGTCATAAAATTGTAATGCTAGTGCAATGTGGTAGCCATATTTGATCAAATTTCTATATGTCTCGTAAATCTTACAGACAAAAGTCAGGGTTTGTTTCTGCACTTCATATTCGTACTCTTTAGATTACTTAATTGCAAACTAAGGGTGCGTTCTGATCAAAATGATCAAAATTAATCAAATATGATCAAAAATGGCTAAAAGTTAGTTGATCAGTTCCGCATCTCTGATGAAAACCTCAAGATGTACCCGAGGAAGTCTAGATAAGTGGACTGATCAAACTTTTTTGTTTCAAGACACCACTAATTTTAAATAGTCTCTACAATTATAAAAAAATCAAACTGTTTAGTCAATTAATTTTTGAATATTTTGTAGCAGCTGGTAGTTTAGGTATTGTGTTAAGGTTCGACAGAGAAGCCACGTATAGATGCATTGAAATAGACCACTAGAGTCGTGCTGTTGTACGATTTATAAGGCAGTAGTCAATAAAGAAGCCAGAATCTTAAAACTGATTAAATTTCAAATTCACAACTAGATTAACCAGTAAATCAGATCAAAAAATGCAAATAAATCAACAGCGCCAAATATATATGCGAAGCTGATTAGTCAATTACACGACTTTTAGGATTTATGTAATATATGCACGAAATTCCTCAGAATCCAATTTTGCTGAGGATAAAATTTAATCTGATAAGCGACAAAATTCTATTCTTATGCCACCCTCTCCGCAACAACAACAAAATGAAATCTGAAAGATTATTGCATAAATAAAAATATTATTCAACAGAAGAGAAATCAACAAGGCATAACTATAATACAAATCATTTGACATATCATTTGTCCTGTTGAATTTTTCTGAATTGTCATACTTTTGTGGCTTGTTTTTCATGTTGAATATCACAAAATATTCTCATAGATATAAGATTTTTTGTACCATAAAATTATAGTAAAGAATAATTCTTTTATTTTTTTTGCGTATCATTTAATATGTAAATTGTAGGAAATGTATTTCATGTAAAAACTTTTACATTTTTTTTTCTTCGTCGTCTCCCCTTTCCTTCATTCCATTCGACCAACCGACAAATTCTTTCACTATTGTTTTTCTTGTCCTCACTATGCATAATATATTCTATGGTTACACATGTATGCTCATGATAAAGAATATGAAGAGCAACAACAATGCAATAATATTAATAGTAAAGAGAATATAGGAATAAATTCTCAAGTTTTTTTTTCTCTGACATTTTATTGTTTGGTGAAGTATCGTTATGCCTTTTGCTATCTCTAACTTATATATGTTATATAGTTTCATATATGTTCATATAATAGATTACATTCGATGCCATCTACACATTTACACTACACTTTCGTGCCTTCTTTTCTTTACGAAAATTAAGTTTTCTATCTGCTGCTGTTGATGCTTCTCGCCGGTTTTTTTTTCATTTCGGCATTAACCCCGACAACTTGGTGCCAGTCAAAGTATAGCAGTGGTAAGAGTCACTCAAACTATATGACACATATTATTCTCCGTTCTTGTTCTTTACTGTCTACTATGAATTTATACAATGATGGTTCTATTTTGCATACGTTTATTTTTTCTCATTCTACAGTTATTTTTTATAGGTTTATCATGGGATTTTTTTGGATAAATGAATCAACATCATAATTTAGCTACCGTGAGTTGAAGTGACGACGTAACTCAGTGGTAAAAAGCTATGGTATCTGAAATGAGAAATAGTAACCGAGCGATCCTGGGTTCGAAACTCAACAGGGTATTTTGTCACTTTTTCGATTCAAATGTACTAGAAATGAAGCTAAAATCCTTCAATCAGTAGACTAGGGACACAAATGTTGTCGATACAAATAGGTCGGAGTTCATCATAAGCTGTAGTTATAGGACAGGGGTGTAGCTATACATTTTTAACCAAATTAAAGAAATTTTCTAAACCTATTTCGATTAAACCCATTTCTGGTAAACCCCAGCCATTGTCTTTAGTATAGCAAAGATATGCCCTGGTAATCTGGTATCCCTTACCAAATTGTTAGACATATCATATGTAGCCAGCAATATAGTTAGTTATAGATGACAACTAAGGGAAGTCAAGAATCACAAATGATCAGTAAAGATGTTACAATAAGTAAGTATGGCTGCCTACTTGTTCGACCTGACAGACAGAGACCCTTTGTCTGAAAATCAAACTGTACCATAGACATAATTTTCAAATGACCCCATTTAATCATCACATAATTCATTAATTCTCCAATACTTTATATCCAACAATACACACACTCATGAATAAAGAAAAAAGCTTATGTTGAGCAATAGGAAATGAGAGAAGAGATAATGTGGAAAGATTATTTAAATGAAATTTTCTTCTTACTGTCTCACATCCATGACTATTGAATGGACATAAAAAATCTTGACATGCCACTAAATAATGAAAATTTTCTGTAATCTTGTTGAGTAAGCCTTTTTGCTTCATTTACTCTTATTTGTTAGTTTTCTTTTCACAAAACCAACATAATAGTTCAACAATGATAATGAAATTTACGTGCTACGTCAGTGTAATAGTAAACAGCCATAAAATCAATGTGACTTTGAAATTTTACAATCTGCCGTTATAATCTCATTTTTGCAATAAATTTGAAGCGGTAAGATAAGAAATTCTTCGTGTGAGAGTTTAAGGCCTACAATTTCTTTAATAACTGCAATAATAATTAAAAGTTTGGGTTTATGGTGACACGCTTCCTGTATTATAAAAGAAACCTTTCAAAACTATTTTAGAGATCGTAAATTTGATGGCTTGAGGGTCAACTTCTGCCCCCTGGAGCTGGTTTCTTGGGTATACTCCAGGTATTGTCTTTAGTATGGCAAGGGTTTATCCAAGAAACCAGCACCTGGACATGCACGTGCAAATTTTTATTCTAGTAAATAAGCTACTTTAAAATAAGACCTTAAATAGCTAATACCTGCTGACACCTCTACATCCAAACTCATTCAATCACACCATCATCATCAATTCTTCATACCCGAGGTGCTAACTCACCCAAGTTTTTTTTATAATCCTATTTCAAGAAAGTATAACGAAGACACAAAAGAAAGAAGAAAATGAAATAAAATTAAAGAAATTGCCTCTGAATTGCCACTTTTCTCATTCTCATTTGCTACATTACATAAAAAAATATATATGATAAATAAATAAGAAAAGCTTAATGATAAGTAAATCTATGATATAACAACAAATTACATTTTCGAATTGAATCTCAACGAGAAGAAGTGGAGCAAAAAAAAGAGAACGAAATGCCCAGCAACAAATAAGAATGGAGTCGAGATAGATGGAATGATATTTCATGACTTATATACATGTGTACGGACAAACATACAGCATAGAAAGGACAAAAGAAGAAGAATGAAAAGGAAAATCCCTAACAGCTAAGCGGAAGAAATCAAATCAACAATTTATAAAAGAAGCTTTATGTGTGCGGATAGAGATAAATATATTCGAGAGAGAGAAGAATAAGAAGAATTGAAATCAATGGAATGGGGATGGAGGAAGTAACCGGAGCTAGATAGATTACCCATGATATTCTACATCCCCATATATATTTAATTAATGTTGTTGCGATTTAATATATTTCATTTAATTGTTTGTGATCTCCGAACGCGCATAATAATTTTTCTCCGTCTCCTTTCATGCCTTTTTTTCTGTTGATGGTCGTCGTCAAGCTTATTTGGGGTCGTTTGGATATTGTGTGATGCCAAAAATTGCCATTTTTGGCCTCTTTTCATCTTCATGTGTCAAAATTTGTATGAAAAATTTAAAAAAATTGGATGAACCTGAAAATTGAATGCAGTGGTTCTCAAACTTTTTGAAGCGAGACACGTTAAGCCAGTGTTTCAGATTTCGCGACAATCATCAAAAAAATCTGCATTTTTTGGTTCAGGAGGTTGAGCATTTGTGTCCATTTATCTTATTTTTTGTAAATTCAATGTGTCATGGACCAAAGTTTGAATCTTAAAACACTAATCTTTAAACACCCAAAACGCTTCCATACAAAATTATTTCAAAATACTCTCTTGAAAAATTTCTGTCTCAGCCCCTTGTTCGAGCAACACTGCCTTAAGATATCACAAAACATTCGAATGACCCCTCATTCATTCATCCTCTATTCTCTTAGTTCCTCTCTCTTTTTTAGTGCTGCGTTTTCTTTCTGCGAGAAGATTTATTGCAATTTCATTCGGTTTTCCTTCTTCCTCTGCCTTCTTACCATTCTTTTACGCTTGTAACAACGGATGTATATAGACAGACAAAGCAAGCACAAAGAAATGCTTATCAGCTGCTGGCTTTATATTATCTACATTGAAAAAATGTTCTATTTGACATTTTTCTTATTTCCTCTCTGAAGGTTTCTTTTGTCGTCTTGGAATAATTAGTTTCTTGTATCATCCATACGATGTTACATTTATTGGATGTCAGAAATTTTTTTACAGCGATTTATGAGCCTTGTAATTTTATTTTTGCGTGTGTGGGGTATAAACAACAGAGAGATTGTAATTGATGAAATTTCTATGCAATCATAACAATTAATTTTTATTGTTCAGCAATAATTGCGATACACAAAGGTTACAAAGAGGTTAATTGATAATCCATAAACGTTTTGATAATGAATATCGCTACACAAAGATCAAAATGTTAGCGATTGTGAATCATTTGATTTTCAAGTGCTTTACAATTGGATTATTGGAGCGTTTTATTGCAGTTTATCGTGAAATATGAAAGAATGATAGTCTGATTGCACAATGCATTAAGTTTTTCTCCAGGGGTTATAATTTCTTATCAGTTATATTCTTCAAAACAGATATTTTCTCCAAGAGCCTTTTTATTGGGTATACCCCATACCCAAAAGCATACCAAAGTAATTAAAGAATAATAATAATAATTTTCTAAGCCAATCTTAAGAACATTATAACATAAATGTGTGAAAATTTATCCTAGAGTATGCCCTAGTTTATACTCTAGGTTTATCCCTTAGGGGTATGTGCTAGGGCATATACTATACCCTTGGGTATAGGAAACTGTTTCGTATTTTAGAAAATCCTTTGTCCTGCATTGAAAACAAAAAGCTGATATTTGAAAAACATAGATCTTTTTTTAAGTTTTATAAACTTTAGCTCATTCACCTTTGTTTTTTGAAAGAGTTATTCACAATTATCTGTAAAAAGTTAAGTGACAATATAAGGTTAAGTGTTAAGTGTTAAATTCCAGGATTAAAGGGACGCAAAAGTCCGAACTATGAAGTAGGTTTCGAAGGATGAAACCTGTTTCAGGCAATCTTTTTACGCATCAATGACCCCACGTATGCCTTAGCCAAGGAAGTCAAGTCAATCTTGAGCCCGTTTCTCCAACTTAGTGTGACGCAGGTGAGAATCCATCAAAGACTCTGACTTTGAGAGTAATTTCTAAACCATAAAGCATTTTCTACATCATCCCCTTTAATTGCTATCTAAATCTACAGAATCTATCCTCACAAATCAATTTCTAGAAAATAAAGAAGAATGTCTCATGTAAATTGATACAAGACATTCATCGCATCACGTAAATCACATTCATGACTTAATTATTTTATTACTTCTTAACAACATCGCTATTGTCTTTTCTTCTTCATCCAGCAAATAAAAAATATTCATTCATAATTGAATATAAAGGCGTGTACAGTCTCATTTTTTTGTTTCACACACAGTTGAAATGTGACATAAGAAAATGATATGCGAAGAAAATGTGGATATTGTATATAATTTTATATGAACATACCTTCAAAAAAAGAAAAGAAAATAGAGTGTCTTCTTATTATGTCAAATGTAGAGTAAAAGACAGGATAAATGACTAAAGCTAATGTGATATTTCAATAAAAAGTCATGCGTAGACATAAAGAACTAAAAAAGAAATAATGTATAAATAATGAATAAATGTGATATTCGTGAGCTTAAGTGCCTTCAGTCTTCATTAGTCTGTCGCGAGTTTCAAAAGAACATAAGAATCAGCAAGAAGACAAAAATGAAAATTTTCTTCATCGCCGTTATTTTAATTCTTAATTTAATCAATGAAATTCGAGGACATGGGATGGTAATGTCACCACCTGGTCGTGGTTCACGATGGAGAACAGATCGTTCAGCTAGAATTAATTATGATGATAACGGCAGCAATTGTGGTGGATATTCAAATCAATGGATGAATTTCAACGGATTGTGTGGAGTTTGCGGTGACCCATATCAAGATACGAAGCCAAGAGCTCACGAATTAGGTGGAAAATATGGTGGAGTTGGTGTCATTGTGGCTAATTACACGAAAGGTTCAGTCATTCAAGTCACAGTTAAAATCACAGCGAATCATTTGGGAAAATTCTTGTTTGACATTTGTAATCTTGACTATGAAGGCGAGAGTGAGAATTGCTTTGCAAAGAACCAGCTAGTTACTGTCGATGGAAAGAGAGAATATGAAATTGGAAGTGCTGCAAAAGATTATTTTGTGTCCCTTCGACTTCCATCAACGCTTTCTTGCAATCATTGTGTCCTTCGATGGCAATACATTTGTGGAAATAACTGGGGGTGGTGTCCTGAAGGTGGTGGACGACTTGGTTGTGGACCTCAAGAGAATTTCAAAACTTGCTCGGATATCAAAATTATCAAGTAAAGTTGAATGTTTTGGAGTTTACAGATCCAGTTAATTTAACCAGTTATGGCAATCTAAATAATTTATCAATTTAGAACCTATAATTTTCAAGCAACCCCTTCCACCTCCTAAGCTCTGCGCAATAAAGTTCCTGCTTGCATAAATCTAAGCTTCAAACCCAAACAGCCTCTTCTCTAAATGTCGAACACCATAAGTGAACGACCCCTTATCCACATTATTGAGATATAATGACATACCAGGTGTGTGAAATAAATTTTTATAATAACTGTAATTTCCGTTGTAAAATTTTCGCCAACATCAATAAAGCAGTTGATTCTGAAAAAAAACAATGGGTATATAATTATAAAGCCATAAAGCACAATAAACATTTATTTATTCTCAGCGTTTATCTTACGATATCATTATATCCAAATATAGTACATCATAAGTAGAAGTTCATTGTCAAGCGTATGAGAAAATGACATAAGCACGTCAACACTTTCATTTTCATAGACAGTATCAACTACATGCTATTGTCCATCATATCACACTTGATAACTGGATCATCATAAAACA
Organism: Chironomus tentans; assembly: GCA_963573255.1. Lineage (NCBI taxonomy): Eukaryota > Metazoa > Arthropoda > Insecta > Diptera > Chironomidae > Chironomus > Chironomus tentans. The sequence goes on along the minus strand of OY754302.1, from coordinate 36,979,122 downwards.
CATCACGCATCAGTACCTTTCCGATGACATCGTCATAAAATTCCGCGGGGATTCCATTAGGTTCGCTTACTTTCACGCCTATATCACTTTCAACTAGACATTGTCCTTTTTTCAAATCTCTTGTGTAAATCAGACTCTTGCCCAATTTATGTTTACACATTAACTCACATGGAAAAATTGATCTTGGTATGTCGTTCGTATTAGGCTGGCATGCCTTTGTAATAAATCCCATTGGACTTTCAAACAAATTCAATTTCGTTACAGAATTGAGTAAATCATTGGACATTACGGATGAAGATAGTTGGATGACATTTGGATTCCTTTCAATCAGACGAACTTTATCGACAAGTGTACGGAGTTCTGTTGGGTTTAAAGATAAACAATGATCTGATCCCTTTTGATTTTTATCGAGCGTAAAATGTCGCTCTAAAATCTTTGCTCCCATCAAGATTGCCAAACATGAGCATTCGTAGCCAATTTCGTGACCGCTATAACCAACGGATATGTTGGGATATAATTTTCGATAACGAGAAATGTAATTCAATTTGGTGTCTTCGACTTTTGTTGGATACGATGATATACAGTGTAGCAGGGCAAAATTGGCACTAGCATCGTTGAGGATATTGTAAACCTTTGTAATTGTATCTTCTGTTTGCATTCCACTGGATACAATCAATGGTACATTTTGTTTTGCTATATAACGCATATAAGGAATATTATTCGTATCGCCCGAACCGATTTTGATAAATTGCAAATCCAATTGCTTCAGCTCATTAAATGAAACCTAATGATGTGAAAATAAAATGCTTATGAGAATTGAAGCGAAAAAGGGAAGAAAGAAGAGATGAGAGAAATGAGATGAGAGTTTCTTTCTCTTTTTTCTATCTTTGTATACAATTTAGAAGTATATATTATTAAAAATATCAGTAGGGTAGGAGACAAGACATGATTATTATGATTTTCATCTTCTCCAGTCTACGAACAGATATATAGAGCATGAAATGAAAGATGAATGAGAAGTGAGAGATGGTGAGTAGAATTATTGAAAAATTTAAAGAAAGTCCTCGTGTTATAGATCGAGGGACTTCAGCGCATTTTTGTGTTAGCGATCAGTATTTGATTAGCAAAGTACTGCGTATTAAATAAGTCAATCATGAATATTTTGTGACTTAAATAAATTCGACGGCTCGATAACGGTTTTTTGGCATTCAAATTTTCTAACAGTCAAAATATATTTGAAAATTTCCCGCGTAAATACACTTGAAAATCATTAGTTATAGTATAATTAACAATTTGCACGGTGAATTTTCATATTTTAAAATGGTTTGTCATTTAACGGTTTTTTGAAATTCAAATTTTCTAACAGTCAAAATATATTTGAAAATTTCCCGCGTAAATACACTTGAAAATCATTAATTATAGTATAATTAACAATTTGCACGGTGAATTTTCATATAATAAAATGGTTTGTCATTTAACGGTTTTTTGCAATTCAAATTTTCTAACGGTCAAAATATATTTGAAAATTTCCCGCGTAATTGCACTTGGAAATCATTAATTATAGTATAATTAACAATTTGCACGGTGAATTTTCATATAATAAAATGGTTTGTCATTTAACGGTTTTTTGAAATTCAAATTTTCTAACGGTCAAAATATATTTGAAATTATCCCACTTGAAGTTGGCTCTATTGTATTGAAAACAAAAAATCATTAATTATAGTATTTAGCGTTGGTTTTGAGATTTTTAAATGTCCGGGGGGCCAATAACTCGATGGCACGGAACTAATGCAAAAAACTAGAGCTCTCTACGATGTCTAGATCAAAAGTTTTTAATGTGTTCCGACCGACCGAACGACCGAACGACCGAACGACCGAACAGACAAAGTGCATTATTAAGCTACCTTTTTAAAACAAGTTTCAAAAATGCGCTAAAAAATTTATAATCTTGTTTATTCGAACATCCGAATTGATTGAGCGGAGAAATTTCCAAAAAGATAAATACTTGGGTGAAGTTAGCTCATCACTTGTGGATGATTCCATGGATTTGTGCACTTGCTTGAACTAATTTACTTTAAAACCAATTTGATAGGTACATGGTGGTCGAATGGCAGTGACATGACGTCCATGTAATGGCTTTTTTTGGAATGTTCGCCAACTAATGTAAGTGTCAATTGGACAAGCAAAGAATCCCTTATGGACCGCAATTTGTGGTAAATAAATTTCATATAAATCGAGTTGGATGTCTGGAATAGTAAAAAACCCTCCAAATTCGACTAAACTTCTAGGATCAAACTTATAGGCTGGTTTCTAGGACTACCCTACCCTACCCTGGGTAGATATGGTACACCCAAGGTCATCCTACATTCCCTCCCCTAGGGTACCCCACCAAGATTGTCCTAGTGTATCCTAGATATGGAGGAAGGACCATTAGAGACTGACACACTATCCTTGAGTTCTTACAGTTTTCTCACTATTTTTAGACCTCAGAAACAATTTCAACCTAAATTTCAGACCAACTTCCCCTCAAAATCTCTCATGAACGAAGAAAAATGCAATTTAATTTTCTTAAATCTCACTTCATTCTCAGTTCTTTGCTTATTTACTAAGGCAAGGCAAAAAGAGACTGAAAATAATAATAATAAAAAAAGCGAAAAAGAAAATTTACATACAATATCCATAGCTGAAGCACTGAATACTAATCCACATGATTCAGCATAATCCTTCAATTCCTTAAACTGCTCAATCGTAAACTCCAAAAATCTTTTGTGCTCGCCGTACGTTGAGCCGAAAGAATGTGGTGAATTATACGGTCTATTTAGAGCATTTCTCGTAAATTTTGCATCAAGACACGACTTTTGAAATTTTACACAATCAACGCCAGCACGCGATGCCTCAAGAATCATCTAAGAAAATAAAGTGGATGATAAAATTGATACTTTAAGTGAAATTAATTTGGATTAAAGTACGATATCGTTAGAGAGTGACTGACGATGCTGCCGCTGCTGGAATGAGAAAAATAGCTGTAAAAATTATATTTTTATTACTTACTTCTTTTGCCTTCACAATGTCACCCTGGTGATTTTGTCCAATTTCAGCGATGATAAAAACTGATTTTAAATTCTTCAAATCCATTTTTTACAGCACGACTGGAGCACTTTACGTAGATAATATTAAGCAACAGCTCTAGCTCGTCTAACTCACGAAAAATTGTATATCGTGAATGGTGTCTCAAAGTAATTTTTGTTTTGTGTGTCAACGACCAATTGACAATAAGTATAGAAGAAATAAAAATAAGAGAGCGACACGACACTTTCACTATGTATAAAATTTATTTTTTTGGGATGATGAGAAGTGTGGTTGAAGAAGCATAACGGAATGACGATAATATAAAATTACAGAAGAGAAAAAGAAATCATAAATCGAATTGACCCCGAGAGTGTCTTTATGAGAAGAAGCTCATTCGTTTACAAAAGACCAATTTTATGCTGGTTAGATGAGAGAATCGCATTCATATAAATAAATACACGAGACTTAGGATTGAGGGGAAGGAATGAGAAGCTGTGAGTAACGAAAGAGCAAGCATCGAGTTTAAAAATAGAATCTCTTTTAATTTTAATAACATTCAACCGTGATTTTAGATAAGAAAAGCTGAAATAACATAATTTCCTTTGCGTCAAGTGGGGAGCACTTTTTGGATTATTTTTGATTTTTTTGGCGGAAATTTTGTAAATGTGACAATTTTAAATGAAATCTTATAAGAATGTTTTTCATCTCTGCAAAAATTAAATTGAGAATATTTTTGAAATTGGCGCCATCTATTAAATCACGCAGATGTCTTTCTTAAATGCTCTCGTCTTGTCTCGTCAGTTTCTAAAGATTTTTTGTTCATATTCACCCTCCTCATTTTATTGCATCCATTATTCCCATTGCTGGCTTATGCATCGTTATTTTGGGTTTATTTTGCAATTTTGCTGCATCTTTGTGGAATAGCAGAGAAATATAAGAATTATAAAATTTAGCATAATAATTAGAACAAATTTAGAAAATAAAGATTTTAAAATCAGGGGCCGGTCGCTCGGTATACCCTAGAGTATATACTACCCCTAGGGTAACCCTAGGTATTTATATACCCCTGGTACTACTAAATTTTTATTAAATATAAATTTTTTTAAATTTTTTAAATTTTAAATTTTTTAAGCTTTAAATTTTTATAATTTTTCAAATTCTAAAAAATTTCAAATTTAAATTTTTTAAAATTAGGTATTTGAAATTGTATTTTAATTAGATTTATATATTTGAAAACTTAAAAAACTATTATTATTTAAATTTTCAAAAAAAATTGAACCTCCTATCCAATCAACATCCTAGTAGTTGACTTAACACTTGAATAAAGTTAAACTCTGAATTTCACTCAACAACTATCTCAGCATCTATATAACATTGATGTACATATATTGATCATCTTGCTGATATATCTGTTGAAACATCATAATTCTTCCAATATAAGCAGCAACATCAATTCTATTTATTTTTTTGCCTTCGTATAAAATAACATTAAAACAAATCCTTCACATAAAGTACTTCTCATTTATTTCACTCATTGAATGCGTGATTATATGATTTGATTTATAAGAGAGCGAGAAGAAAATGAAGCAAAAATTTTTATGTCGACGTAATATTGAAAATTTGTGTATATATCTACAACATTGCTTATATAGCTGCTGATATTATTGTTGTTGTAATGTTAACGTATACGCAAAACCATAAAAATTCAATTTTCTGTTTAAGTAAGTTGATAAAATCAAATGAGTGGGGATTTTCTTATTCAACAAACGATGGAAAAAAAATTCCTTTTTTTGCTGCTTCTCTTTTTCTATGCTCGTAATACACAACACAACCAATTGCTTTTTTGCTTTCCTTTCTATCTTACTTACTTCTTCTTTTTTCGGGTGAATCATGGCTCGAATTGATTCTATTTGATGAGGCATGATAGAAAATTCCTTCTTCTATTTTTCTACTTTCTTCTTTCCATCAACTACTGACTTCATTTTCTTGCTATTTCTATTTCGATGTTGTGTATAATGCTATTATGGGTGAGGGTGAAAATTTTCTCTTCTTTGCTTTATTTTTTTATTTTTTGCTTTCCTAAGTAAATTGCGATTATGTAAAGAAATTTATTTTTACTTATGGTTGTTGCTTTTGCTATACTTTCTATATCAACAAACTATATGATATGATTTTTTTAGCTTGATATAGTAGATAAAATGTTGTAATGATGTCTGATAGATGTCTGGCTGATTGAATTTTGAACTTAAGGATATTTTGTATGATAAAAAAATTTAATGAAAAGAAAATGTTGAATTATTGGACATAAATCTTAAAATTATAACACTGATTGACTCTGGGATTCATTTATAGGGGTTCATGGGAGTAGTTTATCCATAATGTCTAGCATTTTTGATATATCTTTTGTTATGGATCATTTTCTTGATCCCCCCAGCTAAGCCAGAATTTTGAAACTGGTGCTAGAAATTATTTTGATCTTAAAAATGCACCTAAAGCCAAAAATTTCAGTTAGGTAACAAAACTTTTTGAATTTAACTACTTTAGACCTAAAAAAACTCTCTTAGACCTTAGTAAAAATCAGATTATAATTGAAATTGTCTTCACAAAAATATGGTGTTTACAGAATAGTAGGCTATAGATATTGGTAATCTGTTTCCTAATCATTGGACCAGTGGTGTACCCAGAAATTTTCTTAGGGGTCCAAAATTTTTTTCTTTTTTTGCTCATAGTTTCGTATTAGTTGCTAATTCCAATGATTCACGAATGATAAACTAAATAATTAGAGTTTAGAGTTTTAATTTCCATATAATAAATTTTTGAGGGTGGGGGGTCTGGACCTCCCTTGGGGATACCCATGAATTAGACCACAAAGTGCTTCTCATCTCACTGGCAGGTTCATTATACCACAGAGGGCTTTCCATGGTACTTTTCACCAAAGCTCAAAGTTGACACGAATTTTGCTTGAAGTTAAGTTAACTTGACTCGAATTTTCTATACAAAATCTCAGTCAACTTTCAAGTACCAATCGAAATTAAAGAGATAAAGTTTACAAAAACTCATTCTGCATCTCAAAAAGCGCCCCATCCTCCCTTAACAAGATGCAATCTTCACTATCTTTTTTGTTATTTCTTACATAAAAAATTACTTCTGATGTCTTTATCGTTTTTTGCCCAACATACCATTTTCTTCTTTTCTTTTGCGACTCTTGTTGACAGGCCAACAAGTCATCAACATTTCTTTTCATTCTCGTCTTTATTTTCTCCTCGATTTTATGCATGCTTACATACATGTAAGATTATCATATAATATTATCAAAAATTTTTCTTTTTTTCATAAACTGTTCATTTTTGTGTTTTTCTTTGTGCTGTGCAAAAGATGTAAGTATGCTTGCTTCTCGGTGCGTCACCCATGATGACAATTTTTCAGAGTTTCACTTGAAGAAATGAAAATTTACTTCTAACGACAATGAAGAAAAAGAAAGGAATGAAGAAAGAAGCAACAGTCAATGGTACAAAAAAAACTGAAGAGACAGAAAAAAGAAAAATTTAATCCGAAAAGGAATCAAGAAAGGGATGACGACGACGACGACGACGACGATGATGATAATAGATATCAAGAGCAGATGCCATTGACAAAGATTGAATAATTGTAATGGTAATCTCGTAATTGGATATCTCTTTCTCTTTGAATTTCAGTTTTTTTTTCTTTTTTCTCTAGCTGTACATTCATTTTAGCGCAATTTAAGAAATGCTGCACAATCATTTTGAGATAACTTAAAGTGATGAAAATTTAAATGAAGTTTATTAAAGTTGTTTTTTTTGTAGACAATTGAAATTACTTCTTTGATTAAGTTTTAAAGTATCAAATTAGTTATGAAAAGGTATTTGGGCTTTGTTCTAACTCAAGAGTGGTTTTGGGGATCAATCAAGATTTCAGTCAAAGAATTATTCATTTTTCAAAGAATTTATTCACGAAAAATGTAAACTTATTTAAGTATATTATTAAAATAGTATTGTAAATTAGAAACTATTTGAGGAAGTTCATATATTCTTGATATCAATAGACACATTTTTGAGACTTTGGACCCAAAGATGGATTGTTATGCTCAGACCACAATAGAGGTATAGTCGGAAATTTTATAGGGGGAGATTGGAACTGGTTTTTAACAGTTTTTAACTTCAAAAACTTTAACATTTTTAATAACTTTTTTATTTGGGTTAATTTTTTCTAAGAGAAGGGGTGAATTTTCACCCATTAAGCCCCTGGCTACGCCACTAGACCCATAGAAGCATTTTTTGGTTATCCTCCTGATTTCTAGATTTAGGTTACGTCTGCTATTTAGATTCATACTGAAACATATGAGTTTTCACAACGACTAACTAAATTTTAAATTTTGTCACTTCTAAAAACGTTAAAAACCCACTTTAATGGCTTAGAAGGGCATTTGTAAAACTACTCATACTGAAGAGTTTAAAAGCTCAAATTACTAATATGTCCAAAATGCCAAAAATTCTTGCTCTGCCACTAAATCACTTTTAGCATCAGCAAAAGCGTTCAAAATTTCCATTCCAGCCACTGCAACCCAAACTTTGTTGCAAAAGCAACAATTCCTTTTCGAGCTTCAAAGATCATTGAATGATATTCAAAAGGATGAGTATACTCAACCAAACAAAAATTATTTCCATGACTCTATATAGAAAAATGCAAAATAAATAATTTTTTTGTGTAAAAGTCGAGATAAAAAAGGAGAACCAAGCAGCAGCAGAATGTATGGAAAAGGGCACAGAAACGAGAAAAAGAGTAAAAACTAGATGAGGAATTACAATGAACCAAAAAAAAATAAGAGGAAAAAAAGAAACGAAAAGGAAAAATAACATGGAATTAAAAAAGAGAGCTTAATTCAGTAAGTCTTACTAGTTGAATGTATTAATAGGATTTTCTTTTATATTATAAATCTCTTCACATATTTATACATGCACACATACACAGTGACACATCCACAAAATAGAGGAAAATTATTTTTTATCTTCAACACGAGCAGCAGAGCAAGTATATTGTTATGAATCGCATAACATGCTATGACATGAAAAAAGAGAAAGAATAATGTTTTGTAATTTATTTAAAACACCAGCAAAAGCGAAAACAACTAAATTTATGACAAACGAAGAGGAGAGACAGAAAAAAATAGCGAAAGATGTCCTCACAAAAAAACAAGACTTTTTTTGATGTCGTTTAAACGAATGAAATGTTAGGTAAAGTGGAATCTGCTGATTAAATTTATTTATTATTTCAACATGAAAAAAAAACTTTTTACTAAGGGTATGGAACTTTACGTGATACTAAGTCATTCTTAATGGGAGTTTGGGTTGATAATTCGTTATGACTTATGATGTTTGGTGTTATTTGATGAATTAATTGTGTTTTATTGGGGGATGATAGAGTTGGATGAGCTGTAATACTTGACGATTCGCATGGACATGGTTTGTAATTGACGTCTACGAAAAATGTGAATTTTGGACCCACATCCACTCGACCATACATCTCAAGACCTCTTCTATTTTGTCCTTTTCCCATGAATTTCATTATAGCCAGGGGCATATCTAGTGAGGTGATTTGGGTGTTAAAACACCACCCTCAAAAAATTTCAAGCTACGCCTCTTATTATAGGTATCATTTGTTAACGACCTACGTTAGTTGAACAGACAATACACTTAGAACTTTGGATGCTTGGTGAACAAATCCAAAAAAGAAGATATAAATTCATCAAGTGTCCACCGCTTGGTTCTAAGTATACCTAACTGCCTTATAGACAGCATTGAACTTGGAATTTTGATCTGGAGGATAAAAGGAGTCTGCCCCCTCACTTCGGTCCCTGAATATGTCAAAATTACTAATTAATATTGAAATTATCATATTCACACTAATTTTTAAAAAATCGAATTGATTTTATTTCACGCTAAACTTTCAGCCCAGCAACAGCCATACTACCAAAAAATATAATCAACAGCAAGCCTTTTAATCAAATTAGAAAGCTTAAGCTCCAACACAACAATATAATTAATGAAAATTCATCGAAGATGAAAAAAAAATTATTTTTCATCCCTTCTTAAATCACACAGTAAATAACATACCATAACGACATCCACCCCGCATAATATGTCATTTCGAGCTTCTTTTTTGTTCTTAAATCCCTCAACGCATTTAATTGATCAATTGCCCTACTTAGCATTTTATATTTAAGCGAAGTAACATCAACATCATCAACAACAAAAGAAGGAAACAAAAAAAAAGACAACAAACTGACGACGACAAATAGGCTTCAAATTCTAGATTCCTAAATAAGCCCTAATAATTTTTCAACGGCATGATGGCAAAATCCAACGACAATGACATCGAGAAATTGCCCTATTGTTTCTCGAATGCTTGAGCTTATGTATATCTTTTATGATTATTCCGTTTTTATTACTTTTAGCTATGCTGTTATCCTCTCATTCTCTCATACTGCTTCATGGCACAGCTTAGACGCAAAAACTAAATACAGAGGAAGAAAAACAACAATCTGAACTAACTGAGTGACTTACTATGGCAACAAAACACCACAATATTGTGGTAAAATAAGTGAGAGAGAGAGAAAAAGACGAAAAGTTAGGAACAGTAAGATGATAATTCCATGTAAGTAATTAGAGATGTCACATGAAAATTAAAAGATGCGAAACGGCACTAAAGATTATGGCTAGAACTATCTAATGTATATGTACGTCAAAAGATGAGGAAAATGAAATATAAAGAAAGATGTCGTCGACAATAATATGAATGAGACGAGGAACATGAAATTCTTACACAACTTTTACCATAAGCTAGAAAACTATCCATTTCTTCCTTGATCTCCATCTTCTGTTTTTGATATCTTGTGAGAATTTTGTGGGGATTGCACAGGGACTGCCTTTTTAAGGTAATACCTAATTTTATTTTTTGAGGGTCTGGAAATTGTCATAAAATAAGACTTTAAGGTAAACAAGAGTCAATAATATGGCCTGGGGGGGTGAGATCATCCGGACCCCATTGGACCCTCCCCCCTTGGGTACGCTCATGCATATTTAAGACGCTGTATCTTTGAACTAAATACCTCAATGACCTGGATTGTAGCCTTAAAACATCAAATTAGATTAAATTTTCGTGAAAATAATTCAGAATTTAGAGTAAAAACTTAAATTTCATTTGGAACAGCATTGAACATTTTTGGATAAAAACGAAGGTATCTCCATTCTATACCAAAGAACTTACATGAATTTTCAGAATTTTAACAGATAATTTTTCGCAAAAATCTCCCAAATTCATTCTCAGGACACACCCAAAATTAACTACATACCGCCAGTTCATCATCACAGAGGAAATAACAATGGATGACGAAACAAATAGAACCGTTTGTGTGCATAATTTAAGTGATATCAACAACGAAAGAAACAAAAACATCAAGCAGTATATGCATAGTGAGATGCTCTCTCGCTCGACTTTTGCTATTCAACTGTTGTTTGTGATATTTTTGTTGTTGTTGATGCTTGCTGCAATAGCAATAAGAAAGAAGACTTTTTTATCATCTAAATTAGTCCCGTAATCAAAATTTCCCTCTCGGCATCATCATCTCATCTCTTATATTGTCGGTTGAATGGTTGGATGGCTTAACATTGTCTTATAAGGCTCTATCTCTCCCTTATTCTTCACAATATCCTTTTACTACCGCTATATATATACACACAGCACACAATGTATATTATAAGTAGTAAAGATAAATAGAGTGGATGGAATGAGAATATGACGGGGTGAGGATGAGGAGGGGATTCAGATAGAGAAATGACATCAATGACGACGACGAATGGCATGGAATTTATTTTGAGTTTCACTCTCTTATCAGTCAACCATCTTCCACTAAGATTATTCAAAGCATTGCTTAGTATCACTCCAATTGTCAAGTTGACTGAATGGAAAGACAACAGCAGAGAATTATCCTTTTTATATGGCTTAACTCAACTTAAGGGGGTTGTTCGTAAGTGACATCATTCAAAATATGAAAATTTGCTTATCTTTCTCGTTCGTCATCATATTTTCATCTTAAAATTAGAGTCAACCCCCCTCTCCCTAAAAGTATGACGTCATTTATGAACCACCCCCATTACTAACTTTATTCAATTTTCAACTCGTGTGAAGTTGGCCGGAAAATCCTAGCCGGAATTTCGGCCGACCATTTCGGCCGAAATTTTAATTCCTACATATTCCGATTAACCGGCTTACGTATTTCGGCCGACCAAATTTTTCGGCCGACCAGCTTTTTCGGCCGACAAGTGTTTTCGGCCGACCAGTGTTTTCGGCCGACCACTTTTTTAACAATGAGATTTGAACTCGGGTCCTTTGAAAACAAAAAAAAAATTGCACGTCTTCTTCCCATTTGAGACACGGCTGCAATATTTAATTATTGTGATATATGACCAAATGATGTATTTGAATAATGGAAGAAATTATTTGTCACGAAAATAAATAGTTTTTAAAAATAGTTTTTGATACAAATTATATACTTCACAAGACAAGTTTTTGTTAAATTTCGGCCGACCAAATTTTTTTTTCTAAGATTTGATCAATTCAATCTTTTAAACCAAAAAATAAACTTTACTGCTTAACCCTCTGGTTGTAAATTTAATACTAACATAATTTGTCAAAATATTATACTTTAACTGATACGTTTAATATTGAATTTATTTTTACAGGTAAAGTCAAATTTTAAATTTTTCTCGCTGTGTTTTTAATACCACAGAAACCATTTTTAATAATATATTGCTATGAAATGCTAATTCTGTGACTAAAGCTTTTTAAAATATTTTTTGATAAAGTTAGTGGACTACCAATTAGAAACTTCTTCAATAACTAACTAACCCCACTTTAAAGCTAATTCAATTACCTTTCTAATAGTGTATAATCTTTAATAATAAATTGTGACGATAAATAGAAACTTTCATTTACATTTACGAAAAGTGCTTTTTTTTTTATTTTTTACGGTCAAAAATTTTTCTTGTCGCCTTTTTTTTATTCGTAAAGAATAGAATTTGTTTTGCTTTTTGAAACAACCTACTTTGGGAAATTGTTTCGTAACTCTGCACATTGCATGAACCAGGGTATATCAATACAATGTACCTAACCACAATTTGTGTGCAGACATCACACAAACCGAGTAATGTGGCTAGAACAGTGAAAAAGCACCCAAATCCGACTAGACATTCCCTGGGATCGAACCGCACCACCACTTTATTTTAAAAATAGACACAAAAACTTATGGTTCAAGTGAATATTTTGGTTTTTTTTTAAGAAAAAGGGATAGAACAAGCTTGAAAATAGTGTATATTTTATAATATAATGATAAAAATTTAAATTATCCACTAACTTTACCAAAAAATATTTTAAAAAGCTTTAGTCACAGAATTAGCATTTCATAGCAATTAATAATATAAAAATGGTTTCTGTGGTATTAAAAACACAACGAGAAAAATTTAAAATTTAACTTTACCTGTAAAAATAAATTCAATATTAAACGTATCAGTTAAAGTATAGTATTTTGACAAATTATGTTAGTATTAAATTTACAACCAGAGGGTTAAGCAGTAAAGTTTATTTTTTGGTTTAAAAGATTGAATTGATCAAATCTTAGAAAAAAAAATTTGGTCGGCCGAAATTTAACAAAAACTTGTCTTGTGAAGTATATAATTTGTATCAAAAACTATTTTTAAAAACTATTTATTTTCGTGACAAATAATTTCTTCCATTATTCAAATACATCATTTGGTCATATATCACAATAATTAAATATTGCAGTTGTGTCTCAAATGGGAAGAAGACGTGCAATTTTTTTTTTGTTTTCAAAGGACCCGAGTTCAAATCTCATTGTTAAAAAAGTGGTCGGCCGAAAACACTTGTCGGCCGAAAAAGCTGGTCGGCCGAAAAATTTGGTCGGCCGAAATATGTAAGCCGGTTAATCGGAATATGTAAGAATTAAAATTTCGGCCGAAATGGTCGGCCGAAATTCCGGCTAGGATTTTCCGGCCAACTTCACACGAGTCAATTTTCATCTATCTGAGATGATGGAGAAATTTGTATGTCTGTTGTTGCTTTTCTTCAATTAGTTATTTAATCTTCAAATTGAAACTAATCTCATGGTTTTTATCAATTGATATTAAGCCACTATTCTTATTTACTTAATTTTACCACTGCTGTATTTTTTGCGTTCATAAAAGCCTTGTTCATTTCAATAGCAATAATTCCATGCAATTTATTTTTATGAATACCCTCGATTTTTTTTTGTTTTTGTGTCTTGTCTATTCTCTTAAAATGTTGATCTCTAATGCATACTAGTTGTGAGATTTGTTTTGTCTTGTATGTGATGTCTTAAGTATTCTGAACAGGATTTCTTATTAATATGGATAAATTTTGATTGCTGATAATATTTGAGAGATTTTTGGTTTTGTGGAAGACTTTTAAAAAAATTAGTTTGAAGTTGAATTGGAATATGGAAGGACGGTACACAGCTCTGTGCTAGATTTATGTCGAATCCTTAATTTAATTCTGTTAAATATAATATTAAATTTTAATGAATGTTTTTATCAAAATTACTTGGTTTACCCAGCAATTTGTAACATTAGACAGATACCAAGTAGTTTCATCAACTAGAAATATTAAATCCTCATTTACGCTATCCTCAAACCAGACTGGTGCTGGATTTTTTCCACTTATGCTTTCCGGGTTGACTAGTTTCTTTCCATAAATAACTTTCCATAAAATTCACCACACGGTAACCTTAAAGAAAATATAACAATCAGATTCGTATGGGAGAGAGAGTGGGTTTAGCGCTAAATGACATTCAGTCATTTTTAAAACCTGAAATTTTTGTTATAGATCAGCAAGGGGTACCTTAAAATAGGGTTACCAGACATTTTCAAGAAAAATAGAGGACATCCCCCATGTCGACTAGTTTTATTCGTTTTCTGGACGAATTAGAATATTACAAATCTTTTTTATTTTTGAAAAGTGAAAAAAATAGAGGACTGATCTCTGAGAAACCAAGCAGATGGTCAGCCTACCTTAAAATGACCCTCCTTGTTGCCAAAAATAATCTAATCAAAAAATAGTAATCAGAGGTAGAACAACGCAAAATTTAAAAGTCATATTTTGAAAACAAGGCAACTGAGATGAAATTTTTCAAGTACTCCACGTTGGGCGAAAAAGTGAAAAGTTTGCCAAAAATTCAGCTTATGGGCTTATGTTGTAGACATTGGGCCATAGTATATGGGAAAAATAATATTTTGCCCAAAAAGTGCACAGTGCGCGTGGTGGGGGAAAAGTATTTTTTTCGTAGTTGACATTTTCAAAATACTCTTGTGCTTCACCAACTCAACCGATTTTTTTTAAATCTTTTTTATTTGATAGATAATAGTAAGAGCTTTCATAAAAATATACATATTATATACTTTTGATGCACTGTGGTTACGTTAAATGAGAAAAAGTTCGAAAAAACTAGGTTTTTTGACATTATTTCATCCTCATGTCCATGTAATGCACTACGAATTTTTTTCAACTACTGTGTATTCTAGGTCTTGTTCATACCTACAAATATCATATACATTATGTACTAATATTATGTAGTTCTGATGATGAAAAGTGACTTGGAAGTCGAAAATGTTCAATTTTTAGCACATTTTTTCTCTTAAATGATGAATTCGACCCACTATGGAAAGACGGACAATTTTCAAAGTATCGTTCGTTTGTATACTTTGGTGTGAGCTATCGATTAATGCAAAAAAGAAAGAAAAAAATCCGCCAACAAAATATCGAAAAATGGTCCTGAATGGGGTCTAGTAGGGGTACCTCAAAATTCAAAAATTTGTCGCGCTTACCAATCTTAATGAAAAGAGATGAAATTTTCAGAGAATATTTAAATGCTAATGTACTTAACAGCCACATCAAAAAAATTTGATGCACGGTGCAACTTTGTCGAAAATTTGATAAAATTGAAATTTTGGTGTTATGGAAGGGTTAATTGCTTACTAGACATACTGTTACTAGCTTAAATCATCATTTTGCATTAATTAGTGCATAGTCTATCAAAAAACCTTTCCAACGATATATAATAAGCTATACTTGGGTAAAATATCTGTTAAATAGAGCGAATAAACCAAAAAAGTGTTCAAAATTTTGAGATTCTGAAGATCTATACACCACAAATTTGCTCATAACTATTGCAAATCTTAAGTATATGTAACAAATTTAGTCTTGTTGGAAAGATTAGAGTAGAGATAACTTACTAATATGAAAGTTTGAGTTCGAGAGTTCCTTAGTGCTCAGTTAGGCCAAGTCCAAAATGTCATTTTTTGACTGCCCCTATAAGAAGCACGAAACATCAAATTTCTATTTTTTTAAGTATTTTCCATAGATCTATGCTAGAACTAAATGATAAAAGTCAGAAAAGTTCTTTTTCGTCATTTATTCCAGCAAATGAGTAGGTTACATTTTCCTAAATTTTTCGAACAATTGCTATTTTCAAGATTTTTTAATTTACTCGTTTGCTGGAATAAATGACGAAAAAGAACTTTTCTGACTTTTATCATTTAGTTCTAGCATAGATCTATGGAAAATACTTAAAAAAATAGAAATTTGATGTTTCGTGCTTCTTATAGGGGCAGTCAAAAAATGACATTTTGGACTTGCCCTAACTGAGCACTAAGGAACTCTCGAACTCAAACTTTCATATTAGTAAGTTATCTCTACTCTAATCTTTCCAACAAGACTAAATTTGTTACATATACTTAAGATTTGCAATAGTTATGAGCAAATTTGTGGTGTATAGATCTTCAGAATCTCAAAATTTTGAACACTTTTTTGGTTTATTCGCTCTATTTAACAGATATTTTACCCAAGTATAGCTTATTATATATCGTTGGAAAGGTTTTTTGATAGACTATGCACTAATTAATGCAAAATGATGATTTAAGCTAGTAACAGTATGTCTAGTAAGCAATTAACCCTTCCATAACACCAAAATTTCAATTTTATCAAATTTTCGACAAAGTTGCACCGTGCATCAAATTTTTTTGATGTGGCTGTTAAGTACATTAGCATTTAAATATTCTCTGAAAATTTCATCTCTTTTCATTAAGATTGGTAAGCGCGACAAATTTTTGAATTTTGAGGTACCCCTACTAGACCCCATTCAGGACCATTTTTCGATATTTTGTTGGCGGATTTTTTTCTTTCTTTTTTGCATTAATCGATAGCTCACACCAAAGTATACAAACGAACGATACTTTGAAAATTGTCCGTCTTTCCATAGTGGGTCGAATTCATCATTTAAGAGAAAAAATGTGCTAAAAATTGAACATTTTCGACTTCCAAGTCACTTTTCATCATCAGAACTACATAATATTAGTACATAATGTATATGATATTTGTAGGTATGAACAAGACCTAGAATACACAGTAGTTGAAAAAAATTCGTAGTGCATTACATGGACATGAGGATGAAATAATGTCAAAAAACCTAGTTTTTTCGAACTTTTTCTCATTTAACGTAACCACAGTGCATCAAAAGTATATAATATGTATATTTTTATGAAAGCTCTTACTATTATCTATCAAATAAAAAAGATTTAAAAAAAATCGGTTGAGTTGGTGAAGCACAAGAGTATTTTGAAAATGTCAACTACGAAAAAAATACTTTTCCCGCCACCACGCGCACTGTGCACTTTTTGGGCAAAATATTATTTTTCCCATATACTATGGCCCAATGTCTACAACATAAGCCCATAAGCTGAATTTTTGGCAAACTTTTCACTTTTTCGCCCAACGTGTATACTCCAAGTGAAAATTTAAATTTTTCAATTTTCTTGTAATTTAACAGAAAAATTAAACATTTTGAATAAAGATGTGAGGTAATTTATAATTCTGATTACTTCCATTAACCATTTTTAGCTTAAACTGTTTTGGATTTTTTTCAAAACAAATTGGAGTACTTGAAAAATTGCATCTCAGTTAACATGTTTTGAAAATTTGCGTTGTTCTACTTCTAATAATAATAAAACAAAAGAAAAATCAAATTCCATTAAAAAGCAAACCTTCATCGCCTCAAGTCAAGCTTGTTACGATACAAAACTACAATTTTTCATTCGTCTTCATTATATTTTGAAAAATTAATAAAAGAAAATAAAAAAAGGGGAGAAAAAACAATTTTTCTCGTCAAGTGAAACAAAATGAAAAAAAAAGTCAGTCATTCGACTGACTCACGAGCCAGATGTAAGTAGAAAGAATGATGTTAGTTCCATCAGTTATTCAATTATTTATTTATTTCATTGTTGAACAAGGTGCTCATTCAAAAGGTAAATATCTGAAAGCAGAATCGAACAGCAGCAACAAGGAAATTATTTTGTACATTCAGAGGGCAAGACTCTGACTATGAATTTTATTGTTTAGTATAGTCAATACACTTCTGTGTCTCCGACTTGGGTAGAAAAGCATTTTCCGCAAAACGAAGACTTGAGGCAATTTAATGTTGCTGATAAAATATTTATGAAACCATGTCGCTTTATATTGACCACCTGCAGCGCTTTTAAAAAAGCTATCCATGCTTACACTTTTTCACAGCACCTTTTCCGCCTCAAAGCAAATGTTCAAAGGTGTTTTATGACTCCTCTCTCTCTCACTTGCTCCTTTTGTATTTAATGTACAGCAATACACATCGATGTAGATTGAAAATTCATTCCTTTTTTCTGCCATCCCTAACTTTTCAACATCCTATGCGAGATTCTCTTGCTTTTGCTTTTGTTTCGAGTGTATTAAAATATCTCATTGTAGACACTTTACATGACTCGCGGGTAATAACATGAGATAAAATCATGGTTTTTGCGGAATGCCACAATAGTAGTGAAATTTGTTGAGCTTCATGTTTGTACGTATACAGCATAATACCTTACTCTTTGCTTTGTTTTGTTTGTTTATAAATTTTACAATAGTTAATAGAAAGGACACAAACACAACGTGGAGATAGAGAGGAGGAAAAAATAATACACCGACATGTGTGAAGGCAATTTTCAGCAATAGAAAAAAGGGTTTCAACCTTCATTCTTATTTAATGTGCACCAACCTATACATTGAGCATGTTTATTATTTACAATATTGGCTGCACGAATGTGAAGAATTTTCAATGACGCAATACCAAATTAGTAGGAAAATGAAGTGATTTGGCTGGATTAGGCGCATTCAATTTGAATATGAATGTCAGGGTCAAAAGTCAGAATACATGGGGTTCCCCATGGTACCGTGGCTTCGGTTTGATGGCAAAAAAATGAGATTATACACAGCGTCCTGCTCGGTTAGTATTGCTAGAAGTAAGGAATCATTCACTTATGATGTTCATTGTTTAGAGGAGGAGGGAAGTCTAAATTTTTGTGACTTTAAACCAAAGAATTTTTTACATAGTTAAAATTTTGTTACAAGGGGTGGAGGGGGGTTCTGATAATCCCTTTTTATAGACATAATATTTGAATGGTCGTAGTTAAACGTCTGCTGAGTTGATCTAATAAAGCACCAATACATCATCCATACTCAGATACAAGGATGTCTCAAATACACACATATATCAAGCTCAAGAGTTTCTTCTTCCAAATTCACTCAAAATAATTCAATTTTCTGTATCAAGACACTAAATAATATTCCTGTAACACAGCAAAGTCAGACTCTTCCTAGATATTTCCACAAACTACCCAACCGACAAACTATGAACAGTCAACATTTTCCCATCTAACACTTCCAATAAAAAGGAGAAGTTGAAATTGAAATATAATAAGACATGCAATCAATGTGTAGAATCGAAAAAATCAACAAAAGCTATCAATTATTGGTCTCATCAATTACAAGTTTTAAGCTTTCACAAGTCGTTTCCTTGTAAATAAAAAGTAGCAATTAGTTTTCTACTTATTTATTAGTCTTATAATTCTCAGGAAAATACAAAACATCAACATTAGTTTCTCGACATTCGCGGAAATTAAAGTTATACGCGCCGAGGGAAAATTTATTTTGTAATGGTTTGAAATAATTCAAGCCACGACCTATTTTGATGATAAATCCATTATTCAGCAGAACCTGTCGGTCATGAAGATTGTTCACAAGGTCTACAAATAGGCATATTCCATGCTTAGAGAGGCTTTCGGTTAATGATGAAAATCCCTTGTTCTGCTCGGAATTTGGGTTTGGATCCTTATTTGCCGTCACTTTAATGCACTTTAGATTACGACATTTACTCACAGCCAATTCACAAAATATCACTAGATTCATTATTTGATAATAGTCTTTAATGTACGGTTCCTCGATCAAAATCTCTTCAACCTCTTCTGTAAGATATTTGCCGAAAATTCTGTCGTATCCAAAGTTTGTGGCATTCTCTGGGATATGGATTTTGTCACGAATTTCTCCTTTACTTCCCCAACTGTGAATGAGCTTCTTGAGCTTCTCTGCTTGTGTCAAATATTCATCCAATTTCGCGTTGAA